>CM065052.1:184559351-184719351 GCA_032883995.1 Coronaproctus castanopsis | reverse complement strand
ATATATATATATATATATATATATATATATATATATATATATATATATATATATATATATTATATATATATATTATATATATATATATATATATATATATATATATATATATATATATATATATATATATATATATATATATATATATATATATATATATATATATATATATATATATATATATATATATATATATATATATATATATATATATATATATATATATATATATATATATATATATATATATATATATATATATATATATATATATATATATATATATATATATATATATATATATATATATATATATATATATATATATATATATATATATATATATATATATATATATATATATATATATATATATATATATATATATATATATATATATATATATATATATATATATATATATATATATATATATATATATATATATATATATATATATATATATATATATATATATATATATATATATATATATATATATATATATATATATATATATATATATATATATAACTTAAACAATATCGAAAAAATTAAATTCCTTAAAAATTTATACCTTTAAAAATTTACAATTTTTAAATTTGGTTCCAGTAAATATGACTATTCAATTCCGCATGTTTTCACATAACTAAAACTTTTCCAGCAATACAATTTGCTTCTGTTACTATCAGTTAATTATTTTCGGCCGCTAGTTTTTACATTTTAAGCTTACATTCAAAATATAGCATAGTTCTCTTTGAAGCCGATTACGAAGTTCTTGCATTCGGTATGCATATATTAAACGTGGATTTAAAATTTAGTTCAAGCTGAATATTAAAATTGGGCCTCCAATTAGTCCGACTAAAGGTTCATTTTTTACAGTAACACTGTAAATTTAAAATTTTTCTTAAAAATTAAAAATAAAGTGGACATGAAAGTTATACTTCGGAAGCTGCACCTTACAATGCGCATCGAGTGAACATTATTAAACATACTTTTTTTTTTTTTAATTCACAGAACTGCTACGCACTCTTGACTACGTTAATTTTACGCGTGAACTTTTCGAAAAATATTAATGTTCAGTTTTAAAAATCAATATCGAAATTATCCATTTTAATTTTTAAGGAAAACTTTCAATATGTTTTGCTTTTTTTCTTAAATCAAAGTCGTGATGGCTTCTAGATGAACTTAATCCACTAGTTAAAATTATACAAAAAAGATAAAGATACATTTGTATTCATGAAGAAATTGTACAAATTTTAATATAAATAATGCTAAGTTCCGAGGTTTTTAAAATTTATGTATATTCCCTTTATACCTAGTACTAAATTTAATAAACTATTAAAAATCCAACTACGGTTAAGTCCCAAATTCCTTCTGTTTTTAGGAAAAATGTCAAAAAAGTTATCAACACAGGAAATTAATAATCAGGATAGTAAAATACAAATATAAATATTTTGAAAAAAACATTACAAAATTCATAAATCACATTTTATATATTCAATTTCTATAATAGTTAAGATTTATTTTTGACACAAAAAATGAATTTCATGCGATACTCGTTTTTAAAGATGACCAACGATCAAATCAAATTATTTTCTTACAGAAATAACATGATGAATTAATTTTAAATATTCCTTCGTAACATGTGAAATTAACGAATACGTATTTTTTATTGAATATTATGTAAATGTCTCATCCTGAATATAATAAAAAAATACATTAACCAGAAAAGTGAAAAATAAAAACAGAAACCTTCAATAAGCAGTAATTTTAAAATATAACACGCATACGAAAACACTACGCAACGTAAAAAATCTTCCAATGATAGCGCACGTTACGTGTTACAATTTCAATTAAAAATAAATTAACAAAAAAAAATCTTGCATGATAAGAATAATCGATTATAACAACTGAGCGATGAAAATGAACATTCATTTAAATGATAGAACACATTTTTTTTTTTTAAATGCAGATCGATATTTGACAGAGTTTTTAGCTAATTTTAACCGCATCAATGAGAAAATATTTTAAAATTCAGATAAAATAAATAAAATATAAACAAATAATTGTATAATTATGTATTCCACATTTAGAAAATTAATAATTAGAATGCCCCGCTGGGTTGTAGTGTCCGAAGATATTAATGTTACAAAATGTAAAAATAACAACTGAAACTAGAAATGCCATTTATGAATAAATAAAAATCAAAGTTTTCTAAACCATATTCAATACGCTTACAATATATACGTACATATATATTTTATATAACCGCGTACGCTTGTGAAGTATTTTGTGTTTATTTGGTTTTGCAAAATAAAATCATATAACATATTAACTAATGTGCGAAAACCTTTAAAACTATAACACACACCAATTATAATGGGAAAATACGTATTATAAATATAAATTTTATTTCAAATTATTTAAAACGAATAAAATAAAACGAACATGAAAAATATTATTGAAAATTCGAAAGTTGTAATAAATAAAAATGTATACGATAATAATTGCGGGCGAGAAAATGCAAAAAAAAAACAATATTAACTTTTTTCCTCTTCATCAGATTCATCGCCACGTTTCCGTTTCTCGCCATGCGACTCAGCTTCTGTCGAAACATCTAGATAAAATATAGTAAAAAAAGACGATCAAATAAAAATAATCAATATAACGAAAAGTCATCATCGTCATCAGTACTCCAATCCTAAGATGATTTTATTTCATGATAAGAGCTCTCCAATTAGTTTGTTCGACGCTCTCATCATTTCCAAATATCTGCTTAACTTTGCATCCTCTTAATATCATTGCTGGTTGTAATATATTTTGTTTTCCTTCCCAAGCTAACTTAGTCTACGTTTAGTTCAGTGTCGCAATGAAAATTGTCAATTACTACTTGTTCGAGATATTTGAAACTATGTACTTGTTTTAATTAGTCATTGATTTTTCGATTGAAATAATGTGGTTTATATATTCCTTTCCAGTGTTATAATTTGAACTATCTCGCCTTCTATAGATATTCTATAACTATAGTAAATACACTATGTTATAATAGAATACGATTATACGCATAATATATTTGTAAGTTAACTGGTATTTTAGACTACATTTTAAGATATCACATAAATCAGTAATTGCAATAATGAATTTATCTCACTAATAAGTTAGTACAATTCCGAACAAAAAATGTTTATACATAAAAATATAAGTACTATTAAACACAATCTATCGTAATAAATTACCCACATAATCTTTATAATAATTATTAAGAGACGTTGGATATTTCCATATTTAAATTTTAACTTTAGCCTACACTAGTATCGTGCGTATTCTGGTTGTTTGCGTTTCTTTCCTTATTAACAAGCTGTCGTAATCACAATATATTTAAAATAACTGCATTTTATAATTATTTAATAAAAATTGTTTCTTCATTCGAATGGCATATTAATATTATCTAATACTTATTCAATTTTCAACAACAAATTCCACAACACATCTCTTATTTTATGAGATCAAATAACCTTACTTTTCTAATCAAACTAGTAGCACGAATAATTAATTTTTAAATTGAATTAGCAAAGGCACGAAAATAATTACCTTCTTGGGCATCAGACCCTTCATCTTCTTCTTCTTCAGCATCATCACCAGCTTCTTCATCATAATCCTCATCCTCGCTATCATCTTCCTGTGATTATGATTTAAAATTAATAATAATTATACCAACTGTAATAGTTGTCCATTGAAATACATATAACACGCAAATATCATGATTAGACATTTTTAAATTATGAACATATATAATATAAATAACCTATCAATAAAAATATTAATGATAATAATGTAAACATTAATACGCAACATTTATAAAAAAAATTACACCAAATTGAAATTTTAATTACATGAACTATGGCTCCTTCAAATCAAACTGAAATTATTACAACTTTATAGTTTTGAGATTACATAAGTGTTAAAGATGTTTGTAACTCATAGATAAACACACAATTATATAATTCAATACTAATAGTTATTACCACTTTGCTGTAAAATACATTGAAACTAAATGAATACTTTTATAAGTCATAAGATCACACGAAAAAAAATTATTTACGAAAATGACGCATCTGAAAGTTAGATTTAGAAAAAAATGCATTATAATAGACTGTCTGCACTATAATACTAAAATTCCGTCCCTTTAGTCAGACTGTTTATAATTCGTATGTACATTATTTCAACCCTTCTTGGCCTTTCCAAAAAAAAGTCGTTTATATCGTAGCCGAGGAAAAAAATTATGCCATTTTAATATCACGGAGTATCCAATGAGTCGTTTCATTGGTCATCATTATTTCTCAATATTAATACGTTAATTATGAATTGGAATAATCTGGTAGTTTAATCAGTGTAATTATATTTATTTAAGTTGAAAATAATTCATCACGACAAAAAAAAAGAAGAATGAATTGTATATTAGTCTCATTAATGCAAAACAGACCAGTAAATTTTTCTTTTTAAAATAAGGACTAAACAAATTAAAATACTTACTCCTAAGTTGGTGTCATATACAGATGCTAAACCAACTTCATCATCATCCTCATCTTCTTCACCAGAATCTGCTTCTTCCTCTACTTCTGTATCATATGCAAAATTAACAGATTATACCCACGTGACAATATTTAATATTTTATTCAGTCTTTAAAAATATTACGAAAATTTTTAATTTTCATCTCGCGTCTGCAAATATCAAACAATTTATATCATCACCCTAAAATACTCATTTACCTAATATAATGCGACCAGTGAATCATTGTAAGAGATCTTCAAATAATTTTAAAGCGTGGAAAACATATATACAACACATATAATTAGTCAATGTGGTTATCACAACCCCAAACTGTCATCAATTCTATATCAAACGCTCTTCTTTCCAGTTACATTGGGTGAATAGCAACTTTGAAATCCGGTTCAGTCGTCCAAATGAAACATAAGAAAACAATCTTTTCTCAACGCATGTATTACTGTCCACACGAATCACTGATATGTATATTTTCCAGTTCACATTTTAAAATATTACGTCATAAACAATAATAATTATAATACAATAGAAATGCATTCGAAAATTTTTAAATGCACATTTACCAAAACATTGTACTCGGCTAGTAGGAAAATCATAAAGAAATGTTTTTTACTTCCATTGATAAATACTCAACCCGTTCAAAATCACAAAATATCTAAAATTGGCACAACGTAATAATAAATCTCAAGAATTTATACTTCACTTAGTAAATCACACCGTTACGAATCAAGTAATAATGTGAAAATTAAATTATTATTATGTGTACACGTTAAAATTATGATATATACACAACACACATATGTATATCGAGCGATAAAACGTGTAAACTGTCTCTACATAAGAATAAATTTTTATGTTCATTTTTGCATAAATGATGATGAATAAAATATGATAAACGGTGATGTTTCACTATGTATAAACAGCAATTGATAAAATTAAGTTCAGTTATTACAGAAATAAAGCGTTACTAGGCATATCGGAATTAATTTTAAGAAATGAGCAGTATTTTAATTAATTTTTAACTAGCAAAAAGCGTAAATTGTAATTACGAAATAAAATGATTAATTTCGTCATATGTACTCTACAATGAAATGATTTCAATTTTGTATTTCACAGAAGTTAATACGAACCATCTTCGCCGTCCACGCTATCATCTTCACCATTAGCTGCGTTATCATCTTCATCTGCCTCGCTATCTTCTGCTTCTTGACCATTAGCATCGAAACTATTAAATAATGATAGTATTTATCTCGTTTAATTCAAAAATATACCGACATAAGTTTTCTTCAGTTTAATAAAATGATTTTTTGAATTTCATACGTACCCATCCAAGTATTTCAAATTTGGTATAAGATTAAATATCTTTTCTTTATATTTTGGAATGTTTGTAACATCATTATTATAAAGATCCAAATTTTTCAAACTTTGAAATTCCCTCTGTAACAAAAAGTATTAAAATATAGTCACATTCCACGAAATGTTACATTCATAAAAATTCTAATACTATGAATTAACAGTGTTTTACCAATGGTTCCAAACTTTCAAAATCTTTCAACCTATTCCCACTTAAATTCAAATGAGTCAATTTTGGACTTCCTTTTAAATGATCTAAACCATTAGAAATTCGATTATCACTCAGTTCCAACTGCAATATAATAAACACCAATTATAAAAATATTTTTAACATTCACAAAAAAAAAAAAAAAAAAAAAAAACACTTTAGAAAACTAAATTTACTGGCCAGATATGTATAAAAAATATTTAACATCAACCATCATCCAGCCAAAAGATTTAAAAATTTATTAGAAATGATTTTATATACTTCGTATATTACGAAAACGCAAATGTTAACAATAACGGTGGATAACAAATAACATTTAAAAGCGACATAATTTACTTTCTTCCGCGTATATTAATGAAACTAGTGAATTATTAAAAAAATTTTCAATAATCATTTACTTTGTTAAATTCATTACGGCATATAATTATTAAATATTTAAATCAAAAACAATAAAATTAACCTTTCTTAAATTTTTTAGTTTTGGAAAGCCTTTCAAGGTAGTCAAACCAACATTAATAAGGCTTAACGTTTCTAAATTTACGAATTCATCTGTAAGTCCTGCAATGGATGAACTTCTCGAATTATCTAAATTTAGATCTTTTATCTGAAAAATTGTAACACATTAGTGTAAAGCATGTAAATATACGAATACGAAATGTTGATTATTGGCATTTAAACACGACTTGTTCATACACAATTAAGAACATAGGATCCTTTTAAAAGCAAAAATTAACATCATTGCGATTCGTTCGCATTTAAAATTAACAGATTTAAGAGTAAATTTTGAAAATTCGACAAAAAAATGAAATTACTATAAAATTCACGTGTAAAGCCTTGTTTTAAACCTTTCAGTCACGGCGTACCATATACGATATATGAACTTTCAATATTAAAAATGATCTATTTTGTATTTAATTGAAACAGAATCTCGATGAAAAAAAAAATTATCTAGAATCGTGTAAAATGTAATATCGCGCACAAACGGAAATACTTATCAAAATAAGATTTAATATAACTTAGGGAATCTTCAATTACTTCACATATATCAAATATCTAATTTTGCGTCCAAAATTGATATAATTAAGAGTTAATCTTGAACAAATGATTGTTCTTCAAACAAGTATAATTTTAATATGAAAATTTCTTCTTAAACAATTAAAATAACGAATTTTAAAGCGTCTTTATTAATGTTATTTAAGAACATTATACTTTCATCATAAATATAAATTAATCAGTCAAATTAAATACGCTCGCAATACACGTTATTTTAAAGAGACTGAATTTATGAAACAATATTTGCTGAAAAAAATAGCATCGTACACAAACCTATATCAAAATACATAAACGTAACAAACGCATATAACCAGAAGCGGTTTTCATTTAGCCATGCTACTGCACAAACCCGCAATAGACAACGAACATAATACCGGTACAAACAATAAACATTTCGAATTTATACTCAATATATTAAGATGCTAACACTTTTAGTATACCGTTAAATAAGAAAGCATTATAAAAATATATCTTATTTTAATATTGTTTTTTGAATTAAAATTAATTATTAATGTATTCTTACTTCGCTAGGTTTCCTTCCACGTTTTTCTAATTCAATCCTTTTTTCCATATCAAAAATCGAATTAATAAAATAATTGGTGAATAAACTTAATAATGTCGAATAAGATTTACTTTTAACGTAAATATTTCACCTATTTACACGGTATTTTAAATAAAGAACGTTCGCAAATCAAACAGGTATAACTCACACAAAATGTAACGCCGACTGTAAATATTAAATAATGTTTACGCGTGGGAATCGTGAACACTTATAAAATATACAGTTACACATACACTAGCTAGACACCATTACTTAAACTTATAACGCAACAGACGCAATCTAATAGCAGATACATTGTATATAGTATATTATGGCGGGACTGAACCGTTACAAACTACGCGCACTCTGGAGCACTTCATTTATCATTTTCATTACATCCTTCAATTATACTTTTTGTTTGAAAGTTTCAAATTGCGCAGTGAAAAAATATATATCGTAAGAATATTAATAAACAATTAATTAACATAATAATAATAATAAAAAGAATATATTGTTACTACATATTTAAAAAATATGCAGAATTGATCAAATAAATGCATTTTGATCTTCAGAAAATTCTGATTTACATTTAATTTTATTTCATAAATAAAAAACTTTTAAAGAAATTAAAATTTTACAATAAACTTAAACAATTTCAGCATATTGAACTCGACATTTTTATAAGCAGATAAAGAACGTGTTTATAAAAGTTTGAATTAAAAATTGGAGTATATACCTTTAATTTTAATCTTCTTAATAATTTTTTGTTTCCTAAATAACTATAAAATTTAATAGAACATTATCATTGACAAAATTTACTTTGGAAGATTTCTTGAAGAAATACAAGTTTTTTCATAAATTTAAATTTGTTATTGTATTTGCCCTAAATTCTATGATACAAAAGTCTGTGTGCGAGCGCATGTTTTCATAAATGATTTCACACCTTCAATTATAAAAAACCGAGTTTTCACAAGTGAAAATTGTCGAAAAATATTCAGGTGGTAAATTCTAAAATTTACGAGGAATTAATAATTAATATAATTACAAACACAAGTATGATCGGAAATATTTTTGTTTAATATTATCCAGCTCATTTCAAATTATTCATTAAACACTACAGAAAACTTTTAAAGCACTTGCCTTTGATCTTAATAAGATCACGATCACTCGAATTGACCTGTCCAATAAATGGTGGGAAATTAAAACCTTTGAATCGGGTCAAAGTAAACTTTGTATTCTATTATTAGTAAACATATGTTTTCTCAACATTCATAGTTCGTATACTTTTTTTTTTTAAATAATTATTTTGTTTACGAATTACGACCAGTCCTTGCGGACAATAAATGACAGTGATGTTTTTCTTAAAATGCTACTCCATCACAGTTCTTGTTTTGAATTATACTAAGTAAAGATTATACTAACTGATTAGTCGCATCAATACTTTTTTTTTTTTTAAAGTAATCAAATGTTTATTTTTGATCATTAAGTTCAATCTACATTCTTTAACCACAATTAAAAATTATTTTAAAATGTTTACAATTGGTGATTCCAATAATTATTTTGAACAAATGTTACTTGAAAAGTACATTAACTAAATTTTCACACGAAAGAAGCTTAGGGATTATCTATGGATTGTCAATAATCTACGGTTTAAAAGGTTGAGTTCGTTTCATGTCCATTTTTTTATATTACAGGTTGCAAGCTGATTGCTATGTTAATTTAGTATATGATTGTGAGTGATCTTATTACGACTGATTCGCAAGCAAACACACGGCTGATATGATACGATGTTGTCCAGTCATCAATTTGTGATTTTAGTGTGGTACAGCTTTGATGTATCTAGATAAATTTCCCAATGCTGTTGACATAGTTGGTATATTTACTTTTTAAAACGTGTAATAGCATAGTTAACACATATTTTTATCGCGCGATTTGCTATTTCGTTTTCTGCGATCCCGACATAGCACCACATATTTAATTTACATATTTTAGCGCACGGTTTATAGAGCATAATTTGGTCGTTTGAATATACATATCTCTGTTTTAATAACTTCGGTGACAACAATCGTGTGTATAAATTTTTTCGTTGTGTCTGTAATAGCTTTGAAAAATGTAGCGCAGATTCGTTGTTGTAGTGATTTGATATTATTTCGCATTTATATCCAAATCTTGTAAGTCTGGTATCGATGTATAATGTATGATTTGTCAACTCCTATTTTATTCCGATATATTTTAGAAATTTTGTAAATCAGCCGGTAAAGATAATTTTTGTGCCGTAAAAGTTTTGATATAGTAGATTAAAAATGGGTGCATGTTTTTGCGTGTTGATTTTTAGCAAGTGCTACTCATTTACATATATGTTTTTAGCATAGTAGCATTTTTCTCTCTGACAGTGGACGAATATTTGCTTCTGTTTGAAGCTTTGCCGTAAGACTCGGCTTTAGTTATTAACCTTAATACGGTGTTTTGGACAACGCTCAGCTGTGTGAGAAAATTCGATTTTGGGTTACTATAAATAATAGAACCCTAATCCAATTTCGGTAAGATGAAACTAAAGTATAACATTTTAAATGTTTTCCTATCACCTAATTTATCTCAACAAGAAATATAATTTTACAAAAATCTATCTCAGACGTTACAAATTTAAATTGTCGAATACATGTTTTTAAAAAAGGAAATGAAAACTTGTTTATAAATTGAGAATTACTAACATCTTCAAATTCCATATGATCATAACTACCGTATTATTTTACGACTATACGGGATATTGTATTTACATATTTAAGTCGTCTTTAAAAAATACGATTAAAACATTATTAAAAAAAAAAATAATAATAATAATAATAAATTGATAAAGATTCTGTTCATATGTGTAAAAATTACTAGATTAGATGAAGTATTTATGAATTTTTAAGGTAATCTTTCTCATGCTCGATTACATAATGTTATAAAATAGGCAAGTTTAAGACAACCTCTAATAAATAATTAAATTTTAATTTTACTAAAATAGACATTGAATCAAAATTTTTCACACTTGGAAAACAAGTTAATATAATACAATCCTAATGGTTTCCAATATGCACATTTGTATCATTATCCATGGTATAACATAATAGTTTAACAAACGTTTCCAGAAATTACGTTGTTTTTTTGAAGCTGTATTAGCTTATCCAGTTTTTCTATTTCCTTTTTATATTGACGAATTAAATATATGATTTCATTATGTTTATTTTCTACCACCGCAATTAAAGACTGTATAGTTCGCAGCGTTTTTCTAGATTTATCCAACTGTACAAACAAAATAACGTTCAAATAAGTATTAAACTATTACATCGTGTACAAAAATCGTTGTTAATTTTTTTAGTACATAATCCTGATTAACACTGATAACTCATCACGGGAATAATAAAGAATATTCATAAAATAATTATAAACAAAACATAATAAAAACACATTTAAAGCACTATAGACTTATATATTTCCGCGGAGCATCTCGACAATAATGCCATTATCCAGCGTACACAATCTTTGATAATGACGTAATTGTCGAAAAGTTTCTCGTAAATATAAAAATTTACAGTGATTTAACTGTTTTTATTTTGTTTTATTTTTTATTCATAAAATCATCAACATATAATAAAATAATGTCCTTTCAAAGAGCAATACTTAGCAACAATATACACCACCCTGTGCTCGCTAAAGTAATGATCACCACGTTACTTTCGCTGTCTTGCGCATTGGTCATTTTGATTTATTTAGTTTCTGAAAAATTAGAGAATCAACGTTTTTCTATAATTTATAACATAGTTGTGACGCGTCATCAAATCAGAATCTGCAAATTTTTGATCTTCACGTTAAGTAAACTGACTAATGATATTTAAGTAGTATTATCACTTGTATAACATATATTTTGTTTCATTAAAAATAACGCGGAGGGTGCTTCTTTGACAGTTCAGAAATTTCTTCACCGATTGGACTATCAGTAACAAAGTAAAAGCACTCGAATTCTATAAAATAAATTATTAGCGGTTATTAATACATGTATAAATTTATTATAAGTATCTTCATTACTATAAGATTGTTTTATTTAGTATGAAACATATTCGCGTCAAATTGATATGAGTTTCTAACGTACTGATAATGATGCTTATTCGAATGACGAAGTTTAGGTAATTCAATGAAAAACTACATTATTAGCGATGATACGGTCAATAAAGCTACTTCCCATGAATGATTAGATGATTATTATTTGCGTGTTGATTTGTAACTTTAATATTTACATTAGATATAAATTACTTATAACGACAATTATTATTCAGCCCTGGTAACGGGCAAAAGTCCCCCTCAGACGAACCCATTCCAGATGATCCCAAACTATCCTAATGGTAATGTCGATTTCCAAGCATTTTAATAATATCACCTTTTTATCTTCATTTTTGTCTTCCTTATTTTCTTTTATTATAACTGCACCAATTTGTTGCTTTCGTCTTTAATCTTAGCTATATATGTCGTGCCTAATAACATTTTAATGTTTTTATTGGTCTGCTAAAATTGTAGTTACATTTCAATTTATTTCTATTCTTTTCTTTTTTTAAATTCATCTTTTAACTTTATATATTTAACAACTGTCTCTCTAGCGAATTTTGTCTAAAAATATACACAATACATTCGCGGTTTTTTTCGGTATAAACCATACCAAATTTTTTAATTACGTAACATTGCGAAAACAATAACAGTTTTCATTTTCAAATTGAGAACAGTTGTGAATGCGTACGTATATTTATACAATTACGCTTAGAAGAACGAAATCTAGACTTAATGTTGTCCAGATTTTGTGATTAAAAAATGCCCCGCTGTGTGCACATCCGTTTATCCACGTTTGGGTTATTATTATTCTGTGGGAGACTAGGCTAGCAATTATTGTTTTTATTTTAACCTGGTTTTTTCCTTTCTCTCGGTGCAATGACCGGTAACCAAGTTAAATTTAGCTAATATCCATTCTCTTTTTTGAAATTTGGATGATTAAAAATTTCAAGCGCTTCTCGAACAATTCCAGAGTTGTATTTATTCATTTTCGACAAGATTTCAAAATCGTTAAAAATGTATTTCATGATTCCTAGGACACTAATGCGAAGCCATTACATACGTATGTTTTCTCTTATGTTCACCGCCTGCTATGTGTTCTTATAATCTTTGATCGATGCTTCTAGAAATCTGCTCAATGTAGTTGAGCACAAGCAAGGAATTTTATATAAACCCGCAACATGTGGGGAGTGAATCTTCGATGCTTGGTAAATATTTTTAAATTTTTTACACGTGTCACTAGTCTAACTTTGTTTTTTCATAAAAGCCTATTCTGTCTATTCCAGTTTCCACGGAATAATGATGACGGAAACATCGATAAACGGATGTGCACACAGCTGGACACTTGTTTATCACAAAATGTTGACAGCATTAAGTCGAGATTGCCTTCTTCTATAAATATACGTGCACATTTACAACAGTTCTCAGCTTGAAAATGAAAAACTGTCATTGTTTTCGAAATGTTACGTAATAAAAAAAATTGACATAGTTTACACACAAAAAAATCGTAAAAGTACGGAAATCAACCGTGAAAGTTTATTTAATATACCACAGGTTAATTGTTGCATGGTTATGTTTAACAACTGAGATTAGGACATCATCCATAAATTAAATAAGAGACGTTTCGTAATAATTTATTTGAATACGAAATATGTAGATATTAGAACAAATTCGGATTTATATTAATGTCCTGTTCTGCAGAGTTGTACTACTAAATTCGATTCCAAAACAAATTTAGGCGACGAGAGATAGGACATATTTTTTTGGGAAAACAAAAACTATAAATATTCAAAAATATTTCAGTAGGATAATATTATTTTCATGGTCAGTCTCATTTTCCTCGACTAATAATTTTAATATAGGTTGAATTAATTTTTTCAAAATTTTTATTTTGTATTATTTTAAAATAAGACGTAATGTAAATACAAACGTG
The DNA here is from genome assembly GCA_032883995.1 of Coronaproctus castanopsis. Taxonomy (NCBI): domain Eukaryota; kingdom Metazoa; phylum Arthropoda; class Insecta; order Hemiptera; family Monophlebidae; genus Coronaproctus; species Coronaproctus castanopsis. The sequence goes on along the minus strand of CM065052.1, from coordinate 184,705,613 downwards.
GTACGAATAATTTTCGTTTCTTTCGAATTTAGTTTTACGTTAAAAATACGTGGTTAATCTAGGCTGCTTATATCAAAGATACAATAATGGATTATCGATGTAAACATGTTTCAAATTTAGATAATATTAGTAATTTTCACATCCGAAAATTGACTATCTGCAAAATATTTTTAAATATATACGCGATTAAAACAATTTATATTTACACTTAATGTAATTAGAAATAATTACCTCTTTATTCCACTCACTATGTATGTCTATTAATTGTTGACGATAGATATTTATCTCCTGTTGCAAGTATTTTTTTCGTTGATTATTTTTCTCTTTTATCAATCTTTCTTTTAATTTAATCGCCGTCTCTTTTTGTTGTATTCTTAACTGAAAATCTGAAACCTATATATGCAAAATTAAGAAGAAAAAGTTTTACAAATTTGAAATTAATTCGTAACCGTTTAATTCATCTCATCGTGAAATTTCATTCACTGTTAAACATAATATATATAAAAAAAATGATTTATCGATTACAATGGAAGATATTTTTGTTTTAACAAAATCACTTAAATTTTGTTTTAGAATGAAAAGTGTATGCCACCAATAATCAAGGTTAACTTTCATATATGTTATTAAAAAATCAACAAAATAAAAAAACAAATCCTGATGATATAGCCAATGAAATTATTTGACTGTGTTTATGAAATATAAAGGGGGCTCTGAAAGAACCTTCACGTGGTGCTCCTGGAAACAGCATAAAGAACGGCTGGCTAATCCTTCCAACGCCGGATGCAAAAAAGTTTTACAATGAAAATGTCCTTTTCAGGATCACACCACCACCAGTAAGGATGGTCTTAATCAAAGAACAAACATAGGTAGATGTAATGCTAACCTCCGAAAATGGGATGCCACTGATAAATGTGAATGTGGATACAGAGCATGAATCACCTTCGGAACTGTCCTGCATTTCCGGCAAGTTGCGATGAGACAGATTTACTTTTAACAAATGAGAACGCTCGAAGAGTGGCCGCTTACTGGTGTGGGAAAATATGATTGCATCCGACACGACGAATAAGATTAAATATAAAGTTATATAAATAAAATTATATTTTATTTTGTTTAAGCATTACAGAAATACATTTGAAATTTGAAAAGTTAATCGAACGATTAAATATATTATTCGCTAATTATTTATAAATAACAACGTTCGGGTCAACACTGATGTCGGAATATTTTTTTTTTAAATTAATGCGGTCGAAGATGTAAATAGTAGATTCTATGCTTTAGAAATATTACGAACACAAAATTAATTAATTGATTTTTAAACGTGTGAAAATTCCGCAAAGATAAGCGAATTAAAACGTTTTGTGTATACTACTCTATTTTAGTTAAATTTAAATTACAAATTTCATCAATTTACTATTGCATTTTTTTCCCGAATCAGCTTTTCTAGAACATTCACACGTTCCATCAATTTTTGAAATTCATCTTCGTATATTTCACTAACGCGTTTTTGCTCCAATTTCAACATTTCAGTCGTCTTTTGTTCCTCTTGTTCTAATATTTTGCGAGCTTCTTCGTGCTGATTTTTAGCCAACGATTGTAATTCAAAACTGAATTTTTCATCTAGTTCGTCTGCAATATGAAATGTATCGACGCAACACACATGGACATCAATAAATACATAGAAAATTATAAATAAGTAAAACTAAATCAACTATGCTGACTTTCTCTGGAGTTATTGGTGATTCTACGTGAAGTTTTTAAAATTCTTCTATTGTGAAATACCAAGTTCGTATCGTTTTTCTTTACCATAGTAAACCGGATGTGAGCTCGAATTCCTTTACCTGTATAAATCCTACGCATTATTTTGGCTGTTAAAATCTCCATTTATTTTCCGTGCAGTTGGTTGTAGTCATCTCATATGTATTATATTATACATGTTGATTATATCCTAATTAATAATTTAACCTCCTACAGAAAGATTTCTTTTTCGTTTTCGTTCCAACAAAGTCCACATTTAATACCTGATATTCTTGGACATATATCGAATCAGCATTGCAATTTATGTCTTCTACTACGCTAATATGTTCCTAATCATCATTATTGTCATATCTAAGATAACTTTCCTAGATCTTTCGTTCTTTCCGTTCTTACTCGTATTTCAGCTGACTAAGCGGCATCTTCTTTCAATCAGGTGTCCAGATATTTGAATTTGGGTAGATCGTTATAGGACATTTGTCAATTGTCCTTCTTTCCGATTTTCTGCGAACTATACTATTAATTTCGGTGTTCCCATGTTTATTTAGAGGTTGTAAGAGCCTGTTAAATTTTATAAACCCGCCTAACATACTTTTACACGTTGATCGATATTGTTAAAAATCGAAACAATATCGTTACCGAATATTGAATACACTTTCTGAATCCATTTGAATTCTGTCGTTTTCAGTAATTGCTTCCTCAAAAATAGCCTCCTTATATATGTTGAACAAAAGAAGTTATGCATTCTAGGTGCATATCTACTTTTAATTTGTATTTCTCTGGACAGATCTCCTTCGTTGTGAATTACTAGTTTGATACCAGCACAATGAACGAATCAGTCTTATGGCTTATGCCGGTGTCCTGTAAAATCGACATTAATTTTTCATGTTTGACGGGAAAGTCGTTCAATGATTAATGAAACATTAACGAAGTTATGATTCCTATCGACATACTTTGATCAATATGTTCAATGAGCATACTGCTACAAATACATTAATTCTACTTCTGAAAGACCTCATACCCACTTTAAGGGACCAATAATCAATTATTAGGGCTCTAATTTGTAGCTGTTAATTATTCTTTACCGTTGTACCTGATGATTTTTAAGTGAAATACCATATTAAATAAAAATACTTCACTGCTTCGTCAACTAAATAATCATAATTTATTAATCTGCAATTACCAACTTAATTTAAACGTTCATTCATTTTATAATATTCTTAAATTTCTCAGGTAATAAGTAATAATTTTATTATAAAATAAATTTCGATATAATTTATTAGTTCGTTTTCGGAAGTTTTCAACCCCCATTTGCGGTATAAGGGATGATGGATTTTAAGCTTTAGGCTAGATTTGTAGGGACAATTAGGATGAACATTTTTTATTAAGAAGATTGTTAGAGAAAAGGGCAAATTGTTGATAGTATATATATATAAATAAATAACTTCGTTCATACATTTCTGGAGTTAAAACTATTCCATTTTGACGAATATAGACTACATTAATGTTTTTTTTTTTTTTTTTTTTTTTAATTTTCCGATCGTATTATAAAATAAATTTCAATATAATTTATTAGTTCGTTTTCGGAATTTCTTTTTAAACTCGAATTATGCTGCTGATTTTTAAGAGTCCATTATTTTGAACTAAAAACATTTAAATAAAAAATATTCCTAAAATAAAAATTAAAGTAAAATAATTTTAAAAAATTAGAACAATTTCTCTGATGATAAAATTTGTTATAATATGCATAATTTTTAAAAGTTAACTAAAAATGAAATATTTACCTAATTGTTTTCGATGAATTTCTTGTCTTTTTTTAATGCGATTTTGATAATATTTTTCTAATTCCATTATTGATTGCTCATTATGCTGGTACGCATTCGTATATTGCTCTATCTGATCCTGTAAGATTTTAATTTCATTTTCCGGTTCTACTTGACTTTTTCCCGCTACTAACGGAAGATGTTTATTACCGTTACTTGACATACTGATAACCTACTTAAGGTATTAAGCAATCAAAATATAATAAAATTTAGAATATAACATTTCACTTAAATTATATAGCATTTTGAAACGTATGCATATATTTCCCTTTAAACATACTCCTGGTATTAAATTTTTAAACAATTAATCCACATCCAATACCAACGAGTTATTTCACTTTTTAAAACTTAAATAATTTCAATAATTCGCGTATTTATAAAAACTGAATGTGCAATAAATTCAAGTAAATATTATTTTTTTTTAGTAAATTATTGTTTTAACGATTCCTTAAATTCATTAAATAAGTTGCTCTCTGTTGTTTAATTCGTTTTATAATCAAACAGAAATAAATTTGCATTATCAAAACTTAGCTATTCGCGCAGTAGCCAATAATAAATTTAAGAAAGAAAAATTTATTTTAAAATAATTTCAACATTCACGAAGCTATAAACGGCTTATTGGACAAATTTAAGTACTTTTACATGTAAATGCTGTAATTTATTACTAAATTGTTGTTTCAACAATTCACTATTTATTTAAATAAAGATGTTCGTTGCTTGCTGATTCGCTTTATATTCAGACAGAAAAAAAAAAAATAGAATTATCAATCTATTCGCCACAGTATAATAGATTAATTACGAGGCCTAGTTTACGTGTTTCGTTGTGCTTATTATCAATTTATTAATCAGTTTACAATCGTTAACATATACCGGATCTATTCTCGGTAATGAAAACAACAGAAAAGCATCAGCCTTTCAACTACGCAACATACAAAAACGATATTGACGTTCCGTCTGATGAAAACCAGATCGCAGGTAATATTCAATCGATACGCAATACTAACTTAGATAACGCCGTTTCAATTCCTACTAACCAACAAACATACGGTAAACAAAATTGATCTTTTTTCGATATTATTAAAACAAACAAACAATAATAATAGAGTATTTCAATTATTTGTTGACATCAGCAAAGGCTCTGATATACTATACGATATTGCCTTAGAATTTACAACCGACATACAAGCTCTCTCATTCAAGTAAATTCCTACGCATCAAATTGTAACGGATAGTTAAAAAGATTTACTAAAATCGTGAAGAAACTTAAAACTGAACTGAATCTATACTGTTGATATAATTCAACTATACGTCGATATAATTCATTTAACTATACTATCGATATAATGGTATATACTGGTTATAATCACGAACTGAATGCAATGAAGAAACTATAGAATTAAAAACTATTACGAATAGTGTTAAATGTCCGCGAAATGAGTAAAATTTAGATATGTTGTGCTAAAGAGTTCTACTTTTAAAGAGAAGATATCGAAGTAAATATTTCTAGGAAGAAGCCGTCAGGTGTGAAAATGACACCAAGTAAGTATGATTATGTTTTTTTTTACGGCTTCAAGTTGTATGTACCAGAGACGTTTAAAGAAGCAACAGAAGCAGATGAGCAATGGTATAAAGCGAAAAAAAAATTTACGAAATGATACCGAGACGCAAAATTAAAAAAACGGTTTATGAGTCAATGGCTTCAAAATGGGTATAACCGTTTAAATGAGTTTCTTTTAAGTTTAGATTTCAAATATAGTAATTACACAATAGTTTTTTAATCGATGAAGTAATATTTACCGTGTTATTTTTGACGATACCTTGATATGAGAGGATCGTATAAATTCTAATTTTAAAAATAGATTTATAGCGTATAAAAAATTTAGATTTATATCGCGATAAATGTAAAGTATAATAATAACAATGCTCGGGAACAGTACAATTAAAGGAGACTCGGAAAAATATAATTTGTTAAATTAAAATATTACATTTACACTTGTCGAAGAAAATTTATATTGCGAGAAAAAATTTAAAAAATATAAATTTCATTTATCGTATAATTTAATTGTCGCTCTACTCTACACTGTGCAAGGTATTAGAACGAACATGTTTATAAATAATTAGTTGTAATAATAACACTGTAAGACATATTGAAAAAGACACGCAATTGTAATTGGTTAAAATTGTTAGCTAGTAAAGTTTTATGTTATGCAAACTAGTATTAAAATTTTCGGGTTATATGTTTTATATTTTTAGTTTTTTATGTTGATACAGTTATCTAATTTAAATTTAACCGAAACATCAATCATACATTTTTTTCCCTCTTATTTATTACTGCAAGCTGATCAACAAGATCATTTAGCAGTATTTGGGAGTAGAGTATAACAAGGAGGGTATAATACCCACTGGTACAGCAACCACGACCTCAGATTAGGTCCAGGGGTTTTCTACGTCTTAAACGTCCGATATCGCCGGCTGTATCCAACAGAATGCAAGGGTATTTGATTTTCCAGCCTCACAGCATGGCTCTGTGCATACTAAGGCGCATTTGTTACCAGCCGAAGGATTTTATTCTGGGCAGTCCGTTATGTTTGTCGGATTTGCGCAACACCACAGCTGCACTCCGTATGTCCAGACAGGCCTTAAAATCGTAGTATAAATAAGACGTTTGTTGTCAATAGACAGCACACTATTTCTGCGCATTAACCAAAATAGTTTTTTTGATACAGACATCTAGTTCTTTCCTCTTCATTTGAATATGATTTCGATATGTTAGTCGGCTATCCGAGTGTAAAATCATACATGTAAATTAATTTTTACAATAAAATGCCTAGAAAGAAACATAAAACGAATCATATGAGAAATTTTTTTCTTAGTGAATAGTAATTTTAAAAAGACAATTACGTATACACATGTATTTCAAAATAAAACTGCATTTTTTTGTCGATGATTAGAAAATATATGTAAATTTCATACTTCACTTTATCAAGAATATAATTAGTTTCATGTAACAAATGCGAATTTTGTAACAACAGATAATATTAAAAATAAAACTATATATATATATATATAATATATTTAATTATAAAGAAAAAAAAAATCTAAAACAGAGATCAAATAACGTAAACGTTTTAGTATTATATGTTAGATAATTAAAATAGAGTAAAAATAATTATTTATTATCAAGATCATTTAAAATGATCGAAATTAGATTAACGATCGAAATACGCGTTCGCTAAAAAATTATTTACATTACACGCGTTTAAAATTAATTATTTGTCAATTAATTTTAATTTAATCTACCTTTAACGATAATTCAGTTGTTATAAAGGGGGGAGGAAATGCCTCGGTGAAAATTAAGAAACAATTTCACGTCGTGCATTACCGGCGTATGCTAATCGTCAATTGTTTTTGCACATTAGCGAGTACAGCGCTAACTTCGGCTTGTTTACTGTCGATGGCATCATCTATCTGTTTTTGTATACTGCGAATAATGCTGTTGTGTTCTTCGATTTCTTGCCGGAGTAAATTAGCGCGTTTTTCCGACAATTGCTTATACTGCAACGCGGCTTTCCGAGAATTTTCATATTTTCGTTGCATTACATTCAACTCGGAACACAACTTGGAATTAGCGTCAATCGCTCGTTTACACTGAAAATCAACAGATTTTGTATTAAATAAAGACCCATTTAATTTCAGTTGTAATATTTTTCACTTTCGAACAAGCGAAATGACTTAATAATATTTATATTGAAAACCCCGGAGAAATAAACTAAAATAAAATTATTTCCTGCTAATTAATTTTTTTTTTTAGACAAGGAGAAAGTTTAAATTTATAAGTTTAAAAGACCGCAAACAAAGAAAATTAAACGAAGCCAAAATACGGCACATCATAATCTATAATCGAATTGTTCTAATTCCTACTTTTAACACTGGTATTTTTAAAACAGTTAACATAAATAGTTGCGTTAAAATTCAAAATCAGTACCTAGATTGGAAATCAAGCATTCGTTACTTGGGAATTACACTAGATAGTAAGCTGACCTTTACAAAACATGTAAACGAATCTATATGCAGAGGACACAAAAAAATGAGCGTACTATTTCCATTATTTAACAGAAAATCTACACTGTTACCGATTAATAAACTCTTACTTTACAAGCAGGTAATATCGCCCACAATTTTATACGCCAGCCCAGTCTGGTCTAGCACCAGCTTAAGTAACATTAACAGACTTCGACGATTACAAAATCATTGCCTTAGAATAGTAATGCACGAAATACTAAATTATCCCTATATAGAAGAAACAATAAAGGTTAATACAAGAAAATTTTTTAACACGTGCTCCAGGTCTACTGATGTTATCATTAACCAAGTTGGTAACTATGATTATCAGTCTCTACGGCACAGGTACAAAAAATATAAACACAGACGAATAAAACATATTTTACTTGAGTAGTATATCTGTTGTTAATCCCAGCATTCTACTTACATTAACTCTATTTTGTGCTTAAACTCATTTTAACTACGATTATTATTCACACAGCTGTTTATTTTTAATCACTTATATTACTCTCATCGTTAGTTAACGAGTAAGCTATTTCATTTGTCCTTTTAATTTTTAAGATGCAGGTTTTTGTGGAATTTTTTCCTGTAATTTTCTTTAACATTGTAATTATAGTTTAATTCTTTGTATTTATAATTAACAATAAGTGTATCGGTTAAGGAATTTCATTTTTTTCCGGATATTATATAATTTTAATGTTTGTTTGTACCCTACAAATAGCAAATACAAATTTTTTCTTTCTTTCTTTCTTAAAACAGTTTTTTTTGTTTTGTTTTTTTTTGTTTTAATATATATATTGATATATCAGAGAGTAGCAATTTCATGAATTTTAAATAAAACAAAATAAAAATACAGTTAAATCTCTAGAAACTTTTATATTTAAGCAAAGCTTTCCGACAATTACGTCATTATCGAGCGTACACAATGAACATTATATATAAAATAAGTATATAATATTTATAAAACAACAATTTATACGCCCAGACTACATTTACTAAGAACATATAGGTCGTTGTTATATAACTATAGTTAATTTATATCTAATGACGTAACTGTCTAACAGCTTCGCTTAAATATGAAAGTTTATAGTGATTTAACCGTTTTTTTTTTTTTTAAATGCATACGTTTTTATTGAAATATCAATGTTACGTTATTTTTCATATAATCGTTTTCTACGATTTTAAATAAAAATGTAATACTTTATTACATGTCGGGACACGAATAATGAAAGAACAAATCTTGAAAAGAATATTATATAAGAATCATTTAGACGATTTTTATCTTTCACGCAGTTCATATATTAAACGAACCAACTAAACTATAGGCTGACTCGGAGAAGACGGATGATTTTGTCGGTTTTTGAGAATAACTCAGAAACTACTGAACAAAAATTTTAGAATGAAATTTTATTTAAAAATAGGAAAACGAGAGATTAGCTTACAATCATTTGTGGAACACAATATCGTTCAGATGACCACCATTTGTAACAATACATTCATTCTGTCTTTTTACAAAATTTTCAAGCATAGGTCGCTGAATTTTTGAAATTTCTTCAGAAATCCGATTTTTCAGGTCTTCCAGATCTCGTGGGCGCGTTTCGTAAACGCGGCTCTTATGATATATTTAAAAAAAAAAAAAACGCGTACCTTTGAATTCTTTTCGAAACTCTTTGCACTAGCGTGATCGATTCACGCCAAAAATAACGTGATTGATTCACGCCAAAAATAACGTTCTCGTTATAGGATGCCATGATAACTAAAACAAAAACGTATCTCTCGCGTATACACTAAAAGTAAAACACGTGATTTGCGTTGTAGCGGTGTTACCAACTGTGCTATTCAAAAAACAAAAACATTTGTCTTCTTTGGGTCACCCTAAACTATATATTACAATATTATCATAGGACACTTCACGTATTTGTCGATTTTTCCTAAATACGAGTACATGTAACTTTAATTTTGTAAAAATAAATTATTACCGCTTCAGTTTCAATATGTACAGCTAGAAAATTATCCAAAACGAATCAATAAATAAAGACCAGAAGTACGACATATTTTTAATATTTAGGGGATTTTTCTTCAAATTCCAAATAGAAAAATGAAACCTACAATATCGATTAAAGTTACTTTTGAAATAATCGGTGTAAGATATTTTATTATTAGCGCAAAAGTAAATACATTTTTTTTTTAAATTCTAATACTTTACTTTTTCCGACATTTCGTTACATTTTTGTTCAATTATACGTAGTTCTTTTTCCGGATTATTGCCGTTGATTAATTCGTTTGACAAAATATTTTGTTTATTCAACTGAGCCTTTAAAAACAAAAAAAAATAATGATTTTTATTATTATTTTATATAAAAATGAATTTCAAACGATACAAACAAAATTTAAAATTAACCAAACTTTTTAAAATAGATGAAAAATAAATAAAAGATGTATTTTATTCTCCACAGATTTTACAAGTATGTGATTGACGAATAAAAAGTTTCTCGAGGAAAATTCAAATCAAACGTTATCGTTCGTTATTTCATATATATATATATTAAAAAAATTTAGCAACAAACAAGATAATAAATATTCTCGTTTATGTTTACGTTATTAATAAATAAGAATCTAATAAATTAAAATACATATAACTACCATTCAATAGCAAATGTAAGCGCAGTCGTAATTTCAAAAAGTAGATACATGTTTAGGAAATATATGATGCTTACGTTTTCATTTTTATATTCCTCTACGGATCTCATTAATTGCTGAAGAACCTCCTTACAATTTATCGCAATTCTCGATACTTCTTCTTCCAACATTTGCATAGTTACATTTTTCAAGCGTTTTTCAGTTTTATCTAACAATATGCTGTGCTCAATTTCTAGTTGTGATATACTCTGAACGTGCTCTATTCGTAAATGAGCTACGAACAGAAATACATAACAATAATTACATTTTTATTTATGTATAAAAGAAATATCGTAAATAAGGTAAGAAATATGGAAACTTTCATAAAAATTAAAATTTTTATATAAAATAAAAATATAAAACTTTATACGGTTTCTATACGAATACATTTGAGAAATATTCATTTCAATTTAGAACTATTCACGGATATTTACTAATTTTAAAAAATTCTCAATAATTATGCATATATTTTTTATATTAAATGTTCCCCCTGTATATACAGATGTACTATCCTATTGCGAATGAATTTTCCTTTAAATGACTGAAATTGAATATTGCCGTTAAAAGCTTATGAAAAATTAAATTACAGATTAAGAAGCGATTGTCATCGATATACAGTTCAAGAAATAACTAAGTACCTATCAAAAGAATAGTTCGAATTAATTACTCTAACATACAATATAAAGAAGGTACAAAATTATGAAAATCATCGTTCGGGTCAAGTAGAGAAAGTGAGCACTGTGTCGAGACACGAGTTATTCACTCGTGCATACACATCCTATTAAAATTGTCGCAATACATTTTTCCTCCAGCCTACTTAAAGGATATTCTAAATGACGGTGAATCCAATATACAGAAATGATTCCGGTATCTTAAATTCACCGACCTCCGTTTATAATTATAAAACTGTAATTTACATGCCTTTGTAGTAGTACTCATGACACGTAAATGGAAAAGAAAGAATAAATTGGGATAAAAAAGTAAAATTTATACATACAAACTATTTTATATTTTCATTTCCATCGCGTTATAAAGCAGAAATCTAATATTCACTGTAACCGACATAAGTATAAATGAGGAAAGTGCATATACTACGTAAGATAACTTTAGCAGTAAATGTTGGTCTACACTATTTACTATGTTCGAGAATTTATTCAATTATAATTACCGCAAAACATTCTTTTTATCAGAAAGTATAACAAAAAATTTGCGATTTCCGTGTCTGTACGTATTTATAACGAATTGTTAAAAAACATAAAATTGAATAATTCAAATGGTTATTGAATGAAATTTAATCAAAAATTATCTCATAGTCATTAACGAATTTTTTAAAACGGTTGGTAACATTTAACACATACTTAGAAAAATTCGTTATGAAGACGTAAAATTTTACGGTAAAAAAACGTTGAAGATATTATAACTGGTGATACATTTAAAAAATAATTGCCACCTGGATCAGTTTACCTACTAACTTACATTTTCAATTTCATTCTTAAATTTGGAAAGAATCAGTTATTATCGACCTGTTACAGGTTAATTAGCCTGCTGAGCACTGTATCTAAGATCTTCGAAATGCATACATAAGATCGAATCTTGAAAATAGCTACAGATGAAAAATTAATCCCTGATCATCAATTTGGTTTTCGCAAAAACCACTTAACAGTACACGAAATATACAGAATTACTGGTCATATATTTGCTGCTTTCGAGAAACGGCAGTACTACATTGGGATTTTCTTGAACACGGAAAAAGCTTTTGATCGCGTATGGCATCTTGAACTCTTATTTAAACTGAAAAGTATTATACCCAGCGATCTCTACCGCTCGCTATATTCATACTTATCGAATCGTTTATTCCAAGTCAAGATAAATTCTGCCATCTCCGAGAGGTATCATGTCAGAGCTTCGGCTCCGCGGGGAAGTATACTTGTGCCTCTACTCTACTATATAAACAGACATTCCAATTCTAACTACTTCCATGCTCTGGCTACCTACGCTGATGACATATGCATCCTAACGGCACATAATAATTCTTCACACGCATCTGCTCTTATGCAAGACATGTAGATAAAATATCGGTACGGGCTACCGGAATTAAAATCAAAATGAAAAAGAGTCAACAACTAACGTTTTCACTGAACAAGAACGTCTAATGTGGAGAACATACATTCAGTATTATGTTCCAAATTGAAATTGTTGCGCAGCATAATTGGAAGATTCATAGAAATAATTACTCTATTAGTTCTTTGCTTTTATTTATAACATTTCATATATTTTCCTTATTTCTTCTTTTAAAAAATGTTTCGTGATGCGTTTTGCTAAATATTTGACGGAACACTTCATCAGAATTAAATTAAAAATTTCCGTTTCAAATTTGTCACGTTTTATTTAATAAACAAAAAAAAAAAAAAATAGTTCGTGAAGAATATTATAAGATAAAAGAAATTTTAAAGACGAAAATACTAACCAATCTTTTCGGAATGTTCAACTTTTATTTTCGTAATACACTCGGCTGCGCTTAATTTTATCGTTTCTATGTCCCGCGAATATTTCTCATCGAGATGACGATATTTATCTCGATATTCGATCAACTGATTTTCCATTTCTAACAATTGTTTTTTGTGTTCCAAACTATTACGGGAATCGTTTGCTTCTTCGTACTTCATCTTCCAGTCTGAAGATTCATTTTTCTAAAAAAAAATGCAATTGACTAATATTTTCAAAATTATAAATAAATGGGCACGAAACTCCTTTTGTAAGAAGAAATTCTTTGTAAAAAAATTTAACTTTCTTATAGTTTACATTGCTTTAACATGGCACCTTTGTTGTTATCATTCTGACAAAATGCACACACACACACACACACACACACACACACATATATATATATATATAGCGTAAGTCTTAAAAAATGGAAATCTAAAATGATAACGCATGTATTAGTTAATAATAGCACACTAAATCATCATTTTATATGCTAGTAGGTTGTAGTGTCATAAACATAGCCTATTGAATTAAAAAAAAAGTTAAATAACCTTTAATAAGACGATAAATTTAAAATTTATTTACAAAACGATAATAATTACGGATTAAACGATTTTAAATCGACAACTTTATAATAAAACGATCGTTAATGTTACTTTTACAAAATTATAAAACTAACTAGAAGCGTAATTTTGTGTTGTAGCTTTCCGTGTTCAGTTTTCTGTTGTTTCGCTTGTTCATTTAGATTTTTAATTCTTTGTTCTAGATTTTTGACACGAACTTCGCCGCTGTTCAGTTCATTCTGCAACTGCGAGATCTGAAATTGCAATAAATTTTTTGATTAAGGAAATTTTGATTTTTTCATATTAAAAAAAAAAAAATCAAACCTATACGAAATAGTATAATACTAAATTAATATGATATTTCGTAATTTTTATTTGGATTTTAGTGTTACAAAAATATTGATAATTTTGAAAATTACTTGTAATTTTAAACGCTGGACATCATCATTTTTATGTTCATCTAATAATTTTTTAAGACGTCCACTTTCTGTAAAAAAAAAACAAAAAAAAAACATCAAACTATTATATTATATTTTATATATATATATATATATATATATATATATACGAGGATCAATTGAAAAGTAATGCCTCCAATCGCGTATATAAAAAAAAAATAGTGGGCGAAGGGCGATGTTGTTGGTTTTATATGTTAGCCTGAAGTGTTGTTTAGTAGCATACGAAGTTTCGTTATATTTGGTTCACACGTTCGTGTTCTGTTGTCACGGAAACGAAAGACGAGTTGTGTGTTCGGTTGAACCAAAGGACAGTGATCAAGTTTTTATCAACGGAAGGATGCACGCCGAAACAGATTCATTCGCGTTTATTAAACGTTTACGGAGATAAAACGATCGATGTGAGTAATGTCCGTCGGTGGGTTGCTATTACAAAAAATTTAAACTGTAGACCTCTCTCAATTTTCGATAAAACACGATGCCCCGTCCCAAAACAGCAGTTACTGATTTCTGGGACGCACGTGGTGTTATTCATAAAGAATACACGGCTCGTGGTACTACTATCAATTCCAACATTGACTGCGTCACCTTGCTGAAATTAAAGACTAGAAATCGAAGGATTCGGCCTACTTTCACTCGCTTTTCGTTGCATCACGACAATATACGTAGCAATCAAACAAATGCAAGAATCGAGCACTTGAATTTTGAAATTGTTCCACATTGCCCTTATAGCCACGACTTCTGTTTCCGCTGATAAAGGGAAAAGGACAACAACTTCAACTCGGGCAACGAAGTTCAGCAATGTATATATATATATATATATATATATATATATATATATATATATATATATATATATATATATAATATAATATAAACGAATAAAAATAATTTCGACGAAAGCAGAAATAAAAACACTTTTCTTGTTATTATCTTCGTCATATTGTTACCGCTAACCCATTTTGTAAGCTAAGTATTCAAAGTAAACATGCAAAACAAGTGCGCGAGCATTATAATGAACGGAATTGGAGTACCACTGTTATCTTAGTTTCCGTTTATTATTTAAATATCCGTAAATGCATAAGTATGTTCATATTAAGCTTAGCAATTTCAAAGAATAGAATAATTTAATTCAGACAAAATTTATGTTACTGAAATCTAAACGATAATCTTATCCAATCTATACGTTAGGCGCATTTTATTTCAATTCCATTACTTTAGCACTACTCCGAGTTGCACTAATAAAATATATAATAAAAAAAATTAAAATAATTATTATATAATAAATACATTTCATTGAATGAATAATACAAATACATACAGGAGTGAAAAAAAAAAGTTTCGAAATATTTAAAATGCCAATATAAAAAGTAAATTTAAAAGAACGAAGATAACAACTAGCGGGAAACATTATTCATTGAAATATTTATATCTACAACATAAATAAGCACGACGCTAAATTATTGTTCATAATTACAAATGACAAATAATATGAAATACGTTACCATGTGCAAGATATTTTATTCGATCATTTAAATTTGTATTTGCATCTTTCAATTCGTTTAGATCTTTTTTAATATTTTCATTCGAAGATATTAGTTTGTCCTTACTAATGCAAGCATCTGTATATAATTCTTTGATTTCGTTACATTCTTTGACGCTTTCGTCTAATCTAGATCTAAATGAAAAATAACACAAATTCATGAACATTCATTGCAGATACGAATAATTGCCGGTATACATTATTCACAAATGACACATTTAAAATATTTAGATTCATTATAAAAATTAAAATAAGCTCTAAATATAAATGAAAAATTATACAAATTCATAAACATTCATTGCAGATACGAATAATTGCCGGTATACATTATTCACAAATGACACATTTAAAATATTTAGATTCATTATAAAAATTAAAATAAGCTCTAAATATAAATGAAAAATTATACAAATTCATAAACATTCATTGCAGATACGAATAATTGCCGGTATACATTATTCACAAATGACACATTTAAAATATTTAGATTCATGATAAAAATTAAAATAAGCTATCAACTACGATGATGAGCGAAGAAATAAAAGGATAAATTACAACTTTCAATTTTCGTCCTAGTAGCTGTTTCGATTTAACTCGAAAAAAAAATTAGATGCTTCAGCGTTAAGGCACAAATCGAAGTATACGATATGATTTTTAACCGATGGAATCGGCATTTTTCGCGGAGTAAATATAATGCGGCCGCTTTTTGCGCACGATTAATCTTGATTTCGTACTTTATTAGTTAGAAGTGAAACATGGTTAAATGTTCTTGAAGTTAATTAGATACGACAATCGGATCAAGAAGAAAAATCGTATTTTTAATCGCCGATATACTACTCTCGTATTATCCGACAAAACCGTGATACTGCTTTATGGGGAATGTTTATATCCGAATATAAACTGTTGGTGAGGAATTATGACATTTTCCCCAGGATAGATATATTCTGTCTAGTAGAATTTAAACTGTCAAATCATCTAGATCTCACCGAAATAACATATAAAACGATATAGATTTAAAATACCTTCAACAACTTTAGTTATTCTTTTATGCGACTTAAAGATAAATGTAAAATAAAACATTTTATCCAAGTCTGGTTTTCGAACACATAGATCAATAAACAAAAACATGTATACAACACGTAAATTAGTGTATTTATTTGCGAAATATTGACTATCATAAATAAGAAAATAGAAACGTCGTCTAAATTAAAAATTGATACACTATGTATAAGCATTGTTAGAATTAAAAGTTCAAATTAAATATTATTAATTAACATTATTAAGATTATTAAATATTAGCCGATTAAAAAAAAACAAAATAGCTGTTAACTTACTCGAGTTCGGAAATTTTACGTTGATATTCATTCGTAATATCTTGACGCACTTGTGCCAACTTTTCTTCGTGAAATTTCATGTACTCTTGGCTATAATGGTCAATTGCTATCTTTTTTTCTTCTTGAAATGTTTTTTCCCTTTCTAATAATTCACGCTTCAATTTCTCGTTATCTTCCTTCAACAAAATCACATCCTGTTCTAATTCATCTCTTTTCTTACAATTAAATTCCTTCATTTTTCGGTGATCCAAATCCTCTGAAATTTCACTTTTTAATTTGTTCAGTTCGTCCCTCGATGTTTTTATTTCATCCTATCGAGCATTCAAATACGTATATGTATTCGCATATATATATATACAATATGTCTTTAAATGTTATGCAAAAAACACGGAATATTTCACATTAGTAAGCAATTGAAATAGGATACATAACATTGAAAAAAATTACATTTTTTTAAATTATAAAATAATTACAACTTACTTCCAAAATTTTTATCTGCATTTTATACCTAGACTCGTCGCTATTTAATTGTTTAATTATTCCGTCAGCATGAGATAATTTATTTTGCAATTCCTTGATTTCATTTCTTTTAGATTTTTGATTGATCATTGCTCTGTGTAGTTCGTCCTTCAATTTACGCAAACCTTCATTCTTCGCTAAATATACAAAAATCAGTCAATAAAACAATCAACTACATATTTTAACAATTTATATTAAAAAGCGCGTATATAAAAATTTAAAATAAAAACCAACAAAAAAAAAAATAGCATTATTTTTTGCTCGGCTGTTCTAATTACAATATTCCATCGTTCGATTCGTTCTATTTTTTATTTATTTTTTTACTTACATAAACAACAGTATACTCGAAAATCTATGTGACCACTATTCAATAAGTTTCTATGTAAAAAGTTTAAGTTTATTCCATTCGATTTTTTAATTTTAATAATTCGTGTTTCCGAGTCATTAAAGAAAAGAAAGATTAAATTGTTTTATTCTTATCGTTTACAACACAATGCCCTGAAATTCTAGACATTCGTTTTATCAGTCATATTTATTTTTTAATTTCACGACTTAAATTCTTAAATTAAATAATATTCTATCGCAATATAACGATTATTGTGGAACAGATTTAATTCATTCGTAATATTATAAGGCAACGAATTTACTGATGAACGTTAATCCATTCTGCGATTATTATGTACATAATAAGTAAATTATGAAGTGATTTTAATTATTACTAACCAAGCCCGATTTGAAAAATTTTATCGTTGTCAGATGGAACATTATCATCTGCAAGGTATTCGCTTAGTTTAGACAATTTTTCATACTGTTTTAAATCCAATCGCAGTATATCGCATTCCGTCTAAATAAATAAAAAGTAATTCCGACCAAATATTGATTATTACTGGACATATTTATAACATTTGTGACAGATAAATTTTTTATTTTAAAATATTAAATTTAAATAATAGAAAAGTAGGATTACGCAAATATCGCAATGTTTAGGCTATATTATGCGCTCTTTAATATATCGATTTTCATATATCGCATAAATTATGCGATTTTCTTGCATATCTTCATTCAAAGTAATAATATTGACGTGAATTTTCGTAATTTCTAATAATCATATATTAATTAAATCATATGTAATACAATAATCAAAATGCTTATTTCGATCTAACGGGGAATTTTTCGGCATATGCGTCTCATGAAGTACGTAAATCCCAGTTAAAGTACAACAAAGTTTAGTTACATTGCTACAGGAACAATTTGCTATATTTCAGTTCAAAACTGTTATATTCATTTAAAATATAAACAATGGTTTCAATTATTATCACGTACTAAAAAATAATTAACTGTATAAAGCAAGAACATCTTGAAAGATATATCACGGTTCTTCATCAACATTACATACATATAAAGGTAACTAAAACACTGAACTGTTGAAAATTAAATATGGGCACTTAAAATTTTTGAAAAGCAAATAACTTTCACCTAGTACCCAATAAAACAAGTTGATAAAGTAAGGATGAAATATATAGTAGTTGATATTTCCTATGGAACAGACAACTGTTATATAAATGACGCGCATCAGCGACGACACAATCACTATTAACACGATAAGGGCAAGCCCCAGTCTGTAAATATAACAGGGTACAAAAAAGTGATAATTAATTCGTAGTCGAAAAATGAAACAAGTGTTCTAAAATCAATTTTACGAATAGGAAAAACCAAGAAGTTCGATGAAGACAAACTGAGATACATTGACAGCTGAAGTTGTGATTGTATATCTCACTAGTCATTGTTGAGCATGGGTACAGAAATAAAGAGTAAGCGGATGAGGTTTAGCGAATCACTGGAACAATGTATACATCGGAAAGTATATAGATTAAGCAAGAAGCAAAAACTGTCGCCTTAGTGTGCTTTAATCCATGTAATAGTCAAAATAATAAAATTTAACAAATGTTTTTTCAATTATAAACTTATGAATAAGATTAATTCTACAGCAGTTTAATTACAATGGGAAATATAAATTTGAAAACATGTATAATTTTAGGACGGTGGCATCAAACTGAGTCGAAAGTATGGTTATCAGTGAAAATCGAAGCATACTGATAATCTATTTCAATTAATTCGTTGGAACCGCATCTCTGAAAATGAACCTCGTAGTATTACTATATTATAGCCCACTTTCGATTGAATTAAGAGCATCATGTATGCTTGAGTGTTTTCAAGATATATGAACTGAAGTTAAACTTATTTTTGACTGTTACATTTACATGAAGTACTAACACCGACATATTCAGTAATCACTTTACTTAATACAAACTTTACACTATGTTATACTTCATAAGTTATACTTTGTTGCGGTATATTACAAAAGTAATAAATAATACACGCGCGTCGTACAAAAATGATGTATGTTTCGTACATTTCACAGCAGGGGCCATAATTATTTAATTATAGTTTAGCTTTACATTGTTTCATATGCTGGTCTAGTAATGAGAATTAAAAATAATTAGGATGTTCATTTTTTCTTTTTTTTAACGAAAAATGAAAAAACCTTGGGCATTAAGGAAATCATGTCAAAATATCGTTTACATTCACATTCTACATATTCCAGAGAGTGTTCAACTTCACGGAGATTTACTGTTCTATCAATATTAAAACAACCATTACCATTACAAATCAATTTCATATAAGATTATAGAAATTATTGTTAGACATAATTAATTCTGAAAAAACAGTAACTAAATTAGTGAAGAAGATTAATTATTATTTCTATAAGATAATATCCATACATAATCTTCCTAAATCTAAATAAGTTTTTGTCGGTATTCTTGAATTATTATATTAACACAGCTAGTCACCTAAACTTAAAATTTAAAAGTATATTGCTGGCCTAGAACCAAAATGTTCGAATGAATAAAGTACATTTCGATTTAATAGAGACCAAAAGTGTTTGGGGAACAGTTTTGTCGTTTACTGATAATTTTGTCATCATGTTAAAAATATTCTATTTAGAGCAACAATTTCATAAAAATGATTATTTCAAACATATTCTAATCTATTTAAACGATGTTTTTATAATAATATAAGTTCAAATTATGTTCACAGCAATATCATTAAAGAAAAAAAATATATAATATTTAAAATCTTCAACTTTGTCATAATAATCACTATTTCAACTTAATTACGAGGTTCTACGTTAATTGCGACTTTTTACTTATTACCAAACCATAAATATGTTCTACTTATATATCCTGCAACATTCTTTCCCCATTGTTCCTTAATTTTTTGTATATTGTCAATATTATTTTTATTCATCTTTCACACCTTTTAGTTTACCCGAAAGTTAATCAATACAGAAACCGTCAGTTTTTAACTACCTTTCTTAATGACTGAATATATTTTTAATCGTGCTTGTAATTTTGATGATAAGTACCCCGCACATAAGACATTGATAAAAATAATAAAACTTGCACTTACCGTTAGCGACTGTAATTTTGCGTTCAACTGCTCATTTTCCTTACGTAAACTATCGAGAGAGATTCTTAATTTAAAATTTTCTTCATCACGATTTAATGCGATTAAATTTTGATAATTAGATTGCGTTTCCTCCAACTTCTTGGCTAATCTGTTAAGGGAATCTGACTTTTCAATTAACACCGATTCGTGCACTCGTTGTAGTTCCATAAATTCTCGTTCCAATCTTTTATATTCCGTTTCCTTACGCATAAAAGTAAAATATATACATATGTATGTTTATAAATTATGCGTGTCATAGGCGCAATATTCAAATAAAATTAAATAATTAAACTACGAGAATGTTTTAAATAAAGTTACAACTACGATTTTAAAAAACATACTTTACAAATAAGTTTATCGGACAAGTCATCCCATTGTTTTTGCATATTCACAATTTCCCGCTTATGTTCTGCGTTTATTCTACTCAAAATATCATCGAATTGTTTTTCTTCATTTTTACCTTTATGAATATTTCCAACGGCTTTCAACCTTTCCTCTAAGTCTGTAATCGTCATTGTCGCAATTTCCAACTTCCCAGTAATCTGAAAAGAAGTAATTATTGAAACAAAATTTCCGACGGATTAAAGTACTTATATATATATATATATATATATTGCATACACTCTATCCTAGGTGAATAATACGAAGCGCTGTTATTAGATGTACCGAATATTAACAGACCGCTGTCCAACGACAGCCATTCTTTATTTGATAAACATTAGTTAATACCGGCTAGATAGCTTCACTTGTGTAAAAGTCTTTTTAGGCGTTGAAATTGAACGCTGTTGTTATCCTTGAGCTGCCAGTGGATTTACATGGTGTTGTAATCGTTGGATATATCTCTCACTGTGGATTTTGAGTTTCCTTTACAGTTGGCATGTGATGGTCCTTATGAAGATCGTCATTACGAATATACCACGGGGCACCCACAATGCGCTGCGCAGCATCTTTCCCTGAAAATTCTGGAGTATTTTTGTTCGCCAATCGCTGGCTGTTCCCTAGATTTCTATTCCGTAGGTCCGTATTGGGTTTAGAGTGACTTTATATAGTAAAACTTTATTTTCTACAGACAGTGATGAGTATTTATTCATCAACCAGCTCATACTTCGCCGTTTCGTATCCAGTTGTTTCCGTTTAGCCGGAATATGATCTTTCCAAGTCAAATGTTTATCTAAATGTAGTCCTAAATATATTATTTTATTTACTGTTGGAATCGTTCTTCCATTTAACTGGATCGTCATATTTGGAAATTTTTTATTTAATGTTAAAAGAAGGTGATTAAACTTAGACTCGTTAACTGTAATTTTCTATAGTTTAAACCACTTTTCCACCTGCAGAAGATGATTCGGGAGATGTATGGTAGCATCAGTTAGATTACGATCAATGGATATCGCCGTATCGTCCGCAAACATTTCTGTAGTAGTGTATTTGTTTTCCGGAAAATCAGATGCAAATATCTGGTATAACAACGGACCGAGTACACAGCCCTGAGGCACATCCGAGCGTACAGCATATATTTGTGATCGAGCACTGTTTATATTAACTTGAAAGTATCTATCCGTTAAGTATGATTGTAACATTGTATCGTACTGGTGTGGCAAGTTAAGTTTTAGCTTGTATAATAGACTTGTATGCCACCTTTTGTCAAAAGCTTCCTCAATGTCGAGGAACCGCAAGACAAAATATGAGTCTGCTCTATTATACTGTGTTTGTTTCTGAAACCAAATTGTCAATCAGGTATTATATTTTTATCATCAAAAATTGATTTTAGTCTTTTCAAAATTAGTTTTTCAAGCAATTTTGACATAATCGGTAATAGGCTGATGGGTCTGTATGATGTGACTAGTTCTTGCGGTTTCCCTGGCTTCTGCAGCATAATTATAGATGCGAATTCTACTGGATAGGGTCCAGTACGGAGAATCGCGTTAAAAATATACGTTCGAAGGACTACTGCTTTTCGTGGCAAGTTTTTAAGCATTACTGAGGTTATTAAATCATAATTGGGTGATTTTCTTGGTTAAGCTGTTTTCGTATACATGCCTTCACTATCATTGGTGATACAGAAATGATGGGTGGGCACATCTGAAATTATGTTTTTAAATAGTTGTAGATATTTTTCTCTTCGGGAATTAATGTACTGTAATTTTGATTATGAAAAATTTTGCAGAGGTGTTTACTGAATGCCTCCGTTTTTCCTTGATCTGCTCTTGCCCATTGGTAGTTTTCCATTGTAACTGGTGGACACTGAGATACATGATTCATCTTTATATTCTTAATAGCCCTCCATAAAGAATAATCTGTGTCTGCCGTTGGTGTAAGATTTGTTAGATATTCATGAGAAACTTCATTTTTCATGTCTGAAAGTGTTTTCCACAGTTTTTTGGTAATTTTGTTCAGTGCATTTTTATTTATTAAGGTCCTATCATATTGCCAAACTCTTCTTAGTCGCCGTTTTTCTGCAGTCATATCTTTTTTTCTACCTGACTTATTTATCGGAGTAGCTAAATACGCCGATTCGTGAATACATTTAATAAATCTCGATATCTTCTTCAGTTTTTCACGGAATGTTGAGATCGATTTCACTTTTAGTCATCTGCTGAAACACACGTCAATTAGTTTTTTTGTTTGTCAATTTTGGTGTAATGGGGATCTGCATAACTGCGCTGCCGAGGCGTAATATTTTTGGCGAGTGATCAGAAGTTCCATCCGTGAACGATTCAACTAGTGTCTGACCCACGTTAATTGCGTTGCTAACGAAGAAATCCAACAAATCAGGAAGTTTATTTATATCATTTGGCCAGTATGACGGCTTTCCATCTGACAAGCACTGATATTGATTTTTCAGTAGACATGCTGTCTTCCTCTTGGTGTTGTTAAGCAAGGCCAAATGATGTATGCTTGGCGTTGAAATCTCCGCCAACTATTAATTTGTTTCCAAGAAAAGTATTCATCGAGATGTTCTTCTTTAATGTTGTGCCTAGGGGGCAATAAACCGATGACACTGCGATAAGGCCTAAAGTTATTTCAATGATTAGTGGTTGCCTGTAGATATGCTTTAGTAAAGTTGGTTATTGCATAGTGCTTCATTAATGTTTTCAATATAACAGTCGTATCTCCGTGTGCTTTACCATGTGGGTGCTGAGTATAGTACGCTGTATAACACTGTATTTTAATAAAACTCTTGTTTGTAAAATGTGATTCAAATATCAACAGAACATCAATTTTGTTACAATAAATGCCTCAACTTCATGACAATACTGTTCCAATCCGTTTATGTTCCACGCAGG
This sequence comes from Coronaproctus castanopsis, assembly GCA_032883995.1. Lineage (NCBI taxonomy): Eukaryota > Metazoa > Arthropoda > Insecta > Hemiptera > Monophlebidae > Coronaproctus > Coronaproctus castanopsis. The sequence continues at coordinate 184,681,602 of CM065052.1, read as the reverse complement.
TATTCTTATTAGGCGATTCATTTGGAAACAAATTTATTTATGACTGTTGATAACAAATTCATTATCATGCTGTTTTGTTGTATTAATTGGCTAAGCATACTTTTAAATTCTTGCATATTTCCTGGAGTTTTTTTTTTTATTTTTTTTTTTGGGCACTGCTGAGGAGCAATCACAACCCACTAACGTGTTGATAAATAGTTATTATATATTGATGTTACAATTGGTTAGGAATTTGTAAAGAAGAAGGAAAACACGGGAGTCATTAGAAAAAATTAAGGAAATGATAGAGAAAGGAGGACGATAACCGATGGATATTAAGGAATTCTGGAGTGCGAGTTGATCAGGTGTGTGAAAACTGCAATTGAAAAGGATGTGGTTTTCAATTTCCTGGAGTTGATTGTTAATACTATTATTCTGATCGTTATTATTTGTGTTGTACGTTGTTGCTTGAAGCGTGGTTTGTTTTCTTGCTGAGTCTAATAAAACAGCGTTAAAAGAACGTTTAAAAGTATTTTCTATATTAAATGTTTGTGGGAAATCTACAGCAGTTGGTTCAAAGTTATGCGCATCATTTTTATTTTGATAAGGTTTGTTGTGATTTTTGTTCCTTTTATTTAACAATTCTGTGTATAGAGTACAGCCTTTGTAATTTACGGGTGGTTGCCTTTACAGTGTATACATTTCGCCGGTTCATTCATTAATTTAGCACGTCATGCTGTCCACCACACTTATGACAGCTACGCTTTGCTATGGCCAAACATTTGGCATCTAGTATACTATATTACACCCTATTCCTATACGACGGTTCCACCTTTATTTTCATATTCAGCAGGTACTGCATATATCTATTTATTGTTAACGTTTTATTTGGTTTTTTGTTGTCGCACATTTATTATGTTCCTCGTTAGAAATCCCTGTTTATTTAACGCTTCTTTGATTTCCTCTAGCAGCATAATGTGATGTATCTTTTTAACAACGACACGATATAAGCTCGTTCTTCTTTCAATTGATAAGTATGATAAATTATATGGTTTTCTTTCAAATTTGTTAACTTTTAACTTAATTTTTTTGTCATTTAAGGCCTGACAAGTGAATTCATCTTTGTTTATAATGAAAGAGAGATACACTGTTCCATATGTTTATAATTGATTACTCCGTACAGAAATATAGGGGTGGGTTTGGACAAAAAAATCTTAATATGCATTTTTAAGATACTCTGGTAAAATTATATAAAAAATTTTAAACACTTACATTAATATTGTGATTTCTGGTTTCGAATAAATTCTGTTTTAAAACCGATATCTCTTTTTCAGACGCAGATGAACGTTCCTTTTCATCGTCTAAACGAAACGAATGGAATTAAAAGACATGAATATTTTGAAATTATTCATGGCTGAAAATCAATTTGAAATAATTGCATATGTGCTCGTGTATTTTCGTGATATAGTGTGAGTGAATAATTGAGTTGGCCATGATTTTTTAAACTTGAGAAATTCTTACGAGATGACAAAAATATATATAAGCATATATACAACACGTTAACTTTCATTTAACTTATGTAAATAATGAACGGAACAAAGATACACAGTCATAAATATAGATTAAGTGGAAAATATATAAATTTAAAAAGAAAAATAGTTTAACACAATTTAAACGGTGTTAATCATATAGTGAAGTGAAAAATCAAACTTAAACAACCCGTTTAATGGGCAATTGAGTAGCCGATGATCCAAGTCGTTTCTAACACCAAATATATGATCGCTATTTTCCATAATACTTAATTTCATAAAATAACTCACACCTGAACCTTGTTTAGAAATACAACAATAATCAATTTCAAAATATTATCATACTATAGATGGGAAAAAATGATTATGTGAAAGAGACTTTATTCGCCATAAAATTTATACATATTATTGATATAATAAAACTTTAATTTAATACTGTATATACTATGTAAATGTGTTTTTGAATTTTCGTTCCCTTTCTACACACAACACACATGCACGTACACACACATATATATTTATGTATATCTAGTAACAAAGACAATGTATCGAAATAAATCAGCAGGAATCGATAACATACCAGTGACATTACTTATGGAAAAGATATCCATAATAAATTATATGACTTGGTGTGTAAAATTTAATAAAGGGATATGTTCACAAAAAATTACACTCAAAACGTTGAGAAGAATGCAGGACAATTAATTTACTTACACATACATCGAAAATATTATTACAAATTATAATGCAAAAATATATCGAACGATAATGCACAATATGGGTTTAGAAATTTATTGTCAATGAGGGATGCAATTGCAGCATTACGGATCTTTGGAGAAAGAATAACAGATTTAAACAGTAAAATATATGTATGCTACATTGATTATGTTAATTCAATGAAATCGAATGGAGCAACTGATCAAAACACTGAAAACGGTAAACATACCGAATATATACTGATGTCATTGCTAAAGGGAATATATCACTGTACTAACCACGTGATTTATGAAAAAATGATGCATGGTTGCAATTAAAAACATAAATACAATCTGAACTTAAAATTAACTTCATTTCTTTCCAGATTTAAAATATAAAAACCAATTTGTACTGGCAATTAAACCGATCGTAATCAATAAGGTACAAATCGCTTTTGTTTCTTTTATATTTAATAAAGCGCTAATATTCCATGTGTTGAATTTTAAGTTCAATCTTATCTATTCAAATGATTAATAATCTCGAATTTATATAGAACTAGATAATTTACTTTAACCATCTTTACGCGTTCACTTTTATAGTTAACGATTCCGTGTCATCGTTCGATAATAACGACGACAATGACGATCATCAAATATTAGACGATGAGACAATGGAAGCAGATTTCAAACAAAATCAATTGAATGAATGGCTTTCTTCTAATAATCACAACGGTCCCAGTAAACCGAAAAAAAGAAGCACAGAAGATAAAGATAGTATAGCAACGAGTAACCGGTGTCTCCATTAAATACACATTTCGATTCTATAAGCGATGCCAACCATATAGATACACACGGACTAACGACGACTACAACTACGCAACAACCAGCCCGATGCAATTACGGACGTTCTACAATTGAACAGAACAGTTTATTGAATAATTTACACTTATGACAAATAGTAAAAAGAAAAATGTGTACCGCTATAAGCTTACCACACATCTACGTAAACAGAAAAATAATTTTAATTACTTAAGCATAATGATAATTACATACTAACAGGAAAATACGAAAAACTTGTCAAATAAAAACCAAGCACTTCTTCAAGTATTATTACGGTTAAGGTAATACATTGTGAAATTATACATAATTAATAAGAATTAGAAATGATATGGGTTACATTAGTAAGTGAACCTAAACATATTTAAATTGGAGAAAGTATGAACTAGGTATACAAATATTTATTATAAATCTAGTTATTGCATTAAATTTAAAGCAAATTATGTTTAAGTCGCCTATGTTTATATCTGGTACACATGAAATCAAGCTGCTTGGAATCGTAAATTCATTAGTGTGTATTAAGCATTTATCATAAAAATGATTTGCTAAATAAAGTACAAAATCTCTAATATAGGGAATTCTAAGATCAGCATGCATGTCAACAATTTTTCTGTACCTGGGTGCATCTAGAATACATCGTAGACATCTATTTTGCAGAAGCTGCAACTTATTGTAAGTAGCAACAGAAATTGAGCTCCAAACTGGGCAGGAGTACGTAATCACCAGGCGAACAAGTGTTTTGTATAGCATTAATTTATTATTAATGTTAACATGCGACTTGCGGTTAAACAAGGGATAAATGGTACATATAGTTTTGTTAGCCTTAACTATGACTCGATTTATGTGTTCTGAGAAAGTTAACCTCATGTCTAAAGTAACACCTAAATAGCGAACATAGTTTGACCATCGAACGGATGCAGAATTTACTTCGAGCATCGCGGGAAGTAAAGGCCTTCTACGAGTGAAAAATATGGATTCTGTTTTTTCCGTATTTATATCAATTTGCCATTTGTGAAAGTAACGTACAGTACGATTTATTGCTATTTGCAGCTTGTTACGTATTGCAGTAGGCCTGTATGAGCTACAGAAAAGTGCTGTATCATCGGCATAAAGAGCAACCTGAACATTTGCAAAGGTGGGAAAATCGGAAAGATATAAGATAAATAAAAAGGGCCCCAATACACTTCCTTGTGGTACTCCTGCTAAACACGTCTTCATAGTGGATTTGTCATTATTAACTATTACATAAAATAATCTGCTGCTTAAATAATTCGAAATTAATTTGATTAAGTATGGGGGAAAATGGAATCGAATCATTTTATAGATAATTCCTTTATGCCACGTCGTATCAAAAGCTTTCGCTACGTCGAATAAAATCATCCTACATATAAATAATGTAGTAGATATCAAAACAAAAAATGCAATAACCCAGTATTTTAAATGCCAGTCTTTCGGTCATTTATCCATAAACTGTCATAAGACCTCAAGATGTTTAAAATGTGATAAAACGCATTTTACAAGCAATTGTACTGATCCCAACATTTGCTGTGAAAACTATAATGGACACACCCCTTCCGAAGCCTGGTCCCTTAAAACACGCTTTAATCCACCAACAACATATGCTCAAATCGCACCTAATAATGTTAGTGTTAGTAATAAGGATAATAATAATAGTAACAACAATTATAATAATACTAACAATAGTCGTAAACCTAATAACAGTCAGATACCATTACCTCCTTCCGATATTACATTAACTGATCTATTAAATAAGTTTAGGTCTATTAACATAAGTAAAATTATGTCCTGTTTTATAGACCTACTATTTATACTTAAAGATCCTTAAAAACCAAATATTTTTAATAAAATAACCTGAATCATAGATGTTATTATTTAGCGTTTTTGCTTAACGATTACCAAGATGATTAAATTCATAGCTTGTATTGCTAACTCCATAAAGTCCTTGGCTTGCCAGTCTAGCACATGACAAGCCAATCGACATTATTTCCAAGTATCCTACTTATATACCAACATCAAGTCGTGTGAGCATCGATCTCATTGTGTGTAAAAATTTCCTTTACATCACTACACCTATATCTTTACAATCATAAAGTTCAAATCATAACCCATTTATTTCGAAATAAACAAAAATTTTCCGTCAATCCCATACAAGTTAATTTATGACCCCAAAAACGGTGACTGGTCTCAGTACAAGAGCCATATGAGTAACAATAAAAATTCAAAAACGCCCTTTCACTTACTAAACTACTAATCAAATAAATGAATCCATTATCTTTCTACCACGTGGCGCAGACAAGGAAATCTATAATTACTCGTGCCAGAATGTTGCACCCGTTGCTGGGAAAAAAAATCAGGTATTAACTTGGATGTCAAGAGATGCATATATTTAACAATCATTGCGCCGATCTGGAATTACGGATACAGCAACAATAGTCGAAAATACTACGCACAATCACGTCCGCGCCGAGATATGTTTCAAATTTAACGCTTCATAATGACCTTCTCATACCATCGATTCAAGAAACTTACGCTGAACAGTACAAGAGATCTTTCGATAAATTACAAAATAGTGCTAATCTAAACATAAGCAGAATGTATATGATCACATTGCCGGACAATCCCCAGAGACGATTGAAAAGAAGAAAATGGTGCCGCGACGCCCTTCCTATTACCTAAATATAACAAATCTGATTCAACGTGATTTAATCTTATCCTGAATCCTCCTAGGCTAGTCGACTCATTGGAGTCGTTGGTCTAATACTTAATTCTGCCTTTATTGTTTCCTATCCTCTTTCTACTTCCTTACCTCGTCTTAATTTTTAGCACCATTGGTTGTGGTATTTTATACCGGTACAACGAAAAAAAAAAAAAAAAAGATACAAACATAAAAGAATTAAACATTTGCTTCTCACGCCCTAGGCTTCCAAGTTCCAAATAATATTTGTAATCGCATACTACTTTAAATTACTTAACGCTAACCAAGTTTTATCATACATTATTACTATTTATAATATAGGCTTACCATATGTGCTTTATTCATATAAGTACGATACAGTTACACACTTGTACTTCTATAGTTATAAGCATACCCATTAGGTTTCCTCACTTCCTTCATTCTAATTGTGAATGTATATGTATATATCTGTGTATATATGTATACTGTTTAACGCCAAATTATTATTATTTAACATAACCTCTTCTTCGCTACGCAGAGGTTTTATTGTATTTTTCTCTTGTACAATCGTCTATTTAATAGTTATAAGCTATCTCTAAGGCTCGTTCACTAAATCTAAGCCGCGTAGTGAGAACGTACCACTGATCAGTATACGTCTTTTATTATATGTATATAATCCTGACTTGTAAATAATTTAAATATACTTATTATTCGTTCATTCATCTTTAATATTATTTTAGGAAAACCAGTTAGTTACTTAGATTTTTTTCCAATTCTTTCTGAATTTTTTCAGCTTTGTCCTTTTCGGATTCCATAAATGTTAACTGTTCAAAAATTGATTTGATTTCCTCAGCATGCATTTGTTTCATATTATTTATTTCGTCGTGCAATCGCTCTATTTCACGTAATCTGATTGAATACAATATTTCTAAGTGATTGTTGGTATTATAACCTGAAAAATTAATAATTCAGGACGAGTTAAATGTTAACTATCGCATGTTGTATTAAAAATAATAATAAAGGTATATCTAACAGGTACAAAAATGAAGTACTTATGTACCTGATAACTTATACAAGATACCCGTCCACACAACGACAATTATAACTAAAAAGGAAGAAAACTAACGAACAATCCGACAAACAGGAGTATGTAAATTTATGAATTAAAATTACTCAGATTTACATTAATTTTTTTATATGTCCACATTTTGATTTTATAAATATTTCATTTTAATTTATACATATTTAAAATAAAATGTTGATTCAACTAATTAAATAACGGAATAAATTAGGAAGAATACAATAATATTTATGAAAAATTATTTTATACCAGTTGATTTAAAGTTGACTGCATTGAGGGGAATATTGTTAATCTCGTTAATTTCTTGATTGCCACCATTTTGAAAAAAATGTTGAGCAAGGAAACTTTTATCCTTTTCACGTTCGTAACAGACTGTAAATATATCAACATAACAACGAAAGATTTTTATATTTAAAGCATAATTAAGCTAATAATTAAAGTGCTAATAGTAACTGTCAAACCTTGATCTGCAATATTTGTTGTTAAACAACTGCTATCAATAGTTTGTTTATCTTCGTCTTCTAAATCGTCGAACGCATTTTGCAACATTTCTTTCAACTATAAATAAATACACTGTGATATGAAAATATATAAACGGAACGTCAGTCAACAGAATAACTAATAACAAATATTTTTTTATCATATTATCTCAATATTCAATTTTTAACTAAGATCTATTTTACATTTAGCCTAGAAATCGTTCAATAACACCAGTAATCGTTTTATTTGGATATTATTAATTTCCACACACAGATCTAATATTCTTCTGTAACTATTTACTCCCACTCTCATTAAATGTGTTCATTATAATAAACAGAAATAGAACAAAATTTTGAACAATACCAAGAATTTTAAAAGTAATTTATAAAGAACAATTTGAAACATTATTTCACCACGACAATTACATTTGTATTTTTAGAAGAGAATTTAAACATTTCTAAGAAAGTATTTTAAGTTCAGATCAACAAGATTAGTTCATTTATTTGTTTAAAAAAATACATTATTATTTTTAAGCTAAGTTGTAAATCATAAATAATAATAAAAAAATTATTTCAAAAATTTAAATACAAGTTCTTACAAGACCTCCTGACAACTTCATTTAGAAATAGAACAAATTAAAAAAATATTTGCCTGAAAATAGTTACACATTCTGTCGTTGAATTTAATTTTGGAATGAAGCAACATAAACAGAATTGAATTTTTAAGTCTTTTATCTATCATCAATACACAGAATGTATATGTAATAGAATACTCCGAGTTATAAAGTTATGTCCAACAGGAATTACTTTTGAAATTTAGACTTATTTTGTGGGTATAATCTAAATATTTCTTCTATGCATTAAATGTCAGATACGCCATTCGCTTTACATTTTATTCTATATGTGAAAAAAGAAATACACAGCGATGCATCGTTACGACTGCCATACGTTTAAACAACTTTTATGGAACATTGGAACAACCTAAAGCGATCACTCACCCAATTTGTTAATAAACTAAACGTTCTAAACTTCTCCAAACACGTGGAAACGTACGGATTCTACGTTATACGGTGGTTCTAATTATAATTTAAATATTCAACTGTAACAAAAATAATATAATTCTAAACCGCACAAAGAGCACAGTTTTTCATAACCTTACTGATGGTCATTATTACATTACTAACCTTTTTTATGGCATTGTTTTCATTATTAATAAATTTATAAAACATTAGTTATCAAAAAGCAACTTGCTTTCACCGATTAAAGAGACAAGTTATTTACATAGATATTATGAGTGAAGTCGTTGATTTTTTTATTAATCTTGAAACAATAAAGAAAATTACTTGAAACATACTTATCACTCTATTATAATAAAATTAATATATTTATAATATGAGCAAAAATAAAGCAAAATACCTCTTCATCTCTTCTTTTTTCATCTTCGATTGCCTCCAGTTCTTCTGGTTGTTGAGAACTCATATTGAGACAATTTAGTTCAGAAGCCTGAAATAAACTCATACCTGGATTAATGTCCATATTTCAAAAATTCTGTAAAATATAGGAAACAATCAAAATTTATTTTATAGTTTATTATTAACTACATCAGAAATATTAGAATGTATTTCTATTATGTGACGTGAAGACGTGTGCTGCATATTTATACTGTTATAAAAGTTAATTCAAATCTAAACCAATTTCAGTATATTAATCCATTAAAAATTAATCTATTTTGGCGCCGACAAGTTTACAATTTTAAAAGGGGGTGTTGCCGACAAAATCAGGTTATCGATGGATAACGATTACTTTTATCGATATGTAATGTAAAACACTTTATTTTATTATTTACACCTCCTCCATTTGCTGTGATATGTTTACATTATTTTTTCTTTTAATGTGTACATTTAAATGAACATGTTTCCGGAATTCTGTCGGAGAGTAATATTTTTAAGGTAATCTTGACGTTTGGGTCGCGGAAATAAACCGACGGTGTGTGATATTCTTTAATTTCTTCACATCGTTAAATATGACGTCATAATGGAAATAAAGTCAACAGATTTTTGGTTTAAAGTCAGTAGTTTTTTAAAAAATAATCCAGAGGAATAGTCAAAATATTATTTTAAGAATAAATTTAAAAAAATAAACTACGACGAAAGTCTTAAGAAAAAAGTATGTGATACCAAATAAAATAATTATATTATCGTAAATATAGTTCACTGGATTTATAGTGGTTCAAACAAAAGTGTTTTGTTCAATGTGTAACAACACGCTCAAATTTCTGGCGATATTAGGTGATTTGAAGATGAAACTAGTGTATTTATCACCAATTAATGTGTGCATTCTACCATATTCATAAATGATCAAGTGAACGTTAGAACTAAATATGTTCAATAACGTAGTAGCTTCTATTTCGTGAAGATTTAGTGCTGTCTAATTTGTGTACGAATATGCAAAATATTTGACCATAGAACAAAAAACAATTGCATTTGCCCCTCTGTGAAGATCTTCTTTTACAAATTAAAATAGAAGGTTGCAATTTAACGGAAATCATTATTATGGACAATGAAAAATGGTGTTCAAATATGACCAACAAATTAAAAGAAAAACCAAGCAGTGAGTGCAAAAGGAGAAAAGTGGTCGAGGAAATTGGGAATGTTAAAATCGAGAGTGAAGGCTTTGCTCCTCTGTTTTTCCAATATTAATGGTGTTGTACATCATAAATGTGGACCGCTGGGCTGTACGATAAATCCAGAATTCTGTATTCAAGTTCTGTAACAATTGCGAATCATGTGACAATGTGCCTGCGTATGTGTCCTCCGCCCTGATGTAATTTTTGTCTACATTTTTATTTCCAAAACTTCCCCGGTTCTATAGTCCAGATCTAACTTCATGTGACTTTTACCTTTTTCCACAATTTAAACCTCTCCTCAAAAGGAGTGTGTCATAGTGGCTCAGAAGAATTAAAATAAACTGCAATGGCATCACTGAAAGTACTTGGGGTCGATGCATTGGGAGAATATTATTGTGAAGGTGTTTAAAGTAAGTTTTTTAAAAATTCATTTTACTACTCCATAAGAATAACCTCAGAAACTTATTTAGGTATACCTTGCTGGTTTTTATCATATTATTTTTTCTTTAATGATCTCTTATTACTACTTTTTATTTTTTAAACTTCATTGTTTACTTTAGTATAATATGTTCTGTGTTATGTGATAAGCTTTGTAATATAGTTACTTATTTAACGTTAAGATTGTAACAGGTAAATTTAAAAAAAAAAAAAAAAAAAATTATAATTTACTGAATAGATCAATGGATTCGATTCGAAACAGGTGGTTTATTGTTAATGCGTTTTATCTTTAAAAGTACAGTTTTCGATTGTTTTCGTACGATATAAAGACCGATCGTTAAAATTAAGATTTATCTCTCAACAAAATTCCTTATCTGATGGTTGTTGATAAGCGGTTTACAAGTGTGTGTAAAGAAACTTCTACAAACTGGTAAGTGAAATAATATTAACTATATCGGTACACAAAAAAATAAAATGGCCCAAATCGGGCCAATAAATAATACCACACAAAATTTATCTTAGAGTAAAATTGTCGAAAAACAATTATTTCCAAATAGAAACCAAGCGATCGTTATTCATTCAATTAGTGAAATTAAATTAAAAGAGTATGTATATGCGATCGGACAATATATAGAACCAAATAACATACTATTTGCGTCCCGAATTTCAAATAATAGAATATGTATATATTTAAAAAACAAGCAACTTGCGGATAAATTTGCAAACGAACATGACTACATAATGATTAGGGAAAAAAGTTTTAAAATACGTAAGTTAATAAATCCGGCCAAGAGAATAATCCTATCCAATGTGTCTCCTCACATACCACATATTGTCATAGAAGAGGCATTAAGTAAAATAAATGTGAAGATAACATCACCAGTAACGTTCATAAAAGCAGGAATGCATGAAGAAGGTTTTAAACATGTTTTCAGTTTTAGGAGACAGGTTTACATTTTACCTGAGGAAATGAATGAGGAAAGTGAAAAGGAAGAAATTTCAGATTCGATATTAGTAAAATATGAAGACGAACAATTTCGAATATTTATTAGTACAGAGGATAATAAGAATTATCAAAAAGATCAGGAAAATGAAAATAAAACAGGTGAAAAAAGACAGCATTCGATCACAACAGAAGAAATTAGCACTTCAGACGAGCCTAAGTTGAGTGAAACAAATAGGTTTTTATCAGCAGCATCTAGCTTAACCAGCCTGAATGAAATGGAAACAGAAGAAACAAATAAAATCATAGGGCAACAAGAAACAAATAAAGAAGAAGTGACAATGAGCAAAATTGAAGAAGAAAAGATTGTGAAAAATAATACTGCGGTGGCAACTAACGTAGCAAAAACAACTAAAAAAATAATAAAAAAAGCTAAACCCTCAGAACCGAAATCATTAGAAAAGATATTAATACCAATAAAAAGTATGATAGAAAATATTAACAGAGGCAAAAGTGGAACAATGAATTTTAATCAAACTGTGGAAGTAATAAATAAAATAAATAAAAATCAAAATTCAGAGGAAACAATTAAAGAAGTAATGAACAATGAAATGGTTAATATTAAGGAAATAAATACACAACTACAAATAATTCATGGATATGTAGTGGATAAAAGTACAAAAATGAGAATAACTAAAATAATAAAAAAAATAAAAAGTGAAAACTCGAATTTGACATGAAAATACTTCAATATAATGAAAATCATTCAAAAGATGCCAGGGATATACTACTGGCAAATATAATTTCTGAAAACTTAGATTTAGTATTTATATCAGATAAATGTGAAAATAATTATGTACCAAAAAATTATAATAAAATAATACATAAGAAATTATTTATAATATCAAAGGTTGGAATACCTATAAATACAATTTATACACATAACGAATATAACATTATAATAGTTGAAATAATCAATATAATTTTTATATTTGCATACATCCCACCCGACAATTTATCAAAATTATATTTTCATATTATTAATATGTACATAAATAATAATAATATAAAAAAATATATAATACTTGGTGATTTAAATTCTCGTAATATAATGTGGGATAAGGTAAATAATGCAAGAGGTAAAGAATTAATGAAATTAATTGAGTTACACGAATTACATGTACTTAATAAAAAAAATCAAATTACATTCAAAAGAGGACATCAAACTAGTAGAATAGATTTAACATTAGTGACAAGAAACCTAAAAGATGTGATTGAGGATTGGAATGTTAGTTACCAAATAAACCTTAGTGATCACTACTATATTATATTCAATATTAAATTAACAAATGTGGTTCAAAAACAAGAGGTTGATAAACTAATAGATTACAACAAACTGGATTACAACATCACAAAATATAAGAATATGATAGATACAGAAGTAAAATGCAACACCCATGATGATATTGAGAAGTGGTTAAATAAGTTCCAAATATACGTGGAAATAATATTAAATCAATCGTATGTTGTAAGGAAAAAAAGTAATGTTTATTGGTGGAATCGAGAATTACAATTAAAAAGGAATAAAGTACACAGAGTTTATAAAAAATATTATAGATGCAAACATATACAAACAAAATTGAAATTCCATAATGAATACAAAAAAGAGTTAAAATCATATAAGTATATGATTAAAGAATCTAAGGAGAATACATGGAAAAAATTGATGGATGATAAAAACATATTTGGATTAAAATACAAAATATTGTTAAATAAAAATAAAAAAATACAAATACCAACATTAGATGGGGGTTGCTACTATAGATGAAGACAAAGTAAATATACTTTGTAACAAACTCTACATCAATGCAAACCCATTTAAGCCAAAATTTAAAGAAAATACAGTATATCATCAATTTAGCAATGATGAAACAGATGAAATTATAAAAAATTTAAATAACATAACATCAGCAGGATTGGATAAAACAGCAAATGGAATACTAAAAATATGTAATATTAAGATACCTGGGATAATCAACAAATTGATAAATGTCCTGTTTAAATTAAATTACTTCCCAGAAATATGGAGAGTATCCAAAACTGTTATACTACCGAAAGCAAACAGACCAATGTGTGAATCAAGTTCATATAGAGCAATCTTTGCTCTCAAATATAAGCAAAATTTATGAAAAATGTATACTACAAAAACTAAAAAAATTAAGTCAAGATATGGAAATAATTAACAAAGATCAATATGGCGGATTGGAGAATAGGTCAGCGGAATTGGCAATTTTTGAAGTAATAAAACCTTTAAAAATAAAGGATATAATGTAGCCCTAGTAACATTGGACATAACTAAGGCATTTGATATCCTAAATTTAAATAAATTAATGTTACTGCTAGAAGAAATGGGACTAGATCAAAATCTAAGAAATATAGGGCCTTTCGTATTTTCAAATTAGATATACAATTATAAACATTGGTACACACAAGAAGAAACATGCGTTAATGACAGGAGTACTGCAAGGATCAGTTTTAGGTCCGTATTTATGGAATATGGTATTTTCTAGAATTTACAAAACTAAAATACCTGAAAATGTTAAAATTGATACCTTCATCGATGACATAGCCATGATAATTGCGGATAAGAAGGAAAACATTATGGAAGATGGAAGTAAATATATGTAGAGTGTATAAGGAAATTGAAAAATTTTTAAATGATTATAATTTAAATATTAATATGACAAAATCAAAATATATTTTATTTAACAAAAAATTTAAAAACAAAGAATTAAATTTAACAAATAATATTAATATTCAATGCGTGACAAGTATAAAATACCTGGGAGTTACAATTGATAACAATTTAAAATTCCATAACCATTTCCATAATGTTAAGAATAAAATAAACAAATTTTTACATATTTTTAATAAACTTTATAATAACAATAATAGAGTAAATTATAAAAAAGGACTAAGTATGTATAAATCCATAATAATGCCAAATATAATCTATAGCAGTAGTATTTACGATGATATGTTAAAAATTAAAAGGTTTAAAACATACAATAGCTATTAAAATGATTAAAGGATATAAAACTACTAGTTACTGGGCTTCGATAGTAATAGCCGGAATTATGCCTATAAACTTAGAAATACGTAAACATATTAATTTATTTTACATTAAAAACAATATTAATTTAACACACGAATTTAATCAAGTAGATTATATTAATAACAAATATAAATACGAAGGCAAACACTTAAACAATAAACAGTTTAAAAAAGTACTTAATCAATATTATTTAGAGCAATATCAAATCATGTGGAATACATATAGTGGCTTAACGTATCAGCATTTTCCAAATATAAATGATAGATTCCGTAATACTTATTTTATTCCCAATTATTATAACACACAATTTATTACTGGACATGGTAGTTTCAAAACTTATTTAAAACGTTTTGGTATTGCTGAAACTGATAACTGTATTCGATGTAATTTTGCGGATACGGTTTATCATATCTTGCAGGGGTGTAATTGTAATGATGTTGTAATAGAGTGTAAAGCAGAAGAATTGGTAAATAGTAAATATAAAGAATTCAACATGTTAGCTATTGAGGAAATAAATAATAGAAAAAATTATAATTTGATATACTAAGATTTAATGTTCTTATATTGTTATTTGCACTATTCATTTTAGATGATAATAGTATTATATCGAATTAAAAATGTAAGTTAAGATTGTAAATGGAATTTAGAGTGGCATTAAACTTAATTGGATTGTCACTTTAAGTTTCATAATATAAAGTTGTATTTTTATCAAATACACTATTTTTGAAAAAAAAATAATTTACTGAATATATATTATGAATTTATGTTTTTGAAAATTTAATAATGTTACTCAGTACCGTGTACATAATATTATTTTGTAATCCATAAGTAGGAAGAGGATCATTATCTGTGTATATGTGTCATTTGAGGATCTGTTTATAATAGCGATACAGGGAACAATCCTAGTAAAAAAGCCAAGAGGAAGAAGAAGGATGGAATATATACATGGGATTGATAGAAGAAAGTCAATACCGGAAATAATACAGAGGGCGAGGCAGAGGCAACTATAACGAACTAACGTACCGCACCAACCTCCTTAAAAGGAGATGGAAGATGATGATGTGTCATTTCCACCATGAATAGTGAATAATTGTTTTCTGAGACAAAGGTAATTCGTGTATCAAAGAAATTTTAAAATACACTATAAATTTTTATGTGGATGATGTAGTATATTTGTTCGATGTTCTAACCAGAAAAAAATTGAAATAACATTCCATTATTATTTTATATGGGGGATATCGTTTTTAAAAAGTTAAAGTTTAGTTTAAAATAGAGAACATAAATTTAAAAATAAAAAAAAAACTGGTAGGATATATATCCAATTAGTTAAGTGAATGTTGTATCTATATTTACTAACGTTCAAGCCATTTATGACAAGATTCACCTTTTCACTTTATTTATATTTTTTTCATTTGAGGTTATACCTACATGATCCTATATTATTTTAATAGAAAAATTAGAATGACATGTAGAGATAAGCCATGTATGCGTTTTATTCTGGGAAAGGACAACTCAGTTCGTTATAACTTATTCATTATGTAAAACCTATGAAATGAATTCATAACAAAGAATTGTTTTTTGCACACAATTTATCTGATTATAAGTAAAACAGCGGTTTTTTAGATCTTTTAATTTAAAAATGTATACACCACAAAAAAAACACAACATTCTTCTCAGACTTATACAACATGGCACAAATACATCTAAGTTTAATATTATCCTGTTTGCAAAAAATAACTTCATACTTAACTATTATTATGTATCTTGAAAAGTTTCATCTGAGGTTATTGATGCTTTTATTTAGTTAAAATCAGATATGAGTATCAGCGAGAATTTTTTTAGTCAGGTTATAAAGAAGTCATAACTTCACACCAGGCCATCTTGCCAAGTTAAAAATATTATTGATTATTTGTGATTTATGACAACAAATTTGGCTTTATCGCAAGTACAAAAAATCCTAAGATTATATCTTAATGTTTTTTAGTTTTTTATTTATATACACTATTACATGGATGTAAGATAACAAATTATCACCTGTTTTTTATGTGTGCGTCTGTGTGTATGTGTTGTAATAAAAATATACATTACTTAACAGTATCAAATGAAATAATAGGATAATGCATCTTTTAAATGAAATAAAAATTCAGGAAGTATGGATGCTCTTATATTAAACAAAACTATCAAAATAACATGGATAATAAACAAAATTTAATTTGAATACTGCGAACATATACATACGCATTTACTTATTCTCATATGAGTCTACCCTGTGTTATTAATGTATGCAAAACGCATGAACAAATCAATGAGAAATTGATGTATTTTATATTTGCTGATTCCTATTTTCGTGATTCTATTCTCTATAACAGTGTTTGCCACCCTGATTCTTAGACCATACTTAAATCAGTAATATCGGTAACTACTGAAAAACTGTTATCACTCTCTATATTTCCATCATATCATTAAATATTGCTGAATTAGTGCATTTTCACATACACAGAAATATAGACAGATTCTTTACAAGATAGCGCGCCCTTTAGTCAAATGAGTAAAATATCACTGGAGAACAGTATCCCATAACCCATTTCATTATGATTGCATTATGAATACTCATAGTATGGTAAATGGTAACGCTGTAGTTGTTTGTATTGTGCATTCCTAGACTCGTACATGCGCTTGTGAGTTGTGCGTCGTTATTTTAAGTTTTTCTGTTCATTGTTTATTTTTAATCACATTTATTGAAGGTAACTATTTGCTTTAATATTATAAATTACATTTTAAAATATAATGAATGTACTAAAGTTCGATTTAAAGTAAATTATTTATCGAATTTAATTTTACTTTTATTTTTTCGAATTAGAGTTATTTTAGAACTTATATTAACTAATACCAAATACAAATTGATGTTTTGAAATTTATTTGATGATTATTTTTTATAGATGAACGGAAATAGACAGCGTGTAAATAAATGGAATAATATAATATATGTAAGTATGCATATTTTGAAAATGTAAAGTTGTGTTAAAAATTCTTTAATGTAATAATTAATTTGTTTGAGGTTCATTTTTGTACCTTTTTGACAGGTATCCTCAGCATACATGTGAGGCCAAAACTATTGTAACGCTTAGTTAATAATTTTTTATTTCAATTTTAAAATATTTTAATTCCATTTTATAATGGATTAAACCTATGTGTGGCATTAATATTTATGAAATTATATTTAATAATAAATAGTGATTGCTAAAAGAAAACGACAGAGCTCTAAATACGATTATTTTATTTGGTAAAATTGTTAAATACAAAAAAGATATACTTTAATGAGGTTAATATTCTTGAAGGGTTGTGTCCAAATAAAGTGCAATACCAGTTTTCAATTCATGAAAGTTGTCTCTTTCAGATGATATCTAATGAATAATGCAGTCTATTGGAATGAGAAAACCATTGTTGCCAAAAATTTCTTGTAAATTTAATAATAAACTTATGATTTCAAAGTAATTATTTAAATTTAGAAGCAATTGCTTCTGTTGTCAACTTTTAATTTGCCTATATACTTAAGCTAGGCTATCATTTTTTATTAGAGAAAATTGGAAAGATGGTTTCGCTGATTGTCATAATGAATCACATAGAAAAAAAAATTAAAATAAAGCAAAATCTTCTATAAATTAATATCGTATTAAATTAAGCGACAGTGAAATCATCATCACTTTGTTATGATAAAATGTTTCACTATTTCAGTGGTTGCATAACATTTGAATAAAGCAAATTATGGATTTATATAATAAAAGATGTGCAACAGCAATTAAAAATAGATATTTCTTTTATTTGATTGTGATCAAAATTTTTGATGATATGGTATTTACCGAAAAGTGTTTAAATTTAGAATGTGTAAATTTAAGAAAATTAAAAATAAAATAACTTACTTATACACGTTTAATAACGTTATTGTATAAAATTAATTTTGACAGAATAAATTATAATTTTTTAATAATTAAAATAAAACTATATCTAAAGACGAATAGAAATGTGAACGATATGACGGCTTTAATTTTATTTACGATATATAGATTTGAATTTTACTAAACTTTTTGTTATTTGAGTTACTAGGAATGGTCGAAAATTATACATGAAAATAATATATTTCTAAAAGTGCACTTAGTAATGTGATTAAAAAAATTGAATATTTCAAAAATAACGTGAAACGGAATAGCACCTCGCTAATTTATGTCCGCATTTGGATTACATGATTTTGTATTTGCATATACTGGTTAATTACGCTACATAATTTTGATAAGTTGATATTTTTTAACGATATATCCATAATAATATTTTCAATGTTGTTGCGGTAACAAGTTTATTTTTTGTATTTGTAATATGTCTATTTTCAGGGAATTAGCAATCAATGCAAAGTGAAAAAGAGAGTCAGCTCTCTAAGAACAATAAACGGATTAATACAGGTATTTATAATTAAGGTTTGGGGTTATACTAATTATGTGTGATATTTTAGTTTATATATTATTTAAATACGATTAATCGACTACAACATTTTTTATATTTATATTTTATTTTTGACCAATTTTCGTGGCGCGTTGATATGCATGTAAAATATATCACCCAATTCCATGACGTAAATATTAAAGCTCTCATTCATAAACATGTATATATATGTATTATATATTGTTCATTCATAAGTTTCTTAATTTATTTTTAAAAAATTATTTTGTAAAGACAACGCAATCTGTCTGTTTTTTTTTTTTTTTTTATCTTCATAGTTCTTAATTACAGTAATGATACATGAATGTTGTTTTGTAACGATATTTGAAGAAATCATTAATTTTATACTCGCTTGTTTTTTGAATATAATTTAGAAACTATACTGATACTTTTGAGAATCTGTTTCTTGCGCGGAGTTATAGATCATAATAATAAAGCATTTATGATATTAATATTTAAGTTGTACATTTTGAGGAATGAAAGAAAACAATTAAGTTGTTAATCCAAAATTCGGTAGGTTTTATATTATTAAATTTATTACAATTTGTTCTTCAGCATTAATTGAATTTTCTTTTTAATTATAGGTATGTCTTGTTTTCAGTGTTGAAAAATACTTTGTACTATAAAATTGTTGCTTGCAAAGTTATTATTGTTCCCCTTTATGTGTATTTTATTATACATGTTATTTATTATTCCAGTTTGTTGAACTATGTAATTTTTGCTTATTAGCTTGCAATCTTAAGATAAAAAAATATATTTTATATTCAAATTGTTTTGCCGAACTAATTGTAGTTTTTCAGGTGTAGAATTAACCATTCAAACATATTATTACCCGTATTTATTATATAAATATGTTAATTATACGTTTTGTTATAGGAAAACAAACGAATGAAGGCTAAATTAAGAAATTTAAAAGTTGGATTAAAAACCAAAGATATAGTAAGTTTTTATGACATGAAATTTATCACAATTAGCTCTTCGTCATTAATAAAATTTTGCCTAAAGGTTGAACAAAAAAATAATTGCAATTTTTGTGATAGAAATGTAATATATTTAATACTATAAATTATTGATTTGTACTAAAAGATTACACTTATTAAATATATTATTGTTTTGTTTTATGTATATTTTATTAGTCATTTGTATTTATTGTTTAAATACGTTGAACTTTAAAATTTTTGCTTATTGGATTGCAATTTTGAGATGAAAAAATAAATTTTATATTAAAATTGTTTTATTGAATATAATTAAAAACTATTGTGATTTTCAGGTGTAGAATTAATCATTAAAGTATATCATCAACTGTATTTATTATACAAATATTTTAATTATTCGTATTATTGTAGGAATATAAACAATTGAAGGCAGTAAGAAGACTGTTAAAAGACGAATTAAGAATCAAAAATACAGTAAGTTTTATGCCATGAAATTACAACATTTCCTTCGAAGGTTAAAAAAATGCAATATTTTTATTGTAGAAATGTAAATATATTTAATATTGAAAATTATTGTTTTATATATACAGTAGAATTCGCTTAATTAACCACGAATTATTGAAACATTCGGCTTGTTGGAACAAAGTGCTTTGGAACGAACTGTCGTATACGAAATACCCTAGAAAAAACAATCGCTTTGTATAAACAAAGAATAGTTGTTAAGGTCACTACTATAAAAAAGAAGCGATAACAAATGCAAGTGACAATTCGATGTGTGATTCCTCTTTATTTATTTAGTCGACAGATAGCGTTTGTTACGTCATGTAATCAACTACATCATGCTAAAAGGTTATGATTTAAATATTTTGGAAAAATGTAACTTGCATAGTACTACAACAAGTTAAAAAAAATATGCCGCAGTCCAGCATAACGTTTAGTACGATTTTAAAAGATAAGGGGATGCGTCGAGTAGGCAGTATTACATACTGAGTGTATTACTCGGAAAAGAAAAAGAAGAAATTGTACAGATAGCGTTGAAAGAATGATTTCTAAAAGTTAAGGATAAAGATGCTCAGTTAGTGGTCTGTTGTTAAGTCAAAAAGCAGAGAAGCTGGCTAAACAATTGAAGATGATTATACAGAAGGATGGTTTTAGTGTTGGTAAAAGAGAGACGTGTTTGAGAAAACGTTTGATGGACTGCAAGGAGCCGACATCGACTTCGTTGTATGCTAAAAACATAGCAAAAAATTAACATTCTTGAGGCTCTCCATCTAGCAGATGAATCCAAGAATAATGTAATTATGGAGATTCGAAATTGTTTTTGTCATGAGGATTTATTGAGACAGACATTGGAAAGAAAAACCCCTCACCCGAAAAACCAAGTGTAATCTTTTTCACTAATGTTATAAAAACTGGAATGGACATTATTCAACCCTTCAAGTTGCATCGGAACAAACGAACAACTTATCTGTGATGAGTGGTATATCCTAATGTAAATGATGGGCCTGATATAGATGACAATGGAGGTTGATCTATCGAAAGAAGTTTATATATATATCATCATGTAGTCATCAGTCCCAAAACTAGTTTGATAATTATCTCTACAATTAACGATTTGTTGTTTTCCTCTTCATGCCCTCATATCCAGTGCTATCAGTGCCTTCTACTAGCTGTTGTAAATATTATCTACTTGGTCTTTCTTTTCCGCGTTTTCCATCCCTTATTCCTTCTATAATTATCTTTTGTAGATTATCGTGTTTCTTTATTTTGATACTAGTGTGTTGACTGCAGGTAAGTTTTTTGTCAAGGTGCTAGATGAAATTGACTCAAAGGGATGAGTGTTCCATTCAGATGAATCGATGGAGTCAACTCTTTCCACAGAATAAATGCAATGTCTCGTTTTTGATTAATCTCGATATCTGACAATAATAATGGTGAATCAAAGTTAGAATATATTTGGTAAGACTACCGAGTCAGAACTGGATGGAAGAATGTAAGCGTCATCTGCAAAAGTACATATTTTTAGAGTCACAGGGATGCCTGCAGTAGTATATACATTATACAAAAAGAAATGCCGATAATACTTCCTTTGGAACTCCTGGTTTCAAAGGTTTGGATTGGTAAATTAGTGTCACAGAATTTGATTATTGAAAATTTCCATAATATAATAGTTTAAATGGAGAATTAAAATCCTGATTTTTTTGTTGTTGGCATTTTTACGATTTTTCTCTCGCTTTGTTTTTGTTATTAATATGTATTTAGATGCTTTGAAAGTGGGCAATTTAAGTAATTAAGAATCTTGTCTAGATGATCTGAAAGGTGGGTGCAAGATATTTTGTAAACATTTTTGATTTTTATGATCAGGGATTATCTAACTACCATCATTTTGAAGGATCTGTGTTTTAGTATATGAGCAAAAAAAGGATTTCAGTTATTTGTCATTGTGGAAATAATGAATTAATGAATGTGGTGGAAAAAACAGATCTGTATTTTTTAAAATTTCAGTGTATAATATCTTATTTAAGCGATTTGATTTAGGTTTATCTGAAGGTAATTTAGTGCGTTTCTTTCTTTTCTGTGTTATTAAATCCTGATATAAATTGCGATAAAGTGTTCTTTGTTGAATATGAATGTATTTAATCAGCAGTAATTACAAACATATGTCATGTAAGTTGATTTACTGTTGAATTAATATCACCGTTTGTATAGTCTTTAATTTGATCATAACCCTGTAGTACACATTAAACAATACCACTTTTTCAACCTAATTGACAGATTATATACTTCACCAATTAATAGCTACAAAATACAAAAAGTCAAACTACTTAAAAATTTCTCTTAAATTAATCTTTAAAGTATATTACCATTTGTTTTTAACATACAATATTTCAATTATACATCTTGTTGCAGGCAATTAAACGATTGAAGGCCCAATTAAAAGAATTGGAAGTCAAAGATGCAGTAAGTTTCTATTTTATCAAATTTATTAAATTACTTTTTTATTAGTAATCAAAAATTTTAAGAAAAGAACTCGTGTTACTGATAAACTGGTGCGGTCATGTGTCTCCGTATCGTATGTTTGTGCGTTATCTTATCTTTTCGTTCGGGCTGTTAGCAGAGATGATAAATTATTAGAAGTAAGTTTTGATATTATTGTACTATATAAATATTATTTAGCCGCGCGTAAATTTAAAAACACAAGCAATCGGCTTAGCCCGATTGCTAAAATGGCTCGTAATCCATCTCAAATCCTATCCACACAAACCTCATCCACAAATCCGTCATATTCTCAAATCGCAAAAACCGAAATCATACCACTAACAAAGTTTAATTATCCTACTGAAGAGCAAGGTATCGTTTTCAACCGTATTTTTGATCACAAACTACATGACTACCTTATCGCCATTAAAGATCTCGTTGGAGGTCCTCTTAATATTATTGCAGCTGCTAAAGTTAGTCGTAATAGAATTATTATTCACATAAAAGATTCCTCGTTAGTCGAGTCTTTCATGATAGAGCATGGAGGTTTCAAAATTGGAGACAACTTTATTAAATGTAGAAGACAAAAGACTCCAGCTAAACGAATAATCTTATCAAATGTCCCACCAACGTTGCCAAATAAAATTTTACAAGACTATGTCGTTAAAAACCTAAAACTCGAAATTAAATCTGATATTGCCATATTAAGAGTTAATCCGTATGATCAACTATTTGGTCATATTATTAGTTGGCGAAGACAGGTCTATACGACCACTAATATTGAAGAAGCCAACCTACCTGGATCATTTGTTCTAGATTATGAAAATGCATCCTACCGGATTTTCATTACATTTGATGAGTTCACTTGCTTTAAATTCAAGTCAAAAGGACATCGATTTGAAGATTGTACCATTGAAGTGAATAACTCTGAAATTGACATTCAAGGAGAATCAGTGCCCCAATTACTGTAACGGAAAATGCTGGGAATACCTCAGTTGGAGAATTCTCGCCTCCTAATCCCAAAAGATCAGAACCATCCACTTCATCCTCAACAGGTAACTCTTTGGTGCCAATGGATATTCACGAAAATCAATCTGTACCCACAGGAGCGAGGGAAAGAATAAGGAAAAAAGTCACAAAAAAGCAAAAACTTAAAAATACAAGCGATCCCACAGATGATGATCATCTTTCATCTGACTCAGGATCTGAAACAAAAGAACCTTTGAACACTCTCAAAGAGATTCTTAAACCCTTGGAGGTCACAATTAATGAAAAATTTAAAGTAAATGAATATCCACTCTCCACGGCTAACTTTGCTTTGTTTGTAGACATGTCTAAAGGAAAATCAGTCAATTCTTTTTAACGAATTTAAAATTCCTAGCGATTGGATGATTAAAAGGCTGTCTGAACTTAACGCTTCCATAAAAGATAGATCGACAAAAATTCACTTAACTAAATTAAAAGGACTACAGACCCCTAGCCTTCATACAACCGGAGCCCATCTCCTCCTTAATGATGAGGAAAATATGGATGGACTCCAAGCATATATCAGTTGGAACTGTAACGGAATTTATAGACATCTAGAAGACCTCAAACTAATTTTATCTATCTATGACCTGACCATAATTTGCCTTTAGGAAATTCACCTTAAAAGTAATCAAGTTTTATATCTTTCAAACTACATCATATCTTTAAACTGTTCTCTTCACCAATCACCATTTGCTCAATCTATCTACCCCCAGGAGATAATATCACTCAAGAAGACATTAATGAACTCATTTTGACTCTTCCAAATCCGTTTCTTATCTGTACACCTCCATGGGTGAACCTACATCTCAATATAGACCTTCAGCTGCAGCAATTTTCAAAAAAAGAAACACATATCAACACGATCTTTCTGCATATAAAACATATGATCAGAAAATACGACAGTTACAAAATATTCTTTACTTATGGTTCCAAAACATCTTAAGGAACAGGTTGTGGGATAGCAACCGATAAAGAAATCATTCTCCGTTACTCTCTTCCAAATCTATTTACTATTCTTTCAGCAGAACTGTTTGCTATAAAACTCGCTATAGAATATGCAATAAACTCTGATCCTCATTCCTCTCTCCTCATTTTCACAGACTCATTAACCGTACTTACTTCTCTCCAAAAATATAACTGTCCTCATCAACATCCAACAGAAAAGAAATTATTCGCGGTCTTTATAATATAAATGATCGCGTTTCGTTCGCGTGGATTCCATCACATGTTGGAATCCAGGGTAATACGCTCGCGGACATTGCAGCAAAAGAAAGCTCGCTGTTTTTTCCGATACCAAACATCAAAATACCACCAAGGGATCTTCAAACGCATGCAATGAAGAAGTTACTACAGATATGGCAACAACAGTGGACCAGTACTCCAAACACGAATAAACTACGCCAAATTCGACATACCATCGAACCATGGAACACTTCATTATCGACCAATAGAAGAAATGAAATCGTCATCACAAGACTTCGCCTAGGCCACTCCAAACTCACACATAGCCATCTCCTATCAAATCAACCTCTCCCACTCTGTTCCAATTGCAATTCTCATGTTACAATCCAACACTTACTCGTTAGCTGTCCAATTTATAATTCCCACGGAACACAAATTCTTTAATCGTCCACCCTCTCTGAAATCCTATCTGATCATCATATTAAAGTTGAACGTCTCCTTCATTTTCTCAAAATTATCAGCTTATTTCAATATCTATATTCCCATGCCTCTGGCCTAGGCTGCAGTACACGGCATGACAACAAAGAAGAAGAAAAATTTTAAGAATACATTTTTAATTACGGTAAATGTATCATTTTTTTCTACATTGTAGTTAAGTTTTGGATATAAAGACCCGATTTTTGGAACAACCGTACGCTATTGTTGTCGAATCGCAATTTTCAACATCGATTTTGGATTTTATAGATAAGTCAGTTCTGTTGTTGGTCCTTTTCGTTTTTTTTTCAGTTATCTGGCAATATTGATGCCTTCTATTTAATATTTCAGATTTTGTTGCTCATTAAGGCCTTGTCTTATTAACTTATACAATGGTATACTTCGATTACGATATTTTCCCATCCAATTGAAATTCTCGCAAATTATTATAGTAAAGAAAGGCAGGAAAACTAACATCATACTGACAAATTTCTCTACTTTTGCTTTCTAAAGTATATGCTACTATTAAAAAGAATGAAACTCTTCTTAGAAAATAAAAATCTAATATCGGAACACCAATTTGGTTTGAGAGTTGGTCATGAAACTGTGGAACAGTCAGTATTATTGAGAAGAATCCTTGGAGTGTAAAAAAATATGTAACGCAGTTTTCTTTGATGTTAGCACGAAGGATTGGTTTATAAAATCCAGTGCCACCCCATATAAGTTTTTTTTAATTATTTAAATCGTACCTTGTCGAACGATATTTTGTTGTAAAATATGGAGATGAATAATCTCGATTGCATCTAATAAAAGCCGGTGTACCGCAAGGTAGTAGTATATTGGGTCCGATGCTTTACCTAATTTATACAGCAGATATACCTGTACCAAATAACACAGAAATCGCTACTTTCACGGATGATACATCTGTTATTTGTTCCGACTAGTCTTTAGAAAATGTTGAAATTAATTTACAATCAGCAGTTAATACACTTTCAATATGGTTCAAGCTGTGGCGTATAGAAATCAATGAGAATCAACCCGTGTAATATTTAAAAATAAAAAAATTTCCAATATCGAAAATATTCATGTCAATTAATGTGATAATTCCAGATAACAAAGCAGTAAAATATCTAGGAGTCCATTTGGATAGACAACTAACCTGGAAAATCCACATAATAGCAAAACGTAATGAATTAAATATAAAATTTAGGAACACGCTTTGGCTTATCGGAAGAAAATCCCGAATTTTTCACTGAGAACAAGATATTATTGTACAATCAAATTCTAAAGCCTATATGGGCTTATGGAAGTCAACTTTGGGTCTACGCTAAGCAGAGTAGTATAGCGATAATACAACACTTCCAAAATAAAGCATTAAAAACTATCACAGATGTGCACCGTGGTCTGTAAGCAGTCTTAGCACACGGAGGTCCTAGGTGTTACACCCGTGAAAGATAAAATACAAGAAATAGCTAGTGAATATGAACTGTATTATCACACAAATACTTTAACTGTTGCTCTGCTGGATAATTCAACAGAAATCAGGCGATTAAAACGAACAAAACCTACGGAACTATTACCAATAATCATGAATAAGGTATTTCACAAGTAAATCGCTGTTTTTTCAAAAGTTAGCTACATAGCCTAGAACTAGTGACATAATTGCGGGAATTAAAAAAAAAAGAAAAAAAAATTTAATTCCCGATTATTGTCTGTTGTGAGTTGTCAAACGGTGTTCATTAATTTTTTCAATTTCATTTAATAGATCTCTTGTTCCATTATTCATTGAATCTTGTTTAATTTTCTTACATATTTCAGTTAAATAATTCTTTAAATTTCTGGTTACTAATATATTTATCTCTTTAATCAGATTTTTGTACAATGTTGATCATTTATGTTCTACTCCTTGTATGTGTAATGCGCGTTTGTGTGTATATAATATGCAAGTGCGTGTTGTTCATAATTTATATATTTTCATATAGATTATCGGAAAGTTAAAGGAAATAATTTGTCGTCAACAGCAAACATACCAATCAGTCGGCGAGCTTCAACAATCTGCTGACGACCAACAACTATCTATTGGTGTGTCCCAGGTACCTATTGGTGATCTCAGTGAAAAATGAAATAATTTCGAAATTTCGACAGAATTTATAACTTAAGTTCTGATAATAAAGTTGCTATTTCAAAATAAGTGTATTTATTACATCCTATTTGCGATATAAATCAAATCAAATCAAACTTTATTTTTAGTTTCTTATATATAACAGTTTACAATAATATGCTGCAAATGCGCGAGTAGTAGCATAAACAATGGAATTATTTACTTAAATATACGGTGTTTATAGAAATCAATATGAACACGTTGGTGATTTGTTTTTGTTTAGATCATGTATTCCCTCAGATAGTTATATCTGAAATACGATTTTTAAAAAACAAAGCATTGAAGCGCACATCTGTGATTAATTATATTTTTGGGCATCGTCTGAAGATCACACGCTATGTAATGTTTTGTTTAACCACTAAAAATGTATTAAGTTTTAGGAAATCGTTGTATTTATGAATTTACTAGTCCTTAGGTATGAATATGGTTTTTTCTGAATACAAAAAGAATACCTTTTCCTTATTTACAATTTATATATTACCTACATAAGTATTATTTGCAATTTATACACTAGATAAGCATTATAAAATAACATGAAAAACTCTGTACCGAGTATGTAGAATTTCTTATTAAATACAGAAAAAAATAAAATGAAATATTCACTTGAGTAATAGGTTTATAAATATGTACAATAAATTTGTGGGGACAAATTAAATAACAAACCTTACTCACCAAATTTAGAGTGAAAGTTTGAACTTACTCTATCAGGAAAATTACATGCATTTGTAAAAATTAGATGCGTAAAGCTAAAATATACACTATAACTACTTCTGTACAAAAATTATGATTCGAGAAACACAATATATATATATAATAAATATAACCTTATATAATATTACTTATAAAAAAATGTAGCATAACTACACAATAAGCAAGCAAAATTTAAATAACCATAAACATGCTGCTCTCTCTACTTGTGAGAATAAACATAAGTATTTAATTATATTTGTTGACATTAAAACTAGAATTTTTAGCTGGCAGAAGGATTTATCTTATACACTTTGCTTATACCTAATACCTGTCTCGTACAGATTGGTAATCGTAATCACCTACAGAACTTACTATTAGAGCGTCCGAATTTAGTTTTATCCCTAAACATTTCACGAGGTTTGATTAAAGTAAATCGAGGTTTATTCAATATTCGAAGGCACTGATTTCGCACTCTTTGCAACCAATTTATATAAGCTACAATTATTGAAAATGAAAATGATATTCAGCAGTAATATGAGATAGAAATGATGAAGACTAATAAAAAGATATGTATGTAGAAGAAGAAGAAAACGTACATTTACACATTATTAAGCATTACAAAAACAATAATTATGATACTGCGTATACCGTTTAAAATAAACTTACCGCAGTAACTCTAGACATAACAGCAGAAACTTAATTTTTAACAATGTATGTTCAACATATATATATATATATATATATACAAAATGCAGGAAAAATGAACAAAACAAAAAACCTATTATAAAAATATACAAAGCAGACCGTCGAAAATAGCGATAAAATAATAAATAAGATTAAACGAACTTATAATAAATTATGTTTAATGCGTCTATCTTTATATTTCGTATACATAAATTTTAGCTGCCTGGAATCGTAATTACCGATCGAGGAGACGAACACATTATCATGGTATAAACATTTATTAAAAAATTCACTCGATACTTTTAAAACAAAATTCCTGATATATGGTAATTTTAAGTGAACATGCATTTTATCGATTTTCGTGTAACGAGGCACATTTAAAATACATCTCGAATGATTTGCAGCTTATTAAAAGTAGCCTTAGTTACTGAGCTTCATGCCGGACAGGCATATTAATGATTTGTAGATTATTATCTTGTTAATATTTAGGTAAGATTTACGATTGAACAGATGGCTTTATTTGCCTTAAAACTAGTATTGTTTATGTGTTTAGTAAAGGTCAATCTGCTGCCTAAGGTAACACCCAGATAGCGTACCTGGTCACTGTAATCTATTTATGCATCTTGAACAAGTAGACTATCTGACAACGTTGGTCTTCTAGAGGTAGATAAGTTGGCTTCAGTTTTAGTCGGATTGATATTAATTTGACATTTACTATAATTAATAATGTACTTTATTCCTAGTTGTAATCTACTGCGTATAGTGTTGGGTCTATATGAGCTGCAGTAAATTGCAACATCGTCTGTAAAAAGAGCGACTTGCATATTGGACAAAACAGGGAAGTCATGTAAGTACAATGACAATAAGAATGGACCAAATACGCTACCCTGCAGCACTAAACATGTTTTATAAGATGATTTCGCAATAGAAACATGAAAACATCTATCGCTTAAATAATTACGGATTAATCTAACTAAATATGCGGAGGAAATTTACAATTAATCATTTTACATACGATATATGCCACACGTTGTATCGAACGCTTTCATCGAACACTACCATACCGGTGTGCTTATTTAAGTTGAAATTGTGCGTGATAAATTCAGCTATTCTGCATACGTGTTGTGTTGTAGAATAAGTAGAACGGAAACCAAACTGAAAGTTAGGGATGATATTATTCACATCGACATACGTCTTTAATTTTATAAGCAAAATGTTTTCAGCGATTTTACTTAAATTACTAAGTAGACTGATAGGTCGAACATTGGAAACTTGTGAACCATCTTTTCCTTGTTTGGGTATGGCAATAACCTTGGCAATTTTCCAGTTGTGAGGATAGTATTGATATTTGATAATGCCATTTATTATATTAGATATCTCTACGAGATCACAAGCGAGGGAGTTTTTTTAGTAAGAAACAAGTATCGCACTCTATGTAAGCGAAACATGGATACTCAAGAAGGTCGATATTAAAAACTGGTAGCATTTGAAATATGGTGCTGGAGACGGATGAAGATCAAATGTGAATTGAAAAAATATCAAACAAGAACGTTATGGAAAAAGTGAAAGGAAGAAAAGAATTTTAAAATCACCTCTACACAATAAGAAATAGATGTATAGGTCACTAAGACACGGTGGATAGGTCCTTCGAATATTTGAAGGTACGATAGAAGGTAGAAGGCGAGGCCGGCCAAGGAAATGCTACATCGGACAAATAATGGATTGTGTAGGAGTGGATACCTATCGCGATTTGAAAATTACGGCAGCAAATAGAGGCGAATGAAAAGGAGGTCGTAGACCAGTCAAAGGACTGGTGCGACTAATGATGATGAAGCTGGTATTTTTGTATATTACAATTTTTTTGTTTTGCACTCATAGTGCGGACTTTTTGTTCAAAATAAGGAAAAAAGATATCCTGTTTTTTTTTTTGTATTGTTCTAATAGCACAATCATTAATTTGGTTAATGTAAATTGTCGATTCATAGGTACTTTACATGCAATAACTGCTTCTCTTTAGACGCAGATAAATCTTTTGCCTTTTACTAAAGATTTCCGTGGAGAAGAGCTTAAAGGAATGTAAATTGCAGTTTTTGAAGTCTCACAAAGACAGTGTTGTGGCTGATCATTTAAGGTAGAATGTGTCGAGTGGCTGCATTAGCGGCTTTGTATTAACCTTCGCAATGTTGAGGACACGTGATGTTAACAATATTTTATTCAGCATTACATTTGTCATTAAAAGAGCTTGTGACTAAGCACTGTCACACAGAGGCACAAACCTATGTACTGGTGGTCTTCTGACTCATTTTCAAAAGCAATTCATAAGGATACGACGAATGTTCACACAGACTTGACGGAAGCATAGTACTGCACTATACTCCAACGCAACTATAGAGAAAGGAGGAAACAACTATGGATTGTGATAAGACTGGCAATTGAATGGTAAATTAGCGAAATTCAAAACAAACAATTATGATGAGATCACACGGTCATGAATGAAGTACAACGACTGAATAAAACATGGAAATTTCTGAAGGAAACGGTGGAATCAGCAAACCACGCAACAACTGATCTTTTGCTGAAACTGGTTATCATCATCCCCATTCTTGTTTTTAATATGTCTTCTCTTTCCATGTATTCTTCCTTGAACAGCAAGAAAAAAGAAGAAAGTTTTTTCTTATTTTATATGCTATATATTTTTTCCCTTCTCTCAATATCTTCGACGACATTCATGTACTTTTTTTTATTTTTTTTTTTATTCGTTATATTTATCATCAACGATAACCAACATATTTTTTTTCACGTTCACGTTTTTGTTGCACATTTCAGCACGGAAATAACAATAGCACCGGTTTACTTTTCTATATTCGTTTTTAACTTCCTTGTATTTCAGTGCAACTAATTAGGTTCCTGAACGTTTGCTTAGGTTATTTTAAATTTCTTTTATATCTTGGCTATTACTCCTAAATATATAAATTATTTCATTACTTCTAGCGTTTCGTTTCCAACTTTTAATCCGAGATTCAATTATTATTTTCCCTCGTAAATCCCATACCTTTTCTCTTCCCTACATTAATTTTCTTGTTATATGTTTGTCCGGCTTGATTTAGTATTTTGGACACCAAAAATCATGTGTATAGTTTATATAATCTACTACTGTACGTTCATTTATTTTGAATTAAATGTTATAAATTGTTGTGTTTTTTACAATATCTTCTGAAAAAATATGTGTTATATAGTATAAAATGTACCTCGAACATAATTTTAAATACGTTATAGATTTATCGTTTATACACGTTATAATTTAACTAAAATGATATGCCGAAAAATTCGAATTAAAAAAATATAGTTAACTATTAATGCTTCTTTGGAAATAAGATTATAGTATAAGACGTAATTGTTAAAGTAGCTTTATAAAGTTAATCACAGACAGAATCAGCATATATTATATTTTAATACGTGTTTAATAAATCTTTACAAGTAATCATTGCAGATCGATTGAATGATAAGAAAAAACGTTCATTTTTTCACTTGATTTACAGAAATGAGTATATATTTAAAACGTAAAAATTATATTCGTAAATTTGTGGTTTCTGTATATGGTACGTGCGCGTTGTTTGTACATTTATAAAAATTTATAATATAGCAACGGTTAGCGTGAAATTTTCATAAAATAAATCAGAACAGATTTTAATTCAGCATTTGATCAAACATATATTTACCTATATGAAGAACTTAGATATATTAACCATTAAAATATTAGCTATGAACGTTACTCGTTAGTTCGACTAAACGATCCTTATATTTTTGGAAAACTATTTTATACTGCAACAATAAATTTTGATCCTGTTTATATACTTGGTAGGAATCCTTCAATGCGACAAGTATTTCGTTCTTTCTGCCATTAATATTGTAAGCCTAATAAAGAATACAAAAAGCTACTTATTACTAATGTAAGTTATAAAATTTACTTCTGAAATGGTTTCATCATTATTACTTGTGCTATTGTACCTTCAGTTATAATCAAAAATATTTTTTATTACGACACATCTAATGGATGCGGGCAGTAAGGTAATAAACTAGTGTTCGAAAGTTCATAATCTATTCGTTGAAAATTTAAACTAAAGATACGCAAAGTACCACTTATACATTTGGTCATAATTTAACAGTCCCATATAATCGAGTATATAGTAAAAGCGAACTAAAAACAACCTCCCGGTCGAATAATAAATATTAATATTAAAATATTCTAAAAAATTATACACACATTACGAGACCATTCGTCCTGCGCTACAATGTTCTCTTCGATTACGAGTTTAAGATGCTGTTTTAAATTATTTATTTCTTCCAAAGCTTCATTTCTAGCCTCATTACATTTCTGATTTTCCACGCGTATCTCCAGTTCATAAAATTGTTTTTCTAATAATTCAATCTAAAATTTCAAAATTAAATAAAATTCAGTTTTGAATAATTGCATTGAAATCGAACTTTTTAAAGATGTAGTGCGATTTTTGCAATTGGCAACTTTTGTATGGGATAACAAACATAATTATTACGCTCTTGAGTATCTTATAATAGACTATTGTGCATTGTAAATAATACGTGAATCATTTTCCTGTACCTAAATACGTTTAGAACTTACTTCGGACTCTTTTCGTTTTAAAATATTCATTTTGTTGCGCGTTAGGTCTGTAATCAGTTGCAATTTTTCTTTAAAATCCTTCTCTAATTTCTCGATACCGGTTCTGTATAATATCAAAGCTTTATTCCTTATGCGAATTTTATCCTGTTCTAAAGATATCTTGTGCGTTTCTTTGAATTCCGCTATTTTCTGAACATATCTTTCATCGGTGTCGGCTAAAAATAATAGCATATTTAAATTATTAACCGGTAGAACAATTTTACGACTTGCGTATATTTGAATTTTATTAAAAGCATTTTTCGTTGTATTGAATTTAATACCCACTAACATACACAATTATCCTTAAATAATGAAATCATAACCATGGATAAGAATTAAAATTTGTTAACTACCATTTTCATCAAAGCTCCAATAAACGATTCTTTAAATGGGTTCTTGTATAAATGTTCTTTAGTGACCATAAATGTTTTAAAATAAAAATACATTCAAGCAGCGGTAATCGTATTTTGAAAAAACTATAATTAGAAATTTATTAAAAATTTCCATCTAGCATCTAATATATCCGTTACAGCGGGATAAGTTGAAAAATCAACCTTGCATTATGCAAAATTATTTTACAGATTTCATTCGTTAGATCGACATTTATCCTTTTATTTTATATTGTATTTTTTGACGTCCGCGGTTAAGACTTTCTTTTAAAATCCTCATTCTTACTGCATTGGAACTACATAAATCCAAATTTATAAAAAATTTCCGCATAAAATTGTAAACTAAATTATAATTTCTGTATTTTTTATTTTATTGTTGCTCGAGTATAAACTAATTACGCATTATATCTCTGTATGTTTATTATTATTTTGCGGCATAAAATAATTTTAAATTCTTTCTAACATAATTCAACCGGTATAATATTATACTCCATTCATATTTCCAGTTCAGTTGTTATAGTAATTTGAAATACATCATTCTTTTCAATTTTATTTTTAATATTCCGAGACATTACTTATTATATACTACATAATAGTCGTACTATAAATATATTCAAATTTTATATAGTTCATCTTTCAGTTTATAAATTTACAGTAAGAAATTGAAGCTGGTTTGTTACTACTAATGTAAATATATCTTACCGATTTCCCGTGCCATTTTATCCGATATATTTTGATAATATTTTTTAAATCTGTCTTCAAAATAAGACCTTTCACGACATTGCTTTTCCAATTTTTGCTTCATGTTAGCTAATGTTTCTTGTAATTGTTTTACATTAAATGATTTATTTTCCGTCGAATGTTCCATCCGGATAAATTTTATTCATAAAACGTGAACTCGTTAATAATATTATTTTAATCAACTTCTAAAGAAAGAAAAGTTGAAAATTTACAACTGAAATCGCTATACAAAAAATCGAGGGATAATTTCACGCATTTACTTTTATAGTTAAATTTTATATATATATATATATTTCGGATTTCAGATATGCTTTCATTTCATTCTATTATATTTTCCTAGCTCGTTTATTTAATTTACTAACCGTTTCTACGAAATCACTTGCAATCTTTTTCCGATATATACTTAGGGCTGCTGCGTTAAAATAATACGATACGAACAGAAATTATTAACACGATGCGTTGAAGGTGTTTTCTAAAATTAAACAGAAGTTGTCTGAAATAAATATCGAAAAAATTTAGAAATATATTTATTAGCGATTATTATTGGTAATTGCGTGTTTAGTCGAATGTTTACACGCTACTACTAAGAAAGTTTTGTTAAGATCAGCGTACACACACACATACTTATATTTTTAAACAAATTGTATAACGAAGCACTTACTCTAGATGAATATAAATTTGACTAACACAACAATATTCTACGACAGCATTGCATTAATTATATTGTAAAACTTTGCACGAATTCTGAATTAAAATTATGTACAATAATAGAAGAAATATTAAACGAGCATGTTCATCCCGAACAATGTATGTTAAAAGTAACAATATTTTTACAAATATTATTATGTAGCCAGATAGTTATTAAAATGTTTACAATAAATTACAGTGAATAATTATCGATGTTATAAATTAATCAGTTTTCTTTTATTCGGTTTTTTCTTTTTCACACCGGTAAACGTTTGTTCCTCGTATTCCGTTTTAGATGGTTCATTTGATTCGTCATTCTCATCAAAAATTAATTTCTGAAAATTAAATAAAAAAAATCTTAATACACGTAATTAATTAACTTTTCGTATGATTAGAAATAATTTTTTTTTTTCAAATTACACGATAATTTTTTAATCTGAAATAATGTTAAAGAAGTGACTATATATATAACCGCTATGTAAACTCTGATATCGCGGCG
Source organism: Coronaproctus castanopsis (assembly GCA_032883995.1). Taxonomy (NCBI): domain Eukaryota; kingdom Metazoa; phylum Arthropoda; class Insecta; order Hemiptera; family Monophlebidae; genus Coronaproctus; species Coronaproctus castanopsis. The sequence continues at coordinate 184,645,566 of CM065052.1, read as the reverse complement.
TCATCAAATTTAAGTATGCAAAAATATATACGATTTATTTTTCTAGGATTTATATTACGTACGTCGTATGTACCTGGATGTATTTATATATAACATTTATAATACATAAATGTGTGGGGCCTGCTGATAAACGGGGGTCACAATTTGTATAAATGTGAGATGAAATTCGAATTTAATTTATAGAATAAACATAAATTTAATAGAAAAACATACCGCCTATAATTATTTCCATATTTAAGGTAAATTTAATAGTACCATTCTGATATGCATAGAGTACGAAGTATAAAGGAAAAGAATTCAGAGATTATTTACAATTATTAATAAATTACTCTAGAATCATATAATTTATATATTGTTATAACAGATGATCGTAACGTGATATATGCCATTTTTTAAGGATATTTTTTATAAACATACATATAAGTATATGGTAAGAGCAAAACATTTTTTTATCTGCATCGGCCAACGACAAACTGGATCACAATGAAATTATTTCAAATATATTGAATTGCACAATTACTAATTAGTGCTCGATTATTACAGACAGAGGTTAGCGATATAATTTATTGTATAAATAATATATATTCATCGCGATAGATATATCCGAAGGTGGTCGCAACGGTTTCACTTGATTAAATTCATTTGGATACAGCTTTTACTTATCGGCAAACGTTAAACTAACATCGGTCGATTAATTTATATAATCGCAAACTGTAACAAGTATCTATCATTATGCTAAAGATGGCAAATTAGCGGATAAAGCCAATATGGAGAAATGAACTCAAATACAACAATATAATTTACAAAACAATAATTGAATGCTACTAGCACAAAGTCCTTCTATATAACAACTTACTAAAACCCATTTGGCTGTATGGATCCGAATTATGGAGTTGCTGTAAATCGCCAAACTGATGAGTGTAATGTAAAATGTATATTCGCTAACAAAATAGTCGATGAGGTCATAAATAAAAAAAAAAAATTAATCGCATGAAAACTGTTCGATAAATAAGGTTACTTTATTATAAAAGAATTTGTCAAGGCGCTAAATACCATGCTTGAGTCTTTAACAGTATCTTTGGTATAATGTCCCCGTACCCAGAAACACATAAACCAAAAACAGTTTTTAAAAAATATATTTTGAACCACTCGTCAATAAATTAATTTGTAGCGGTGACTAATGCAAAACACATCTTTTAGGCTAATGACTAGCAACTCCGGTGGTAATCAGCTATATAACTGCCATGAAAGGGATTAGCGTTGAGAATCTTACCACGTGAATTCTAGAAGCAACGAATTTAGCAACACCAAAACTAAATAATAAAGGAAAAAGAGCAATATTTTGTTTCGAAATAATTGATGTAATTTAAAAAAAAAAAACAAAAAACCGGTTAAAACTCAGTAGAAATCACGACAATAAAACTAAATTCGATAAAGCGAACAAGAGGTGAAAAATATTACTTTTAATGATTACATATTAATGTATTTCCAAAACTTTAAAAAGAAATAAAAATTAATCCCACACAAAATTAACTCGGATGTCGCTACAGATACACAAATTGAAAATCAGTTAAATGTCACTTCCGATAAAATCCGTATCTATCATGGAAGTAGATAAGTATATTAAAAGACATTAAAATCCAAAGAAACCTCCTGGATAGATATGATTTAGTTATATCTAATATAATAAAGGAGGTACATAATTTAGACAGCTAAAGAATATAATTAATTAAACAACGACCGACTACTATTGGGAAGGTTCACATTAACTTACATTCTCACAACTTTTTAACACTACCGCTTATTATTAAAGACAGATTGGGTGTACAAGTTAACTAATATATATATTCTATAATAATTTATACACTTGCGTAATCAATGTTTTATCAAAAAGTAAAATGTTAATATCTCAAAAATTAATTAGATGTTTTAGATTAGTTAGCTTGAAACATACAAAAATCAATAAAAATAGAAAAATGATTTTATACTAGTGCAAAGTATAATTTTATTATTTATAAAATAAATAATTTTTTTTGGGTTACATATTTTATCAATATATTTAATTTAATGAAGGTTTATTTCCATGGAGAATTTATATATATATATATATATATATATATATATATATATAAAATTTATTAAACGTTAAAATATTGTATATTTAAATATTTTTTCATTATTCGGTAGATATTCTATATTTCTTGTATTATTCCAGATTATGTCAAATAAGGATTAATAACATAAAATATCAAAATACCTGATGACCGACCATAGTTTTCTTTTTATTGTATATTCCGTCAATAGTTTTATTCTTCTCCTCTTCATTGGTTACGCTTTCGTTATTTAATTTTAATTCTTCATCTTGTCTAAACAGCGATAAAAATGTTATACTGTTTAAAAATGATTTGATCATATAATAAATTTGCGTACAAAGTTAAAATACTTTATTTCAACGCTATATTGAAAAGCATTCGTGGCGATAGACAGACGTCTACTTTATTAACTTCTGATTTTAGAATACACAGTCTTCAAAGCACAAAATGAGGTTATTAAAAATTTCAGATGTTAAAGACGGTAAACGTTTACAATAAAGCCGCACAATAATTAATTCGGGTTTTAATATAAGCAAGTTTAACGTTAAATAGAGTGTCTTATTTTATATGCGTATACAATTAAATACAATGGAATTACATCTTTTGTATGTTTAAAGTAGCTCAAATATTATGTAACAAATAGTTTCCTATAGATGAGTGAATTTGGTATTATAAATGGCTTGTTATACAAACATTGCAGACGAAGTAAGATCAACAAATAAATGTTCAAAAATCTTTTATACTTTATTATAGTGTTACAGCTCGGTTGTTTATAGTTAATAATTGTTATTATATATCTTGTATATAATTTTTTCAATTAATCATTGGCATACCTATTGAAAGATTCGTTAAAGATTTAGCACTACCAGAAATTAGAAGAGACGTGGCAGCGAAAAAGGAAAGACAGACGACAATTCATGATGAACGCCACGCGTTACATTGCTATAAAGGATTAACCAAAAGCCGATTGAAATCTAGGAGCAGGTTTCTTAGAACAGTGAAAGAACTAAAGAGTCCGGACCACGTAGAAAGGTTCCAAATGTGTAGAGCTAACAATAACCAGGCAACAGAATCACTCTGAATTATTTATCCTGGAGAACACTAAATAGAATACGAAGTGGTACCGCGCGGAAGAAACACAACCTATTTAAATGAGGTTTGGTAGAAGATGATCAATGTCAATGTGGTGAAAGGCAAGATGGAAACCATTCATTCAATTGCAAATTAATTGGAGCATAGACTTTACAGTGATTTCGTAGAAGACACATTAAAATTTATGGATTAATGGACAAACACTGATATATAAGTCGGCCGTATACGCGAAAAAAATTGAACAATTAATGATTTTTCATTCATAACTTCATTTCTTTTCTTACATGCAATATTAACGATTCTTAAAATTGAATAACAAAAATTCACAAATTTTATACCGAACAAAAACCGCAAATCGAATGTTAAAAGCAGTGTGAAACTTTTTTTACTTAAATTAAAAAAAAAAAAAAATGTAAAAGAAGAGAAAATTACGTTCTGTTTTAATTCGAACGCGTATTTATTATTTTATGACTTCTTATGCTTTTGTTTTATAGTTGTTTTCTACAAGCTATTATTAAAGTTTTTTTCGTTAAATAGAAGCAGATTTAAAGTTTATAAAAATAAGCAAGAATTAGAAAATCCACAAAAATGGTTAGTGTTTTTAAATCAAATATATATACACATTTTATTAATCTATGCAGGAAACAAGAAATTAATAACCTATAACAAAAGGTATATATGCATATAGAAATTAAAATTAATCTATATTTTTGGCACTTTCAGGCGAAAAACAAATTCAAGTTCAAATTAGTATAATTTGAGACGCACGGAAAACACATTTAACAATTTTAAGTAAAATAATATATTTATTTCTGTATTTATTTTTATAAAAAGAATCAATAACAATAGATACCTTATCATGTTGTTCACAATTTCGTACAACGTATTCAAGTCGTCAGAAAATGCTGGTTTTATACAACCGATATTATTATTCACCATACAAGAATCTTGAATTCTTTTAAATTCTTCAATATTAAACACTGGCGTAGTATCAATAACTATAAAAAGGCGGCACATGACGAGATAAAATAAAAATATTCATCAGATAATTAATAATCATAACTGAAATTATTCATAATTTTTGTTTACACAAAGTTTAACGTAGGCTAACATGAAATTATTATTTCATTTTGTCTACCTGAAGTTTTTGCCGCTGTTTCCATATTATATTCGATTATTTCAGCATCTTTTTTCCTTAGTAGATCGTATAAAACAGATTGCCTTCGTTGTAGTTCATACAACATAGAAAACAATGGTAACGTAATTTCTCTGTAAAACTGATAAATACATAAACGTGTTAGTAGAATAAAATGAATATTTTTATACTACTATTGTGCGACGTTAATTACATTAACAAGACACTGGGAAAAATTTACCTTTTTTTTTTTTTTTTTTGTGTAACGCTAAAATTAATAATACCAAAAACGTTAAATATTTTGGAATATCTCTTTAACATTATGTTGAAATTTTTTTTTCAATGATGCAGAATGTGAAAAATTTATTCGTGATTACACTCAGAAATGAAAATAGTATATTATATACAACCGGTGCCTATTGTGAGTAAAAGCATAAATTTCAAATTTCTATAACACTCGCTTGATAGTTCTTATAAAAGAAGTAATACTGTATCAACCTATCGTATACTTATCAAAACAAAAGGAAAACAATTTGTATATATAAATGCGCACTCACAGAACGCGGTTAAAGGGTTTCTTATTATGAGGGACCAAATTCTTAAGAATGAAAGAATAATTATTGTGCGCTTCATAAATTAAAATCGTTATATAAATTAAAAGATATTTCAAATACATTTCTTGACTTAAGAACTAAATGAAGTTTCTGGAATTATTTGAGCAAACTGAACTTTATAATCCAAATGCGTTTAATGTACACTATGAGAAAATAATTCACAAACAGGAGAATAGTTACGATCCGTCTGTTCATAAGTAGAAAACTAATTCAAAGTTAAGAAACCCACCAAGGTTTATGTCAAAACGTACAGTTGACAATTACACATTTTATTTATAATGTAAGGATTAATAGTAGTGACAAATTGAAAATGGTGATTTCATAATAAAAATATTCGGTTATCTTTAAAAATTAAACTACGTGTTTATACTTTGAAATTTAAACAATACAATTTTTCTATTATGTAATCGTCTGCTTTGAAGTAATATTTGGATAATTTATACAAACTGAAAATCATTCGTCATCTAGTAAACTTCTTATGTAGCATTAAGATCGGGACACGGAATCTGATGTAATATTTTTCCGTGAAGGTACTTTGCAGTAATCACATTACAGAAATATTACATATACAATCCGTCGGATTCTAAATACAGGGTGTGGCAAAAGTAAGGACACCGATTCGCATATAAGGAAAAACACGTAATTAGCATCCGTTTATTAGTAATTACACAAACTAAATCGATTAAAAAAGAGAAAAGGTATTAAATATTTAAAGTTTATGTTTGAAGTTACTACCATTTTCTTGGATACATTTTTGACACCTTGTAAATACTGCTTTAGCGTGCTTTTTAAAATTTTTCTTGCCTAAACTAGGATATCATTTTTTTTAAGATGACGGTATTCAGTTTGTCCCCGGTGGCCAATCCAATCCAATCCATAAAGTTGAAAATGGCAAGGAGCGCCATCTTGTTATACCATAATCTACTAGCAAAAAGTGGGTTGTTGTCCAACACGATTCGAAGATTTTGTAACATCTCGAGGTATTTTTCACAATGCACAGTGTCTTCAAAAAAATAAGGTCCTACTATCCCGTAATGAGAGATGCGAGCCCACACGGTGACACCAGGGACGTTGAGCTCTTCTTCGATTACGACGTTAGGATTTTCAGACAACTAGTAAATGCAATTATGACTATTAATCCAGCCATTCAACTTGAACATCGCTTCATCATTTCGTAAGATCGATTTATAAAAAATTTGGGTCAGCTTCAGCTCGAACGCAATATCACTTACAAAATTCTAAACGCCTGTCTCGATTATATTCAAGCAAAACATAGAGAAAATGTGTACCATCAGATCTCATACAAAGATATTTTAGCATTCTTAGTAATGAACGATCAGATAAATTAAACTGTGGCCATACCTTTCGTGCAAATTGTCCCGGATTTTCGATAAGTCTGAGCAACGGTTTAGACGTTTTCTTCAGTTCGGATGGATTTTAGGTGTTCTGATCGAGGCATATTACCCACTGAGCCAGTAAGTTGGAATCGTCGGTGCATTCTGTGAATAGTCAAACGTTCTGGAACCGGGATATTCGAGAATTAGCACAAAATTTCACGAAAATTGTTTCAATAACGAAAATAAGCGGTGACTAAAAAGACGCGTTGTTCTTTGGTAAATTTTAAACGGTTAGACGTTGTCATGGTAATACACAATACAACGTTCACAACTTGACAATGACAACGATTTGACGTAAAAATAACCGGCCGACCTAATATTGCTAGAAAGAATGTACAGAGAACGAGCTTCGTAACGCGCCCATAGATAATAGCGTACTGCATATCCTGACTTTTGGCGCACCTGTATATTTTTTTTACAGATAAAACTAATTTGTTCTAAGTAATACAAACTATTACTACCTGTTTCGGATCCGCTTGTAGAAGTGATACAGAAAACTTAAATGGAATATGAAACAGATGTGACTCTACGCATAAACATAAGTTTTCTTCACGAATATCCACAGACCATTTTACATCATTTCGATCCAAATTAAATAAATTCATAGTTTCGCGAAGGAAAACAGTTTCACTAGTTTCCATTAAAGGGTTACATGACTAGAACATATAAATATAAACAAATTTAATAACTTAAAAACGTTAATAAATTGTTTAATTTAATATACGAATACACCTACCACCGATATATTACAAAAATCCTTTTTATTCAATTGAGTCTTCCATATTTTAATAAAATCTGTAACAACGAATGTATAATCACCGCATTCAGCAGACACCTTAATTCCATAGTGTATATTATTTATAGTTTTCATATTCCACATATTAAGCTTACGTTAATAATAAACACATACAAATCTAAAACAACTTCTGAATCTGTATAAAAAACAACAAATCAAACATAAAATGCCGGAATATTGATTTTTTGCACTTATTTTCAGTAGAGGCAGCATTCAAATCAAATAAATATTGAAAGGTAATGTTAATTAAATATTAAATTTTTAATAATACAATATTATTATAGAGATATAAATATTTTTAACGTTTATAGTTATTAACTTTAATAATTGAAATGACAAATAATTCATTGTTTCCAAACACTTAAAAAATATGATTTATAGAATGGATATTATGATTATGAAGTCAAACTGAAAACTGAATCTAATAAACAGAAGAATTTTACGAAAACTTGTGTTTTATTGTTATTTTGTAGGGTGTTATCACTGTTATCTAATATTGTCATTTTTTTTTTTAAAGTTCGATGAAACGAATTTGTATATTATGTGGAATGCTCAAGTAAATTCAGGTATAATAGTTACAATATTTCAATTTTATCGTAAAGAAAGCCATTTTTTTAATAATGTACTTGATAATTAAATTTTGAATTGTTTTTAATTGTTCGTTATTATTTTAAGTAGATTCCTTATTTCTTATTAGTACTGTTTTGAATTTGTGCACCTGTCTGTCAGTGATTCATTATTTATATCTTTTCATTAATATCTTTCAAAGGTTTCGTAAGTGGACTTATTATTTTTTATTAATAAACTTCTGTATTGACGAAACAACATCATGTTGTACACATTTAATTTATGGTCGTATAATCTATAAATGTTGAATATATTGGAGTAGTGATTTTATTAATTAATAATAAACCGAACACAATATAACAATCACTAAAAGTTTTTTAATCGCGAAGCTTTTCGATAGTTACGTCATTTTCAAGCATTCGCCAATTTTTCTGTAATAATTTTGGTGCGTGCTTGAAAATGGCGTAATTGTCGAAAAGCTTCGCGATTAAAAAACTTTTAGTGATTGTGTTATATTTTGTTCGGTTTATTATTAATGTATAATGTATAATTAATCATATAAACTTTGTGCTCACAATTTTTTTCGGTGTAAACCATATCAATTTGTTTATTACGTAACGTTCTGAAAACAATTAGTTTAGTTTGAAAAAAATGTACATGGTTTATACCGAAAAAAGTCGCGAATGTATGGAGATTAACCATCACAGTTTAAAAGTACGCTTAAACTTTTTTAAATGTTGCAATGTAATATAGAAAAGGAGAGTAGGTTTGACATTTTCGTCAAGATTTCTTGTTTTGGCTTATTGCATATTATTTAAAATATTTTTTATATGTAATAATTTCAAGAATAATCATTGTATTTGATTAATAAAAGTTTTATAACTTTTGTATTTGAAGTATACGGTTCTTTTTAGGAGCTTCAGATGCTGGAAGAGAATCAGGATTAGGAAGTGATTCTGATAATATGGCAGAACTTGCAGCTTTGTTAAATACTGAAATTCCAGAAGGACGAAGTAATTTGGCCGATAGTCATGTTAATCTTGCTCGGGTGGCTGATTATTGCGAAAGTAACTACTTTCAAGTGAGTTGAACGCGGTTATATTCTTATAACGAAAAGTTATCAAAATTGATACTGTTATTAATTTTAAATTTTAATATGCGATTATTTCAGAATGATAATAAAAGATTGGCATTAGAGGAAACTAAAAATTACACAACTCAGTCATTAGCAAGTGTCGCTTATCAGATAAATACTCTAGCCTATAATTTCTTGCAATTGCTCGAATCTCAGTCGTCACAACTGCTCGAAATGGAAAGCCAAATGAATCATATTGCTCAGGTATTTTTATATATATATATCTAGCTACTGCAGTTGATTATAGGATAGAATTAATTTTTTAATTGTATTTCGTTTGATCAGTTCATTGTTTTGTATTAATTTCTTTGTCTCGATTATTTACAATATTTATAGACGGTAATGATACATAAAGAAAAGGTTGCTAGGCGCGAAATTGGCGTGTTGACCGCGAATAAAACATCTGTCAGGCAGTACAAAATAGTTGCTCCCATTAATCCGGAAAAGCCGATAAAATATGTCAGAAAACCTATTGATTACACAAGTAATTTTAAAGCTAATTAGACATTTTAATTGTATAATTTAATAGTGTATGCTCCCTGCTCAAAAATACACACATACACATATATATTGTTAAATTGATACATACTACATGTGAAATGAATTTCACGTTGCGGATTATTTTAAATAAACGTATATTGGATATAGATAAGAATAAGAAAACCACAATTTTGATTTAATAAAAAGTATTAAACATAGTTTAAATATTGATTAAAAGTAACACATTTTAAAAACAAATATTATATTTTAGAAAATGTGTTTGAAATAAATAATTTTAACAACTATATAGGTAATATATTCAATAATCGATTTGTTGAACTATCAGCATGAAAACCTAATTAAAATTACGATTAAATTAATTGTAAAATCAACATTGTATTTAGATTATACTAAGTATGTAATATTCGAGCTTTATTGAATTTATAATGACGCGGTAGCTTAGTTGCTAGAGTGCTCGACTGTCAATTTGACGGTCGGGGGTTCGTAGAAAGCTTTCATCATTATTTAATTCATAATTATCAGGGAGAAGGCAGTGGCACTCCACTCCGTATAACATCGTATGCATGCGCATTTGCGTTGCATATAAATAGTGCCTTGAATGCTAGTTAATTTTGTACGTAAAAATAAAAACGTACAATAGCTTGTCACGACGAACAGTACGATGATGATTGATTTTGCAAAATAAATTTATTCATTTATATAAAACTTATTTATTTACAGAAACAACCATTATTATTTTAATTGGCATGTAAAATTTATTAATATTTTGCATAAGTAGTGAGCTTCGAAAGTATTAATATGATTAAATTCTTTATTTGAATAAAAATGGATATTTTTGTTTCAAATTCTACACTTGAATTTGATGTTACCTATAGCACGTGCTATTTATTATATCGTATCACATTTTCTATACGCCTTTCATAATGTAAGTTAAAACAAAAAGTCGTACTTTTTGTAAACATGAGATGTGTAACAAATATCTATATTTGTATGAACATGTAACTCGGGGAACTTGTAACCAATGTTTAGAGTAAGCATTATTATCTTTTTCCTTTCAAAACCAACATTAAATTTATTTGAAACATTATATTTGATTCGTTCAATTTTTGTATATTATAATGTACAGATTTACAAAAATAACTATTTCTTTGCTAGTATGTGTTTGGCAAGATCCAATTTACGCTTTTTATATGTTGATCGATATTATGTAATTTCATTAACGTATCATCGGTAATTCGTTTTATTTTATTACTTAGTAATAATTTCATTCTGAAAATTTAGTAAACCACATACTTTATTATATACTCGCTAAAAAATAAAATACGTGTTTTTTTTTTTCTAAATAACGTTTATGTAGTTGAAATAATACGTATTGGTGTGATTTACTTACATATTAGTACTAGATGATATTGGACACGGAGTTCGCAATACTACTCCACGTATGAGGCAACGTGGAACGAGTCAGAGCAGCATTCAGTCTATCACTCTGCCACAAGGAGTTGGTCCAGCTCCTACAACAAAGCCTCCGACTCCACCATCGGTTGTTCGAGGTACGGGTTCTCTTAATAAGAATTCAAGAGAATACCGAACACCTCCCGCAGTTGCTCCACCACAAGTTAGTATTAATTCTGAATTATAAGTGATGAAATATATTTGGTATTTATATCCGGCCTTTAAGAATCATGTAAATGATGTATCGCATAAAGATTGTGGGGTATGCAACTATTTTGTGTACTGTCTGCTGTGTTTAAAATGAGATATTAGTACATAGTGTTGTTATTCGATTCAGATTTACACACTTTTATTACTTCGTGTATGTAACAGCACATATAAATATTTTACGAATACTATACGCGGTATATAAAAATTTAACACACGAATAACTTATAACTGAAAACGCGGATTTTAGGTTCCAAGTCATTACGCCCCAAATTATCCGCTTGGTCATCCACGGAGAGAACGTGGTGCTGGATATAGTACATTACCAATGCCTGTTTCGAATCATCATACATTGCCTCATCAGACATCTCCGGTACCAACTCCACAAGTGGGCATGGTGCATCCCATACCACAGAATACTCCATCACCTCCTCTTCCATCATCTCAATCTATTGGTTTAGATAATATGCCTCGTAAGTGAAATGCATGCATAATATTAAAAAAAGTTATAGTGATTCAAAGTGACATGTTTTATTTTGTTTAGTATAAACAGATATTACTATGGATAATGTATGGTGGAAATATTGTAGAACTAAACATTTATTTCAATGCAATTAAACAGCTGAATGAAGATTTTTAAGGTTATTAATTTCTATACTGCGATCGTGTCTTATGTAGATGTGTAATATAAAAATAATTCTTATCTTTTCTGAAACGTGCATGTCATTCAATTACATACTTATAAAATTTGCTAGATATCAAAATTTATTTTTTCATATAATAGTCCGGTTTCATTATAAAAACATCATTTGAAAGTTATTAATTTTATCTATTTTATAACACTAGTTAAAAATAAAATTACTTCAACATGAAATATTTATTAAAATTTTAGTTATATAAAAATAATTCCGAAATTTAAGATGATTATACTCTTTCGTTTTTTCTACTGTAATTGTGGTATTTGGAAACCATATATTATTTATTAATAATGTTATTTTTATTCACACACATTATGATGTATAGAATGTAACACTGTCATGACTTTGTAACATTGGTTTTTATATTTATTTTCATAATTTTAGCACCCCCTTCGCCATTAACGTTGAGTACGAGTGGCGTTGTTTCTTCAGGCGATTTAAGCGATCACAATTCCAGCGGATCTTCAGTCAGTAATCAAGGTATCTATAGAAGTACACCATATAATATTACGACTTCTTCGTCGGGAAGTACTCAATATCATAGTTCTAATTTGAGACATGGAAATACGTCTCCACCATTACCTCCGCCTCCTGCTGTTGAAGATGAGCAGGATCGTTTTGGAAAAGCAAGTTGTACTCAGCATATACCTATTGTAACAGATGAGCTTGATTTACCCGGTTGGGTACCGAAGAATTACATCGAAAAAGGTATATTGTCATAGTTTATTTTTGACTCTGTTTACTTTTTAGGAACGTAATTTATGTGCGTGCTATGGGTGATGATTGTGTTTTGGCGTGTGTCTTTAATATGTAAACGAATATCGTTGTTTGAAATTTAAATGTGTACAATGTTAATAAAAAATTTCAAATATATATATATAAACTTAATTTTTTTTACGAGTTACGCCAGTTTTTTTTTTAATGAAATTCTTTTGAAAACGTGAAACTCTCTGTTAAATATTTTCTTTTAAGTTGAAAAATGAATACAGTTTTTTTTTTCGAAATAGGAAACTAATAACAAATCTTTGAAATGTGTATATTGATTTTTTTTTAGAAATCTAAATAATATAGACGTTATAAATAAACTCTCTCTCAATCGCATGACCCCCTAGTAAGGACATCGTGACATGGAAATACTGTTTTTATCTAGTAGTTCTTGCCATGCCATTTATTCCTATTTTGTGCTATATGTATACACTCCTCTCCATAAACTAGGTTAATCCATCTGACAATTTTAGAGATACACGCTCGCGATCTTTTGTTCATATAATTTCCCTTCGATGAAGATCGTTTCCAGACTATTTACTCTGATTGCGTGACCATAAAAACCATCGAATTTTAATAAGCTTCACCGACTTACTTCAGTACAGATTTGTTGGTCCCCTCTTGGACGTCCACTCGATACGTAACATTCGTCTCTAACACCGCAATTCGAAAGATTCGATATGTGTTGTCCACATTTCAGCACTGTAATAGAATATTGAAAATATTTATGAATTGAGTATAATTTTAATTTTTCAAATTATTATTTAATCGCATCAGATTTTTGCTAAACGTTTCATCGTGTTTTTAGCTATTTGTATGAAATGTCTCAGTTCTAATTTGCATTCTACAGCATTCTCAACGGACGAACCTAAGTATATGAACTTACTGACAACTTTCATTTCATCTATGCATTTTATGTTAGGTATGTTGTTTTTAAGGGGTTGATATTTTCGATGCCTGTACTTATCAGGGTGGTGTTATCGGCGAATCAGATATTTGATATATTACGTCTAAAATCCATTCTTCTACTCTTATATCTTTTCCACCTTTAAGAAATAAAATCTGTTTTAGGATATATTTCGTATACACATTTAAAAGAGGAGGTGACATGGATATCCTTGTCTAACTTTTGGGTTCCATGTTATCATCAGTTAGTTATGAAGAATAAGTTAGCCAGCAATATTATTCGCAAATATTGACGTTACACGTTAAAATGGATGATACAAATTGTAACGGTGTTGAACAGATCATCTCTCTCTCTCTCTCTCTCTCTCTCTATATATATATATATATATATATATATATATATATAAAACTCGGCGCTTCGCGCCTCGCAAGGGGGGCCCTGCCCCCCTTGACCCCCCTGGGTTTACCTTTTCTATACGAAGCAAGCTTCGTATAGTAGAAGACTAATTTGTGAAGCAATTCTTAGCCACCCACATGTTCATGAATGTAATTCTGTTGTAAAAAAATAAACAAATTTAAACACGAATGATTTTTTTATTTTATTGTACATGATCCTTTCGAAAATGAAACGCTTTTAAAAAACCCCAAAAATAAGTAACGATTTAAATAAACGTTTAACTTTTGATAACAATCGGTCGGACGCATTTCGCAACAACGTTATTATTTATACTAACCGAACAGATTAAGACGAAATAATGCCGGGTGATAGAATCTGTTATTTTTTTTTTGGCTTACGTTTATAAATGCACCTACACTTACATTCAGAACGCACACACACACATACATATATATATATATATATATATATATATATATATATATATATATACATACTCAGTCACGAATATGTATGTTGTGTATACCCCACTCTTTGTAACAAGGAAGAAAGGAAGCACATATACAATGTTGCAACGGACACTAAACAACGAGTTCGGCCAGAATTCGACACCGCATTATTATTATTATCATCATCATTATTACTATTACGATTATTATTATTATTATACCAAGTATTTTAGAAGGACAATCTGGACCAGGACAAACCGACATGACTGAAAAATGTGTGCAATTTTCTCAATTTATAAGCTGGTTAGATGAGGTCAACACTCTTATTATTACCGTAACAAAATTTCGTTACAGATTTCGTTACAGAAAATTGGGACAAAATTTCTAATAGGGGTCGGGCTAAGAATTGCTTCACAATTAATATATATATATATATATATATATATATATATATATATATATATATATATATATATATGTATATATGTATATATATATATATATATAATTTAAATGTACTATTTAAAACAAACTGTATGTGGGAATTATCTGAATATTCATATAATAATGTTTTTTGAAATCATGTTTTTTATGAGGTCAAAGTTTCAGGTTGATTTACTCTTTTTTTTCTTTTTAATCATGGTACTAACATTTTATAAATTTTGCGCATTTCTACAACTGTAAATTAACTTGCAACTTTTTGTTTTCATTTCAGTGGTCGCTATTTACGATTATTACGCAGATAAAGAAGATGAACTGAGTTTTCAAGAAAATTCTGTGATTTATGTGTTAAAGAAAAATGACGACGGATGGTGGGAAGGAGTTATGGACGGTATTACCGGTTTATTTCCGGGAAATTATGTTGAACCGTGCATGTAAATTACATTTTTATAAATGAAGATTTTCTCAACATGGTTCTTCCAGTGTGGTTTTTTTTTCAATTTAGTTTTCGGAGTTTTTCCAGTCACCGATTAAATAATTTTCAAAGCAAAACTGAACAATTTAACTAACTGAAACTGATTTAAAACTAGACTAAACTGAACTAAATTAAAATTAAACTGACTTAATTAATAATCGAACATCTCCTTTCATACTAATGAATATGCATATATACACTCATATATACATATATACACGCCTAATTAGAACTTTCTAGATTTTTCTAGAAAGATTCGTTTATTATTATTGTATATACTTATGGAACTTCTAGAAAATTCATAATTCATTTTTGTGTAAAATTGTAAACTTAGTTTTAAATTAATATGTTATGATTTTATATTAATTAATTTTAACGGTATATAGCTTGACAATGGCGTAAATGCCGAAAAGCTTCGCATAATTAAAAATAAATTTAGTGATTTTAACTATTTTTAGTAATCAAGTAGAAAAATCTTTGTATAGTTTATTATTTTTATATACTTATGGAACTTCTAGAAAAATCTTTGTATATTTACATGTGTGCGAGTGTATTTTTTGATTGGCTTAACATAATTTTTAATATACAATCATAAACGTGGTTTTGCCGGCTACACGTGGAGCATCTCACGTGTAGTAATTATCTTGTCATTTAATATATTGTAATATTTGTGTGTGTGTGTGTTTCCATTATTAATACGTCGATCAGACGATTTTCAATAACCAATCAAAATGTGTTCAATTTTTCCTCATTTTCTCTTGGAAAATTAGGCATACACTTACATATACATATATATACACATATACTTATTGTGTAACTAGTGCGACGAGAAAGCAACAGAAAGGTTAATAAACCTTGTGTGTCATCTTAACTTACTATTGACCCTTTAATATAACTATTTTCTCTCTTCAACCTCGTCTTCACTGTTACCCTTTTACTAACGATATATACATAATATATATATATATACATACGCCCACTCTTACATAACGTGCTTAGTAAGATATGACCATGAACCATACATGTAATAATACAAGCACGCTATTAAACCATCGTCATTATCATTATTCTTTTTATATTTTTTAACTCCCAAACTCATCTTATTTATTTATTTATTTTATTTATTTATTTAATCATTAACGTGTAACATTGTATTAAGTAACACGCTTCGAATATTTAATTATATTTTCAACGTTTGTAATTCTTGTTAATCATATATGTGTGATTCTTTACGAATTAATTTTGTTACGAACGAAATATTTTTATAGCGTTAAATTTATGGTACGCACTAATTTGTATATTCATAAAGTTAAATATATTTTAATAATTTATTAGATCGATGTGTAGTGTAAAAAATTTATGCATTCCGAAGATATACCGTTATATCATTTAGAAATTTCATATTGTATATTTTAAAAATTACTTCAATAAAGTTATTTTATTTAACAACTGATTATTTCAATCATTTCATTCTAATCTTTAATAACATATTTTACTGAAACGTGAAACGTTTTCAAATACTTCTAACCTTTCTTGGAACTTTGTGAAACCATAGATGTTTCATTGTTTACTTAATTCAAATTAATAGTTTATTCATCATTATGTACATATTATATGCTAACAGGTATTGCGTTCAATAAGTAATAGACTCTTTTTTTTTTTTTTTTACAAGAGATTTGAAAGAAAATTATTCAATGATTGCTTAAATGTAATAATGCTATTAATACATTTCTTTTAGTTGTTTGTTATATGCGAATTGATTAATTTAATCAGCTGTAAAATATAAGGTTTTTTGTATATTCTATCATATTGTTTTGACATATGCATTTATTTTGATGTACACATTTTCATTGATAAAAGACGAAAAATAATTTTGTAACTGAACACTGAAAATCAAGGTATATTCAAATGAATTTCTCAACAACAATTGTAATTTCACGTGTTTCAAAAACTTTCGCCGATGATAAATGTATTTTCACAACGAGTTTTGAAAAAATATATAATTGTTTCTGTCTTTTTTTTATTTATTTTTATATTTTTACAAATTTTATATCTAATTTTTATGGAGTAGATATTTATTTATTGCGACAAAATTACGGTGCTCATAATGACATTCGAAGCGCGCATTTATTAAAATTTAATAAGCAATTATTTATAACAAAAAAAAAATTTAAATTAAAAATTATGTGTATTATAAAACCTTTTATTTTTATGTAATAAAATAAAGTTTTAAACGCATTTTCTAAGTTTTAAAATATATTTTATGTTTAATTACGCTTCTGTTGATTCATTTAATTTAAATAAATAAATAAATAAAAAATATATTTCGAAAAACAGAATTAACTATAACATAAAAGTACAAAATAATAAAAATTTGGGCATCCCGAAAACAGATTTCTTACTGCCTATACCACGAGTGTAATAACCGTATACAATAATACAATAAAATAGATTACAGGAAAAATCACAATCAAAAACTGTATACACTAATTACACGACTACATAATGTTCAAGATAGAATGAAATAAATATTATAAATAGGAGAGATGCCGGTGATACATTAGAGTAATATATGTTTTGATCCTCTCGTGCTTATATTTTTTATATTTTAACTGCAAAGAAGTTCTGTTGTAGTCTCCTATTTGACTGATTATTGAATATTTGCTGTCGACGCAAGAGTCGAAACAATTTATTGTATGCTGTTGATATGTATGGTAAATTCAGAGACGTATGCGTAAGATCTATTCTAGCATATATCGGTAATTTAAGTATTATTCTGCAACACTGATTCTGAAGTCGCTGTAACTTGGAAAGGTTAGAAGTAATACGACCATACAGAGTATGTATACAAAAGTATTGGCCTTATAATCATTTTATATATTATTAATTTGTTGAGCGTGTTAACAGAAGAATTTTTAATTAAAACGGGGTAAAGTTTAAAAAGGGACCCATGTATCCTATTGGTCAAGTAGTCAATATGCTTAGAAAAAACAAGTCTTTTATCCAAAATTACACCTACATATTTAATATCGTTTTTCCAGTGTACGGGTATGTTATTTATTATGAGAGGTTCCGGTGCAAAAGGTGTTCTTTTAGTAAATAATATAGCCTGCGTTTTGTTTATGTTTATGTTAATTTTCCATTTCTTTTAAAATAAGAGTTTAATTTTTGGCAACCATCGGTTAATCTTCTTTGGATAGTATCTATTCCGTAAGATGTAAAATAGATGGCAGCGTCATCTGCATACAAAGCAATTTCTAAATTATGATTTTTTGGGATGTCATTTATAAATAGTAAGAATAAATGGGGCCCGATAGAATACTTCCCTGCGGTACACCAGCCGTAATAGTTTTTGTTCTGGAATTTGCATTGTTTATATGAACTAAAAAATGCTTATTAGTCAAATAATTTCTGATAAGTCGTATGATATAGTTAGGAAATTTCATTTGAATCAGTTTATAAATTTAACCAAGATGACAGTATGGAACGTTTTTTTTTTATATATCTAATAAAAGTAAACCAGTATGCATATTTTTATTAAATCCATCGGTAACCAGGTTGGCAATTCTATCTGCATAGTCGTGGACATGTTCGTTCTAAAGCCGAATTATTGATAGAGTAAAATATTATTATTTTATGTAAAATTTCTCAATCTGCGCAGGATAATCTTTTCAACAACTTTACCGATATTACTCAATAGTGATATAGGACATGAATTCGTTGGGTCTGAGACATTTTTACCCACTTTATGTATACTACTTTTGACAGTTTCCAGGGACTAAGTATGCGAGTAGCAGGCATGAAATTAATTATGACAGTAAGTTGTACGAGACCTTTAGTAGGTAAGTTTTTAATGAATGTCGTGAAAATATTATCCAAACCAACCGATTCCTTATTTTTAAGCGTCTTTATAACTTTACGTCACTGTAGCTAAATCCTTTTGTGGTATTATTTCAGGGGACGTTTTGAGATACTTTTTAACTGTTGACATAATTTTATTTTTTTGATAATTAGATGCCATATGATAATTTTGAGTGTTATAGTATATATCGGTTAATAGGTTACTTTTACATCCGAGTAGTATACAGAATCACCATAAGTAAGTGGTAGTGTAGATCGGAGCCTTTAAACATTTTTATTGTTTTCCACAAGCTATTGTCACCGAGCTTGAATTCCATTTGCAGTTACGATATTGAGCTAAATTTTAACTATATTAGTTAAAATATTGAAATAATTTCTTTGTGTAAGGATTATGTGTTTTTTTTTGATACCGTCGTCTCGTGTAATTTTTTAGAGTTTTATTAAAGCAAGAAGATAAGAGGGAATTTGGTGACGGAAAGAGGTTGAATTGATTTTAGGAATGGTTGACTTAGCAGCTTGTATAATAAGATCAGTAAAACCTTTCACTTCAACATCAGGCTCTGCATTAGATTTACAAGGTCCCTTTGTAGAGTAATGTTACCAGCAATGTAATTTCGGTATGCAGTCCAATCTGCATTTCTAAACAAGTAGGCGGACTTAATAGGAAATTTATTACATTTCCTGTTAATTTGAAATCGTATAAGGATTATGGCTAGTAAAGGCAAGGAAACTGGCTGACTTATCGGAGTAGTGTTTTTAGCTAAGACGAGATCTATAACACTGGGGTGGAGACGTTTATTATTATCCGGATAAAAAGTAGGTTCTCCTCGTGTGAGTTAAAATATGAAAATTATATTTATCAGACATATTTAACAGACAATTGCCAGCATGGTTATTTATCCACGCTTTGTGTCACGCATAGCCGATGATTAACACAGCATTATGCGAGAATGAAAAACTTCAGAATATCCCGGTTGAAAGTTTTGCTACATATGTTTGGAGGAGGACAATAAATCGAGTGAACAAAGAAATTGTAATTAGACATTTTGAGACAAATAGCTTCAATTCTGCTCAAGAGGGGAGTGGGTGCCGGAGAATGTTAAGCTCGCTTTACACTACTCGCCTTGGACTACTCGCCGATGATACGAAAAAATTGTACTGCCTTATACATTTTTAACGAAGTAAATAATTAAATTATGTAACGACACAAATTAAAGCGGAACGACAAAATACACTTCGTACATCCGTTCTGCTATAAACCGAAACACAATTAAGCGCTCATGAAGGAGAAATGTCAATTTATAAAATTATCAAATATTACGCGGAAAATATTTGGAATAATATTATTATTTTCGAAATAAGAATAATTTCGACCTAGAAGATTGTAATCCGGTTTAAAAAATTTTTTATTAACACCGAAATTTAAGCTTCACCGACGTTGCGATCAGGTTCAAAAAGAGGGGGGAAATTAAAAACGTTCTATCTGACGATATGTACACGTGTTATCGCGTCTCTAAATATGATAAGAGGTGGAAGTGTGGAATGGACGTGTATATGAATTACAGAATTTACTATTACATCATAACACAGCACGATTTTATCAAAGTGGAATGCAAATTGTAATATATTCCCGTATTTATAATAACGAATGATTAGTAAACAGCTGCACTGTACGTTGAGCCATTGACATTACGAGACCTTGATTTGTTGTTTGTAGGATGAAAAAATAATTACAAGAATATTTTCCGGCCTGTTTTATTTACATTTTTTAAAATTGCGTTTCATTTTTAAACAGCAACGCGTTTAAAACAAGTCGTTATTCTTATTTTTTTATATTTATTTATATATTTATCTTAAACATGGTTTTGCCGGATACGTTCGTGCCTGGATTTCATTCGAAAGATGCGCTAAAAAATATGCCGTATATTTCGTTGGGACGTACTGGAGTCAAATTGTCAAAATTAAGCATGGGAGGAGCAATATTCGGAGGTGAAAATATTTACGGGTAAGATATTCGGCCATCTTTATCGTTATTATCATTATTGTATATTTATATAATAGATTTCTTCTTAAATTTTTGAAACGATGCTTCGAAATTTATATACGTTATAATATATATTCTTTTAGTGTTATTAGAAGTATACGGTTGTATTTAATTGTAGATATATCTTCAACGATGAATCATAACGGAATTATATTATTAATTTAGCAGAGTGTTATTATTTTTTAAAATGAAAAGTTCCGAAGATGAACCGTTAATTTTTACGCGTTTGGCCTTATTTATTTCGATCATTTTGAGAGGAAAAGAAACCGAACGCATCTAACCCCCAAAAGATGAATATTAAGTTTTGTTTGAATTTCTAAAAACGCGCGAATTTTCTATGTATTTGAGAATTTAATGTGTAATATATATATATATATCGAATTTAATAAGTATACATTATAAGCTAAACTGTGTGGGATGTAGTGATTTTTAGGAAATAAATAAACAAGAAGCTAGTTTTTTTTTTTTTTTAAATTTTAACACATTCACCATCAGAATATTTTATATCATATCTGTTTCTTTACTTTGATATATTTTTTTAATATTGTACGTCTAAATCGAGTATTTTATTTCATTTTTTTTTTTGTTTTTCTTTCTATACTCGTTATAAATTGTATACATTTTTATATTTTACATTTTGTAATGTCTACTCGATAATCCCAAAAGAAGAATGTTAAATCGAGTGTTGTGTTAATTCATAAAAATGCGCGAATGATGCATTTGAGAATTCAATGTCTAGTACATATCGAATTTAATAAGTATACATTATAAGCTGAACAGTGTGGGATGTAGTGATTTTTAGGAAATAAATAAACAACGAAGTAGTTATTTTTTAAAAAAAGTTTTATCACATTCACTATCAGAATATTTTATATTTTTTTCTAATATTATAAGTCTAAATTAGTATTTTTGTTTTTTTTTTCTTTCTATACTTGTTATAAATTTTATTGTATTTTAATATTTTAATATTAATATCTCATTAGTAGATCAAAATGACGTGGATAGTATGTTTTGGGGTAACGAGAAGTGTGTTCGTATTCAAATTTTGTCTTCAACAAACACAATGATATTCTATTTAATATCTTCGAAATAGAATTTACTGTTTGGTAGTATTAGAAAAAATAAGAACTAAATAGAATATAAATTTCATTGATGTTATTCGTTGAACTAATAGCGAAAATTTTTTCTTAAAACAATTATGTAACATATTCTAGTTAAGATAAAAATGAAAAAAATCATGCGATAATCTCCGGATTTTATTCCAGTGATACCATTTTGTCGGTATAAACAAGAAACTAAGTCACGGTATTATTAGAGGAATAATACGCTAATTTACATACAAGCGACGTAAATAAAAATGTTATCTTCGTGTAATTTATTAATAACGAAATAGTTGGCGATTAAAAAAATCCGAACATTTAGATTATAAATACGACTTTTTTTTTTTTAATTATAAAAGTCGATTATTATACGGTTCGTGAAATTTAAAGCGAAATTTTTTATTTTCTGGTTAAACGTCTCGATTAAAAAAAATATTTATATAAATACATCGAAAATTATCAACAGTTCACCTTGATTGTATACTAAACACCTGTATAAAATTTATAATTTGCGTCGAAATTTTGTAATGTAGGACTGAAAGGGTTAAAAATAGTTTTTAACGTTACATATAATAAATGCCATTTTTCGGTATTAACTAATTACCGTTTCTGTTGTAATCGTTATCTCTCCTAATAAGTAAAATTGTGTACACCGCTCGTTATAGAAATTTATAAATTATGTTTATCGACTTGTTTAAACGATTATTATAATTTTTTTTAAACGCGGTGATACTGATTGGTCAGGTACACCTATCTGTAATATATATTTTATCACGCCGAAATAACCTACTGCCCTTTGTCCTAGTTTAGAATTTAGATAGGAACGATTATTAACCGGGTTACGTCGTTATTGAACTTGAATACAAGTAGGTCTGCATTAAAAAAAAAAAACCCTTTAGTACGTACGTTTTTATTTTTTCGGAAATTCTCTTGTTGGAAGATCGTTTCATATTACTCGTAAACCGGTGTTGCGAATACAGACGAAAAGAAAAACTGCCAATTTAAAATATAAGCAAGCAGTTTTATAATAATGAAATAAACATGTACACGTAATTTAGTTAATAAATATGTTTCAATTAAAACAGCTTCGTTTTTATACAAACACACAAAAAAATTTATAGTACTTTTCTCATTTTAAAAATCTTGTTTTTTTTTTATTTATTATTGAAAATTAACATAAGAAATAAATCTTTACTCAATATATAAAAAGTAGTAATGACTTAAAAATCTACCGATGTTTATTTTAGATATTAAAAACGAAAATCGTTGAACCAGTGAATAACCTTCCTGTTTAAAAATTTGTCATTAGAACGAAATATTTGATTTGTATTATCGTTATTATCGATAAAATTACAAATTTAATTTTCGAATCCTATAATTCAGTTTTTCTTGCAAATTCAATTTCATTTTAACACAATGGCATATTTATTATAGTATAATTTTAGTTTTCCTTTCAGTTTAATGCGCTTATAAGCGAAAAAAAAAGGAGTTTTAGATATTGTTAAATAAAAAACTGAAAATATAGAAATGTAGGAATGTATACGATATAAAATTATGACTGTATATTTTTCACATGTCTAAAAGCTTAAATTTCTTAATATTTCAATACAATTTACCGAAATATTCAGTTTCTGTTAATAATTTTAAACGCTTATTGATTGTTCTATTCCATTAGACAATAATCAATTGCTTATATAAATAGAACTACATATAAAAAAAATTACGTGTATGCGGGAAGTATTCGAGCCAGATAGATTACTGGCTCACACGAAAAACTGACGCTAAACTAATATTAGATGCGAAAGTAATAGCATCCGAAAGTATCGCAACGCAACATACAGTGCTGATTATGGATATCATGCTAGAATCAGATAAGCTCAGCCGTATTAGGTTGACACCCCCCAGCCAGGATTAAGTGGTGCAAATTAACACGGAAGAAAGGACAGTACAGCTTTAAATGGCATAAATATAAACAGTGGAAATGACAAAGCAGATACAAAAGATCTGGAACATCATTGTAAAAGAAATACTGGACGCAGAACACTCGGCACGACAAAGCCAGGGAAAAAGTTTATTGATAAGCAAACTTGGTGGTGGACAGATGAAGTTCAACAAGTGATAAAGGACAAAAAACAGACTTTCAAAAGGTGGTGGCAAACGAAAAATACTGAGAATTTGGAAAAATATAAACGCATTAAATCACTAGCGAAAATAGCAGTAGCAAAATCGAAGGAAGCCCATTACCAATATATATATATGATCAGCTGGAAGAAAAGGAAAATGTAAACTTGATATACAAAATTGCCAAAGCAAGACATAGAGCGACTGAAGTTATTGGCCCCACCTTTCAGATAAAATCTACAGACAATCAAATAATAAAAGCGCCAAAAGAAATTTTAAAAAGATGGTCAGATCATTACAGATTTGTGAGGAGGAATTTCCACACCCTAAAACATCAGATTGTTTACCTATTCAGGGACCTATCGAACAGATAACGATAGACGAGGTGCTGCATGCTTTAAAGAAAATGAAGAATGGAAAAGCAACGGGTCCAGACGATATTCCAGCCGAAATTTGGAAATTACTTGGGCAAAAGGGAGATGATATACTATTGACACTTTTTAATCGAATAATAGATGAAGGACGTATCCCTCAAATTTGGACCACGACCATCCCTATGTGGAAACAAAAATGAGATATTATGAACTGCAGCAATTACCGCCCAATTCGTCTACTCTGCCACACCCTTAAAATATTTGAGCGCATACAGGATTGTTAACTACGGAATTTGACACAAGTCACCACAAACCAACGCGGATTTGTGAAAGGACGAGGGACAACGCCATATGGCGCGATTGCTTGAGGAGAAACATCAGGAAGGAAAGACCCCCATCCACAGAGCCTTTTTGGATCTAGAGAAGGCTTTTGACAAGGTGCCACACGAGTTACTTTGGAAGGCGCTACGAACGCATAAGATTCCAGAACATTATGCGAAGATAATACAGACCATATACAAAGCAGCGACCAGTGCGATGTCCGGCGGGCATTTCACCGCCTTTCCAGATCACTGTGGGAGTCCATCAAGGCTCAGCATTGTCGCCGCTACTATTCATCCTCTGTATGGATGTCATAACAGCAGATCTACAGACCCCGCCTCCGTGAACACCGTTATATGCGGACGACGTCTTTCTGGCAGATAAATGCAGGGGAAATTTAGAAAGACCCGTGCAGACTTGGAAAAATAGATTGCAGGAAAATGGACTGAGACTCAACATCAGCAAAACCGAGTACATTGTTAAACACTCTGATGAGCCTATAAAAATAGATAATACGGTGTTAAAAAGACCGAGAAGTTCAAGTATTTAGGCTCAATCATTACTTCGGATGGAAGCACACAACGCGATATAGATTCCCGGATACAAATAGCACGGATGAAGTGGAAACAGTTAACTGGAATGTGACAAAAAAGTCCCGATTCACCTCAAGGGAATGATATATAAAACAGTCATCAGACCGGCAATGTTATATGGAGCCGAATGCCGGGCTACAACTATAAAAATGAAACAAAAACTTCATGTTACGGAAATGAAAATGTTACGCTGGTCGCTTGGGCACACACTCCTGGACCACGTCGAAAACGAGGACATAAGGAAGCGTATAGGAGTTGCTCCTGTACATCTGAAAATAGATTGCACGCGTAATATTTTGAAATTACCTCGATACATTCTTAACATAATATATCGCGTAAATTTTTCGATGATTGTCATATAGGCCGTAATGAGTTTATCTCGTTAATAGATAATTACGATATTAGACAGCTAATGTTTATAGAAAATATAAGCATAGACGTATTAAACATAATTTGTTAATTATTTTCATATATTTAATCGTTAGTTTGAACGTTATCTAATATTACGCTTGTTTACGTTTATTCTCGTTCCTTTTTTCTCCCGCGTTATAATTGTATATTTTTTCTTTGTTACTTAATTATTTTGTAAGAGCTATCGTCGTAAGGCTAGTTCCGGTATACGATATATTTGACTGTATTTTAATTATTTCATAAAAGCTTATTTATATATTATTTTACAATAAGTAATATTTTATTTCTTTCGGCCAAAGATAGCATACAACAAACTTCGGCCGAATCATATTTCTCCTTTCCCGGTTACGTCTATTATTTCATTTAGTCGTTCTTCGAATCCTGTTTTTATTATTTCAATTCTTCCTCGTCCTACTGACAATTTTTCTGCCTTACATTTGCAAGCAAGCATACTCCTTCATGAATCCTGGTGTCGTGTGAACTGTTTGTTACTGCTCGGTTTATCATCTATCAGCGTCATTTTTTTGATTCCCACTTTTCTCGAATATTTCCATATTCGTTGTTTTCACCGTCCGTAATATTCGTCGTAATGTTCGCATTTGCCGTTTAACGCGTTCTGCATTCAGTGTTCAGATCCCTGATGCGTGCTTTACAACCGACATTACCTAACACTGATTCACTTTGATTTCGGTGACCATTCTTAACTTTCGATCTGTTAGTACCGCTTGTAAATTATGAAATGAACTGTTAGTCCAATTTGAATACGTCAAGTGACTCTAGTCCTTGGTGTCTAACTTAAGTTTATTTCGTAATAACAATTTTCAAAATAAATTTACAAAATTACGGATAATCGCAAGTTCGAAAAAATTTATGTATAATTAAATTTCGACGAGGAATTTAAAACTTACTTTATTTTATAATCGCGAATGTTCAATAAATTTTTATTTACGTCACTTTTACGAAATAGAAACTTCGATTCCGAAGAAGCTATATCGATGGTGAAACGTGTTTTCCAGAGTGGTATCAATTATATCGATACAGCGCCACTGTATGGAACGTCAGAAATATTTCTAGGCAAGGTAGTTTTAAAAAACAAATTATTTACACACACACACACGTTCGTCTAATTTGTATTTACATATGTATATGTTCCTAAGTACACTGAAGTTGTTTCTCGTATCGTGACTATATATATATATATATTATATATATATATATCATCATCATTTCTCCTCAACCGTTAGGTTGGTGGGCAACATGGCCTGTAGCTAAACAAATAATTTCCTGGCAATAGCAGCTTCTTTTATCTTCACATAATTTTGTTCTTTTATTATGGCCTCCATAAATCGGGTTCTTGGTCTTCCTCTTCTTAATTTTCCATTTGCTTTTCCTTCTATTAAGTTTTTTAACCATTTACAATGTCTAATTTGATGGCCGATCATACTATTTCTTCTCTTTTCAATCGTGTTTATTATCTCCGGTTGTTCTGTTCTTTTGAATACCTCCTTGTTTGTGATTTTATCCATCCATGATATTCTCAGCATCCTTCGATAACACCAAACTTCAAAAGCTTCAAGTTTTAATCTTTCTTTTTTATATAAAGTCTTCCTTATACGTAATGAAATATTTCTGCATGTAATAAGCGTTCTTTTTTTTAAAAAAGTGTTTTTAACCTGAGCCTTTCTTTTTCTTACTTCTTTTTCTATTCGTCCGTTGGACGTTATTAAACTGCCGAGATAAGAAAATTATTTTACTTGAGATATTTCCATTGAGGACTATGTCTATATCTTTTGCGACGTCATTTTATCATTACTTTTGTTTCATCTGCATTTATTTTCATTTTGCATTTTTCTGTTAATAGCATATTTAAGTAATTAAGGTGTTGTTGCAATTTTTTCTCTCCTTCTGCTATCAAAACAATATCATCGGCATAATAGTGCTATATTGGACTACATTAATTTTAGTACCAATGTTTTTCTTTTCTGCAAAAGCTTTCATCGCTTCCTCTATGTATATATTAAAAAGAAGTGGCGACAAGCAGCATCCTTGTCTTGTCCCCTTTTTTATTCTAGCTCTGGCTGTTTTGTTTATTACTGCTTTTTGGTTCTTATATAATTGGAAAAGTATCCTTCGATCTCTGTAATCTACACATATATCTTTCAAGATTTTGAACATTATATTCCAGTTGACATTATCGAAGGCTTTTTCAATATCAATGAAAGCAATAAACAGTTTTTTATTAATTTCCAAATTTTTCTCAATAAGTAGTTGTAAAGATAATATGACTTCTCTCGTGTCCTTTACTTTTCTGAACCCAAATTGTCATCTGGCAAATTTTCTTCTACCTTCTTTTGTATACGATTATATTTAATTTTTGTCAAGATTTTTAGAATATGCCGTAGCATACTTAGGGTTCTATGTTCTTCGCAAGTTTGGGCATTTATTTTCTTGGCGATTGCAATTATATCGACACTTTGAAAATCTTTTGAAATAATTCCGGTAACATATATTTTGTTCATCAGGTTAAACATTACCTCTTTTGTTCTATCTCCTACTTTTTGGAGAAGTTCCCCTGGTATGTTATCTATTCCACACATTTTCCTAGGTTTTAATTCGTTTAGTGATTTCTCAAATTCTTCTCTTAATATCACAGGCCCTATATATTATCCTCAGATTTTCTTCTTCTATGGCAGAGTTATTAAGTTTTTCATCATAAAGTTTTTCGATATATTGTTTCCATTGTTCTTGTATTTCTTCGCTATTGATTAGTATTTTACCCTTATGATTTTTAATGTTGCTTAGATTCTTTCTTTTGTTCGGAAATTGTCTTCTTATGTTATTAAAAGCCTTCTCTGTATTTCCGTTTTTAAAATTTGTGTTTATTTCCTCACATTCTTGTTCAATCCGCCGCTCTTTTGTTTTCTTACTTCTCTATTTATCAAATTTCGTATTTTATTATATTCAATTCGATTATTTTATATTTCCTCCTAATTTCCATCAATTTGATTATTTCCTCCGTTATCCATGGTTTGTTTATTCTTTTTTCTTCTTTACCTAGATGCTTTTCCGCTACCTACTTTATCTCTCCTTTCATATATTCCCATTGTTCGTTAACACTTTTCTTATTTATATTTTCGGTATTTATTACTTTGTTTCGTCTCCAAATATTTTTTGACTTATTTTATTCGTTCTTAGTTTGTTTATATTCCATCTTTCATTTTGTTTGTTAATTTTTATCTTTTTTACTTGTAAATTACTTGTTATTATTACTGGATTGTGATAGATTGTATATCTCCTCCTGGATAGCTTTTGCATACTTTGACTTAGTTTTTGTATCTTTTCCTAACCATTATGTAGTCAAGTTGGTATCTTCCAGTGTCTCCTGGTACTATCCAAGTGTATCTTCTTCGTTTTGGTTGTTCGAATAAAGTATTTGTAATTATCAAGTCGTGATTGATACAAAATTCAATGAGACGACTTCCTCTAGCGTTTCTTATTCCAAGACCAAATTTTCCTGCAGCTGTTGTTATTTCTTCTCCTACCACCGCGTTCCAGTCTCCTAATATTAGATTTTCAATGTTTTCAATAATTTCTTCCAGTTGTTCATATATGTTGTCTACTTATTCCTCTTTATGACTTGATGTTGACATATAAACCTGTATTAGCGTGACATCTCTAGGTATAGCTGAGATTTTAATCAGGATGATTCGATCACTGTATGCCGAAACAGTCTGGATTTTATTCCTTGTATTTTCATTTAGTAGAAAGCCTGAAACTCAACTGTATTTTCATATAAAGATCGGCTGTATGTAAATCTGTGCTTTCCGATACATATGCCTCCACTTTCTTGCCACTTGACTTCGCTTACTCCTAGAATATCAATATTCATTCTTTTCATCTCTTGTTTCAAGTTTTCTAATTTTGCACATTGTTTCAACGATCGAACGTTCCAGTTTTAATTTTAATTTTTTGGTACTTTTTTGCTATTTTCGCAGCATATATGTTCCCGCAGGTGACCGCCCATTGCCTAATGCACTTTTTATGGTGTATCCCATGGGTACAGCATTTATACGTTTTACTTTACATGCCATGTTGATACTAGGAAGAATAAATACAGTGGTGGTCTCCCGTTGCCTTGCACCAGATTTTAGGGTTTATTCCCTTAGCCTTTGGATAAATATCCTAACCGCAAGGCAGCGGGTTTGTTTTCTGTCAGGGTTGTCTCCCTTAGCCTTTGGGTAAAAAATCCTATCCGCAAGGCAGCGGTTTGTTACTGAGGATGTAATGGTATTAGGCTTTTACGGCGACCTAAACTCGCCGAGGGAGAGACAGTCATAGGATTTTTGCAAACTTTTAGTGGGCAGGTCCCCAAGCTGCCCATCTGCATCCTCGTGTCTCTACCCTGTCACTACTGGAATCACCTACATGAGGCTTTCCACCAGTAGCCGCTCTTGGTCCGCGACTGCTTATTTGGCTAACGCCTTATTCGCAGCTAACCTACATATCTGTATGCCACTCCACCATCCGCTGCGCCCCGTACCGGTTAAAGCTCCGCTCTCCTGAAGGTACAAAGTACGCCCAGGGGGGATATATATATATAAAATAAAGCGGCTCATGGTTAAAAAATCAAACGGTTGCAATTACAGCTTACCACCTCCAAATATGCATACCGACAGAAATTTTTCTTTGTTTCACACAGCATCACAAAAAAATATGAATAATATCAAAGTCAACAAATTGTAATCCAAATACAAGAACATTTTAAAAGTATAATCGGAAAAACTAAAAATTATGAAGTTAATCAATCCCAAGCCCAAGATAAAAAATGTAATATTCAAGCGAGGTATGTTAAAAATTTATTTGTTTCAAGTATTTAGAGTATCATCGTACCTAATATATATAATATTACAGATGTGTAAATAAATAAATAAATAAATAAATATATATATATATAATATTACAGATGTGTAAATACTCATAGATATTGAAGTATATTCCAAGAAAAGCATATTATATATCGACAGTTTCAAGTATTTAGTGTATTATCGTACGTTATATATATATATATATATTCTTCTCTTACAACTCGATTCGTGTATTGTTTAACCATCAGCATGCATCGAATGGACAATCTATTGTAGCCGGTTTTTATTTCTTGCTATTTTGACCAATTCTTCTGTCTCATTGATTCCGGTCCATTTTTTTATGTTATCGAGCCACGATATACATTTTCTTTACGGTTTCCTTTTTCCCCTCAATCATGCCCATTGCTATCGTTTATAAAATGACCAAAAAAATTATCTTTCGTTTTTTCACTACTGCGATTAATATTCCGTCGGTTCCCATTAATTTTAGAATCTCCTCATTTCTGATTTGTTTAGTCCAAGGTATTTTCCACATTCTTCGGTAGCACCACATTTCAAATGATGATATCCGCTTATTCATATTTTCTCTTATAGTCCAAGTCTCTCGCTTCCATATAAGAACGCCGACCGTACGTAGCATTTCAGTAACTTATTTTTGATCTGTAAGCTTAATTTCCTATCGCAAAGGGCGCTTCTTAATTTCATAAATGTATTTCTAGCTAGTTCGATACGAGTTCGTATTTCCATGTCAGAATCATTATTTTCCGTCAGCCAGCTTCCCAGATATTTATATTTTTCCGCCTTTTTAATTTATTTGCTGTATAAAAATAGCTTTTCGTTTAGATTAGGTTTCCTCGAGACTAGTTTCTCGGTGTTTGTACTAATTCCTTTTTTCTCGCTTTCTAATGCTACCGTATCAAGTAGTCTTTGTAGTTCTGTTATACTTTCTGCTAGGAGTGCCGTATCGTCAGCAAAGCGAATTACCGAAATACGTTCGCCTCCTATTTTTATTCCTTCACTACGACCTTCAAGGGATTGTGCAAATATCGCCTCAGAATACAAATTGAATAGTATCGGCGCTAGGACGCATTGACTTCCCGTCTTATTGGTACTTGTGCCGGTAGTTTGTCGTCCATTAGTATTCTTGCATGTTGGTTATCATACGGAGTTTGTATTATCCTAATATCTGCCTGATTTATGCCTATATATGCTTTATCGGTTTTTATTAATTTCACACGCCGTACTTTATCAAATGCTTTATTATAATCTATAATGCAAATGTATACTGATTTTCCGAACTTCAATTGTCTTTGGATTAATGTTTTTATACAAAATAGGGTTTCTCTAGTACCCGTACCATTACGGAAACCGAACTGATTCCATTTTATGTTTTCTTCACTTAATTTAATTACGCGTCTACGAATTACTCTACATATATATATATATATATATATATATATATATATATATATATATATATATATATAATATTACAAACGTGTAAATACTTATAGGCGTTGAAACATATTCCAAGAAAAGCGTATTACATATCGACAAAAGTTGGTCGCTATCCGGATAAGTTCGATTTCTCGGCGCAGGCTATACGTAATAGTTTAAATCGAAGTTTACAACGTTTGAATATCAGCTACGTCGACTTTCTCGTTGTAAGTATTCTATTCGTACAATTAAAAAACAAATACATAGATCACGCTGCAAGGACATAAATCGTGTTCACCATAATTCACGAGATAAAACCACTTCAGGCATGTCGTTACATGGCAAAAATGTTGACACAAAATTGTAAATTTTATACAGGTGTTTATTGTAAATATTGCTTCTTAGGAGATCTATAGATAATTTTCTATATATTTATATAAATATTTTTAATATTAAGACGTTTTAGGTCAACCGGAAAATAATGAAATTAGTTTACATTAAAATTTAACGTACCATATAGTGGACATTATGACTGAAAGGGTTAACATCGATTAATATAAGACGATCTCGCAGATAGTCGTTTATATTTCATCTACGCCGGAAATTCGATTAGAATTCTTAAGCCGAGTGAAACGTATATTACAATTTTTTTAATTTTATTTTATTTTAAAATTTTTGAAGCCCCGTAGCGACAAATTATATTTTAAAAGTTTCACATAATAAAGATTTTTCGATAATATTACTCGTGAAATTTAAGGACAACTCTAGTAAGAGAAATTAACATTCATTTAAACGATCGAATTCATTTTAATTCTTTTGTCGCATTTCGCTAAGAAAAATTTGTCGATTCTAACATATGTCTACGATAAACTATCAAAAATGTATTATTCTTTCTATGTAGTGATCAAAGGTCGTATTAAATTGTGGAAATATTTTGTTCATCCTAATGACAACATATATATATATATATATATATATATATATATATATATGTGCATTAATTAAAACGAGAGTATTTAGAAGTTTCTTATAACGAAGTAATAAATAAGTGCAATTAAAATAATTAGTAGTATGGAAAACCAAGCATTCGATAGGACACGGTAATATATCATTGTTTCTGATTAAAAAACTAACTCTTAGTCGTGATGTTAGATATAATAAATGGTATTAACATCCATCCTAGTCAGTCTACTTAGTAACCTAAGGGAAATTGCTGGAAAAGTTTCGCTCCGAAGTCGTCAGTAAAATGTGTAAGATTACTCTATATTAGGAATTTGTTTTGAGCCCCGTGTCAGTCATGTCTGACGTTGTCCATTATCGTCAGCGCGTGTGATTCTTTTTTGTATAAATGTGATGCTAATTTTTAATTTTTACTGCGTATTTATAAATATCACTTTCTAATCACTGTGGTTAACTTAAAATTTTTCCATTTCTTTTATTATAAACGGAATAAAACCTCAAAAAAAAAAACCAATATTGCCTGATACCACACGTATTTATATTTGAAAGTATAAAGTTTTCATCTGAAACTTTCATTATTCAGTACGTCAATGTACTCAAAATGATTTTACATTAATTAAAAACCGAAAAATTTGATGTAAAAGTGTCGGTCATATACGATTTTAAACATCCTTATTATTAGTTTCGAAACAAAAACTTTAATCGAAATAGTTACAAAGTTAAAAGTGTCAGTCAGATGGCGTTGAATCGGTTATTACAAAAAACATACTCGTCAGTCATAATTGACCGGCGTAGGTTCAAAATGTGGCTTAGGGCTGAAAGTGTTATAAAGCGATTTTTTTAATAAATGGGGTTATATTATGATAACTTGATTATTTCCTCAATCGGTGATTACCAGACAATTAAGTACAAATGTATCAAGCATAATTTGTTATAAGCTTGTTTTTAATTATCAATGTTGTAAAATTTTCGTTAGGATCAAAAGTAGAAGTAAACAAATGTATAGCCAACAATTGCCGAGAATTGCGAAATATTTTTAACTTAAGTGGCCGTTGATATTGCGCTTCTTGATAACTTGTTTATACGTTCATTAATTACAATATTCATCTCTAAAGAACTGAACAACAAGAAAAAAAAGATTTCACTAGATTTCCGTTATAGTAAATATACGCTGTTATCGATATATCAAAGCGATAAATTTTGTATTGATCTCATTGTACTATATGATGATTAGAACGACACGCTGAAAAGCAATTTTTGAGCATTTTTAAATATCTTGACGATGAGCCGGGATAAATGTATATTTTTATATTTTCTTAGCTACAAGCTGATATCTAAAATATATAGTTTTTTAAATTTTCGAAATTATTGAATTTTACATAATTAAAACGATCGTTTAACGACGATAAGTTATTATTTATTTATTTATTTTTTTTTTTTTTCGATTTTCAGATACACGATATAGAATTTGCCGATGATTTGAACTTTATCATTAATGAAACAGTTCCAGCTGTTAAAAAGTTGATCAATGAAGGAAAAGTGAGATTTTTTGGCTTTTCGGCATATCCGATATCGTCTCTAATAGATGTTATAGAACGGAGTCCTTTAAAGCCGGACTTTATAATAACGTACGCACGAAGTACTTTGCTTGATAATACGTTGCAAAGTTATCTTCCACAATTGCGGGTATTTAACGAGTATGATTATATGTAGCGTGTAATAATATTTTAAATTTAAAAATTTCTTCTCATTCTCACGCGTTTGTGAATTACTATTATTTATTTCAAATTTTAAACGTTACCACACTCGAATGAATCTTTTCAGCTCATTTTAAAATTAGTTTTATTTAACGTGAAAGATTTCCAGAATTTTAGTTTGTACACATTATTTTTCCGATATTTTTAATTCAAAATACGTTCATCGGAGCCGTAAAAAAATTACTAAAATAAGAATTTTCGAACAGTTGACATCGCGTATAACATTAAAACGTTATTAATATGATTTAAATCAGCGGTAGTAGTGATAATGTGTTAAACCGAAAACATCGAATGATGTTGAAAAACTGAAAAATCGCATAAAAAAAAAATATATATCCTGTATACATTTTGTAAACGTGGATGTGATGTAGTATTTTGTTACTTACTTACTTACTTACTTTCCGTGTCCGGATATTTATTATGCATCGGTCCAGTAAGTAGCCACATTTGAATTCGGCTAAGTCTTGAAGGGGCTGCACTGCTGATCCATTAGCGGGCACTGCAGTTGATGATCACAGTTCTGAATTTCTCCGCATTTATCATCTTTTTCAATGTTTCATTTTTTTAAATTGGCCTTACATCGTGTTGTACTAGTTCTTAACCTATTACGAGAACGCCAGATCTTCGACGGTAAGTTGTGGCCGTGCGGTAAAACTCATCATTACTAGCTGCATCGGTTTCGTTCAACAGCTTAGCTATTTCAGACTTATTCGATAACATCCGAGTTGACTTCAGGAAACTCTATTCCTACATTTCAGCCGACTGCCTGTAGCAGTGTGTTAGCGGATGCTTGTCGTTTGTCAATTGAGAGATGCGTTCTGACGACGCTGCTATTTCTCGCCTTATTCTGGGCGGTGCGATTCTTGCCAAGGGGTAGATTTCGTGTGCTTTTGTTGATTTTAGGCAACCTGTTATTTTCCTCGCTATTTCGTTTATTAGTATAGTATATTTATATTTATTTCAATGCAACATTTTATAAATCACGAAGAATTTATATCGTACGCATATGGCAAGTATCCTTAAAGTTACCTTAGCAGTTAAATACAACCGAATGCATTTACAAAAACTAAAGAAATAATAAGACGAAATTAAAAAAAAAAATCTATTAGCTGGTAGATTAAATTTAGTTGAAATTGTAGATAAATAAAAATAAATTAAAAATCGTAATACAGATCAATGTCACCGGATAATAACGTGCGAGTATTTTGTTAATAACTTCGATTCAAGATTTGTACGTAAGGATTTAGTTACGCTAATAATGATACTTTTTGTAAATATGTTGTCAGGTTGACGCCTTTCGTAAATATATTGTTCGGGGTGATGTACTTTTTTTTTGTAAATGTTGAGAGTGTAAAGGATGGTTAGTACCAACTGGCATTAATAAATATTTTTCTATCTTAAAATAAATATTTAAATACCATTCTAAATGAGATCGATTATTAAATTCACCTTAATCAAACTAAACCATTGGGGGGGTACTTGTGACAGATAAATCTAGTTTAGTAAGTCGTCGACACTGACTTGTGTATAGTCATAAAAAATTTAACTTTCAGTAAAAATCACAACACATATGCTAGTTAACAACTTTTAACGTTTCGAGCCAACTTGAATCACTCGTCATCAAAGTTCAACTAAATCACAAGCGTCACTTATTTTTATAGGCACTTCTTAATCGGAACTTTATAATATTCCAGCGCTGTGATCGATCTGCCATCGGCTGACAGTCCTCTTGTTCTACTACCAGGTAATACTTATTTTGTGTTATGATTACTCGTTGAATGAGATTTCGTAACTGTTATTCCATCTTTTCCAGCTCCTAATTTTTCTTTATTAATTAATACATGCCTTCCAGGAGTCTGGAAGTAGAAATCTATGTCAATTCGCTTTCCATGATTTCGCTCCCTTACCAGCAGTTTACTTTGAAAGCTATAACCTGATTCGGTTGTACGTTCTACCACAGCTGATTTACCTATGTCCTATATTTGCAATCTGCAATATGCTTTTTCATGTGCAACGGGTTTTCAAATTTATGACTAGTAAAAACCGGTTCCGAAAGTTTTAAAAAATATATAACAAAAATATATAACAAAAATATATAACAAAAATATATAACAATACGGGGAGAGTGTGTGTGTAGTTGTTTTTTTGCACAAAAACATATAATCGATCAAAATCGCCGAAGACAATATTTTTTTTTTTGTGTGCGTACCCGCGTTGTCGATGTGCATTCTTTTCTACTGACCTTTAATTAATTAGTAGATTTTTTAGTATTTTTACCGGCTCTATTTCAAATAATAAAATAATGGTAATATTTTTTTCATTGTTTTAGTATTATTCGTGTTTCGAACTCTGCTGACCAAGAGCGAACAAATTTCGCCTTTATGTTATTTACATTCGTGGATTGACACGAGCCCCTTACTCGAGTACTCTTCGTGTTTTTAATTTTGTTAAAAAAAATATACGTTCAAATGCCACTTTTTTTTAATTTAATTTTTAAGCGTTGTTACTGTCACGTATGTCAGATTTTTACGTGTTTACTAACGATAAAATTGGGTTCTTTTTATAGGCGTCATAGTTTTCGAAACTAATTTTATTGTTCGGTTATGTTTCATCTCTTATGTTGGGTCCTGAAAATTATCGATATATGATTTTGTACAGATATGAATTAAATTATTTTTATAATTTGCGCGTTAAAGAAACTGTCTTTTTTTTTTTTTAAATTCGATAAAAAATGATCGAATATGATCACGAATGCGATATATTTATATATATATTTTTAATATCGTTAATACCGTCTCTTCGATTTTTGTAATGATTATCAAACTTATTTAAGGCGACTGTGTGTCGTTTGGTAATTATTTCAAACCGTTATAATTTTGTCACGTAATTAGCGCATTTATTATCGGAAACTGATCGAGATAACGTAATGTACATTTTTTTACTTTATCGATAGATTTAAAGATTGGTTATTTACTATTTTCATTTAATTTTTTTTTTTTATTACAAATCGATCGATCTACGATAATAAATTGTAAAATTTTTTTATCGATTACTCTATGTAGCATTTCGTTTTTTTTTTATACGCATATAGGCATGTGTTACATTTTTTTATTTATTTATTTGCCTATCAGCAGAGGGCATTACATTTTTATAAGTACTTGCGATAAGGTGGAGGAAGTCGTTTGTTTATGTTCCTTCGGATAAGTTTTTTCTCATATTGAAAACATTGCCTCGTAGATACGAAAATGACGCGTTTAATTTAGTTGTTTTTTTAAACTTAAATTGACGTTGAATTATATTAAAAAAAAAACAATTTGAATTTTTTTTGAAAATTTTTTATTACAAAAATTCAATTTGTTTTTTTTCCCCGGAAAATTTTTTTATCAAAATTCGATTCGCATTTTTTTCTTGATTGTTCTTTTTAATTTTTATTTATTTATTTTACCGAAAGTTAACCGTCGTAAACAACAGCGATCGTGAAAATATAATGAGCGAAGAAAAGAGAAGAGAAAATCCGAGTAGAATAGAATGAATGAAATGCATATTAATCAGATAATTCCAACGAATTAACCTAATTTGGGTCTTCAAGAATTCCATCTTATGTCTTCTTTTTTTTTCTTTTTTTAACCGGCAGTACATGACAATTCTCTTCAGCAATTGGAAGTGCATAGAGGCCTTTCTACTCAGCGGTCTGCTAGACACGGTTGGGAAATCGACAGTAAATATAAGGTGCACCAGTGGATTTGGATTGAACTGAAGTTTCTCATACAACCTTCTGTACTGTATAGACATCCTTTATATAAGTGATGCAATGTGTTGTTCGATAGAAACTAAGGTGCAGATGTCGTTCTATGTAGAATTAGGCCGTTGCTGTATTCCGCGATTATTCAATATGATTCTGAATATTGAAGTATTTTTGAAATATTTTCTACGAAAATTAAAAATTCGTATAACGTCGTTTAAATCTAAAGTCAGGTTGATCTGATTTTCTGTATATTTAAAAATCGTCTGTTCGAACCTGGAGAAATTAATATTGGCGCGTTTTTATTTTATCTATATATTCATCGTGGTTTATTGGAGAAATTATTAATTACGGCACCTCCTGCACAATGGTTTAGAGTTGTCTTTCTCATTTCTCGGTCGCCCCTCACATGGGGAAATAGACGCCGAACAGAAAGCCGCTCCTCTGGAGACAGACGCTTTTTGATTTAGTTGCTGTTCGGACGGCAACAGCGGGGCATACAGGCGGCCTCAACAATATGGAACGTCGTAGGGCGTAAAATTTTAAAGTCAGTTTTCCAACCTGCCCCTTTACGCCCTATTTTCTACTAAAAAACAAAGGTGATTAATTGGTCGAGTATTGTTAACCTACTATTGGAATAATATCATCACGGGGAAAAAGACCCCAGCCTTAGGACTAAACTAAAAGAATAGAATACAGATTTATTTAATTTCGGTTAGCGCGTTCGGTCTGTTGATTTCCTTTACATTGGATGTCCACACTATATGGTACATGAAATTTTAACGTTAACAATTTTTTATATTTCGGTCGACGTGAAATGTCGCCATTTTTTTTTTATAAATATATTAAAAATTATCTATCGTTCATCTAAGAAGCAGTTTATTGTATAATTTAAATATATCTGTATAAAATTTACAATTTCGCAAAAAAAATGTATTAAAAAAAAGTTTATTCGCGCATTTCAGGAAAAACATATCGGCATTATAAATGCGGGTTGTCTAGCTTTAGGATTACTATCGAACGACGGTCCTCAGCCGTGGCACGTTGCGCCCGATTACGTAAAAATTGTCTGTCGAAACGCGAGATTTTATTGCAAGGTGAAAATATTTCGCTGCGATTAATTTATATACTTTAAAACCGACGAAATTAAACCTATTTCATTTTTCTCCGTTTAATAATTCGTTTACAGGAGCACGGAGTCGAATTAGGCAGATTAGCTTTACATCATTCGTTAAATCAGCCGGGACCGTCGTCTCATTTAGTCGGTATGGGTTCCGAATCGGTTTTGAATAATAATTTAGACGTATTGCGCAACGGTCTAAATAATAAGGAATTGCAAGTTCTGCAATACCTGAAAGAAAGGTATAATATTAATTCCCTAATACGCGATTTAGCTTGTATTATTTTTTCGAGTTAGTAAAATTCCTTCAATCATTCTAAGAGTTCCGCACGTTGTCGAGAGAAATTGTTAAAAATGAAATCCGTTCCTATTCTTCGACAGAAATGAATCGGAATTCTAAAAAGTCTTTTTCACTCAGTTGTCACTCGTTACAGACTGTCATCTCGGTTTCTTTCATTTCGAACTGTGAATAGTTAATATTTCTCTTTTTCTCTTTATTTGACTAGACGTAAATTTTTTACTTCCTATAATAGTGTTTTCTTGATTTTCGAATAGTATCGAGCCATGCGATCATTCGTTTGCCAACTATTCTTTTTCCTTCTATTGTCCCGATGATTATGCAGTACATACTGTCGGCTTCTTAATATGTGTCTTTCTTCGTTTGATCGTACAACAACTGTCTGTCTTTTTTTAATGTATGTAATACTTTTCATTTTTCTTCTGTTCTGTCAACGATATGCGCAGTATACGGTAATACCGTATTTCGAAAGCTTCTATAATGTTCATTAGCCTTCAGCGTCCATGTTTCGTTGCCACGATTAGGTAGTTCGGAGTGTCATTGTTGAATGACTTCCAACCTGTCATAATTAACATCCCACTTGCTTATTGACTACATCAGCCGGATTGAAATTTATATATGTATAACAAAAT
The DNA here is from genome assembly GCA_032883995.1 of Coronaproctus castanopsis. Classification (NCBI taxonomy): domain Eukaryota; kingdom Metazoa; phylum Arthropoda; class Insecta; order Hemiptera; family Monophlebidae; genus Coronaproctus; species Coronaproctus castanopsis. The sequence continues at coordinate 184,604,810 of CM065052.1, read as the reverse complement.
AATAATAATAATAATAATACCGACCGTACATGGTATTTTGAGGCTTCACTGAAGGAGATATTCCACGCGGTGTTAGTGTTTTCTTCATAAATGCCAAGTTATAACGATTAGATTTTTTGTTGTTGTTGGTTTCTTTAACCGATTTGGCAATTTGAGATAAGTTGATTCGTTGCGTTATTTCAGTCCCGATGTTCATTGTATCTTTTTAAATGCTAAGAAAATTTTTCATTTTCTGGCTGACGTGAAATGTCTAAAAAATATTTATATAAATGCGTAGAAAATTATCTACAGTTTAACTAAGAAGCTTTATTGTATAATAAATATCTGTATAAAATTTTATTTCGAAATACGTTTAGAAATAAATAAAGTAGACTTATATTTCGACATAATTGTGTTCTAGAATATTTATGTCCGATAGCACTACGTTTCATTGGGAAGGAATCGAAGTTGAAGCTTACAGAGAAGTCAGGAAGGCGAAAAAAGAAAAGAAAAACTGAATTAAGTTTTAGGATAGATAAAATTTTGAGAATATTTATATTTAGATAATTTGTATTTTGTAATATTAATTTTATTCTACATATATATAATATATATATACATATTTAATTCTCAATTTAATGTTAAATAAATAAGGTGTATGTGTTTGTAATATTCGTATTAAATAAAATTTACTAATGCGAGATTGTAATAAAGTAATGTTATCTGATTTTTGACGATATTATTTGTTAGTCGGACTGAATTTTAAACGTTAATCGATATTATCGGAATTATAGTTTCGTCGTCGAAGTTATAAAGATACCAGAAGATTATCTCATTATCGCGAAGACTGAACGACGCATCTTGCGCGAGTCAATACAATTATTTCTAGGGTGTCTATGATCGTTTTATAGTTAAAGCGCGAGAGAAAATTTCTGCTCGCATATCGAACATTTTGATAATTTAGGATATGGTCGTTTATAAAATTGCACAGGAAAAAAATCGGATTAAAATTACAAAAATTCGTAATTTCTACATCCGTAATATGTTCGACCGCACACGCTGTAGCGGTAAAATACTCACGGTAAAAATAACTCTAGACTACTGAACTATGCAGTTGGTTGGGAGCGAATAAAGTGCCAACAGAAAACTACCTCATATTTGCTCGCAGTCCATTTTCTCTTTCAATCTTCCGTCGACCGGTATCGCTTAGACGGCTGCCAACGTCCGTGTTTACGGGACTTTGCTAAATTTTGTCCTTTATTTCCCTTACGCAGTCCGTTATTTAATCGATCGCGGATCAAACGAAATCTTCCTCAGGTTTACGCGGATTAGATTGAATCCTCTCAGACTTTCGCGCTGATTAAAATAAATATGTTCGGATTTAATTATAATTATTTCCTCAATGGAGACCGCTGTTATTTAATAACGAGTAAGCATTTTTATCGTGTTCTTTAGCCGATGTATTTATATATATATATATATATATATATATATATATATATAAAATGAAGTTTACAATTATAATAACTACTAATTCTTTGTTAAATTATCTCACGCTGACTAATTAATAAAATTGTCGTTAATATCCATTATATATATAGTAACAGCCGATGTTGTTATTCTGATCAAGATTACTGTTCTACGTTGTGTTACATAATCACTTAGTGTGTGTTGCTATATTATCATTTTTTTTTAACATAACTTACCTAGTGATTAGCTTGAGATTAGGGAGGCCGGAATAATGTTTGTTACGATTCCGGGTTAATGAACTGTAAGAAAGAAATTATCTAACCGCAGATATTACGATCGTAATTCGTCTACTTTAATCGATATATTTTACGCGTTCTAGCGGCTCTAGACAAATAGTACCGCATTACGGTAATACTACGAACCGAAACGCGGGTTTTCGACTATCTTAGGCTGTAGGCAGAACATTTTTTAAGGTATTTTTATTTTTTTGGTGAACGGCTCAAGTTTAAGGATAGAAAATGGGACATTAGAATATTTCGAATAATTTAATTTTTTTTTTCATATTTAAAAAAAAAATAGAAACAAGTAATCGTAATTAAAGTAGCTCCGAATTATATTACAGTAGAACTTCTAGAAAAATGTCATGGAGATCTGATATGCGTCGATGGTATAAGAAGATATTTACAGAGTTAGCAAAGGTGTCCAAAAGCCAGAACAGCTATGTTGATCGCCAAACTTCGGTCGGAGATGACGTAAAAAGAAGAACTAATTTTATTCGTCACCCTCAGGACCGGGTTCGGATAACAGAAATCCCATTACAACTTACATATACAGAACTATACTAGATTGGAAATTATTTAGAAAAGAAATTTAAAAGATCTATATTTAATTGGACAACATTTAGAGTAGTGTATTTTTATTTAGAGATTTAGTATAACGTAATGCAAGTACCTGTATGTCTCTACCATCATAATTGTTTACGTCATAAAAAAAATCGGTAATTTTCTTCCGTTCCTTTGCAGCTCGAGCTTTATTCCGTATTTTTTCTTTTTTCCAGAAGTAATATTTTTCTGTAGTTTGCATGCTCTTATCTTTCAAACCAATACTTTACTACATTCTGCTTCCGCATGTCTCTGATTGTTCATCACGGTCGTCAATTTCTATCGAACTGAACATTGGATAGGATATTTTCGTCGGTCAAAATTTCAAAACCTTCATCCTGTTTATCACACTCTAACCAATCTGTTAGGCCCGACTGACTAGTGACTGCTAAAGAATGACTAACACAGTTCGACGGACGAACCTTCCCGGCGACTCGTCCTCAAGGTCATTAGCTGCCGCAAGAGTGACGGATGATAAAAGAGTGAAGGTTAACAGAAGTTTTACTGTACTTCTATTTACTTTTATTTAACGCGGTTGCGCTGTTTTCGATAGTACACCAATCGTTCAAAACCGATGGCGAACGTCAAGGGTGTGCAATAGCTTAATCTGCGAAGGTTTATTGACACGATATAATAAATCAACCGCCAGCTGGCTAGGGTGACCCTCTAGCCTGTTCAAGTAACCTTTTCTATATATATATAATATATATATATATATATATATAATTTAATTTAAGCGAATAGTGATGAGAAAGGGAAGTTGTAATTATATCGTATACTTCAGTTTGAATTCGATTATTTAATTTTAATCGAGTCCTCCCCCCTAAATAAGCGTATCGTACGGACGATAGGAAAAGTATTGCCGTCCCCGAGTTTCGTTCGGCGACTAATTACGGTTTTCTAGACGATTACTATAATATCTAAATCGACAATTGTCGAAATTCGAGAAGCGGAAACTGATAACAACTGGAACGTAATTAAAATTAATCGAGGTCGAATTAATTACATCGTTAAGTTAGATCAGGTTTTAACTGAAGAAACACATAGTACTACAACCGATAGTAATAATTATTCGTTAATGGCTCTTTTAATTAATTTAATTTTATTTTTTAAGATATTCGAAAATTCAGCGGAAGTCGTCGAACGTAAGAATTTTCCATCAAGTGCAAATATAGTTTGTTCTGTAAGCGACTTGGCGTGTGATACAATCGATCGATTAATTGATAAAAATTCACGTTGAAAATATATATATATATATATATATATATATATAATTTTCCTCTAATCCAGTAATGATTTAAATACAATCATCTACTGGATTTTATCTAGGTACACCTATATCAGGAGATGGAAGTTCTGCCCATCAGCAAATCCAACCGCCTTAGATTAGTATTAGGTTGTACTCCAGCCAGATCTATCTATATATAATATAACTAACGATTTAAAATATGACTTTCTTCGTAGTCAGTCTCGATTTTATTCGCTACGGTAGTACTTCACTTACTAAATAATACCTATTGCGGAAATCTGGAACAAAATCAATAGGATAAATGGAAACACTACCTTAAGTTAAACAATTGATTTCAAAATAACAACATTATTTCAAATAATCGGTATATTGACGACGCTCTATTTGAAACATTTTTGCGATGACTGAATTCCCGCTACACGAAAATAGCGCTACAAACAACTTACTCGCTAATATAATGAGTCCGTCTAACAAGAAATGTAAATAATCGTACCGCTGCCAGAGAGGTTACAGTTCATCAACTACATATAGTCGACCGGATAAACTGCTAATTGTTTTCTCAAAAACCTACTAGATAATGGCTTACAATACCTACTAAATATATACAACATTATACGGATAAATGATACTTTATCCTACTCAAGAGAAAATAGCAACAGTAATTCCAGTTCGTAAGTCTAATAGATTTCGCTAGAATTCTAACAATTTCCCTAACGTGCACTATGTGTAAAATATTAGATAAAATATTTATTAATCGATTAAAATGGTTCCTCGAGACCCGTTAAAATGGGGACAATTGAAATAAATTCACCCGGGCACCAGATAAAAGGACCCTAAAAACCTAAAAGAAATAAAACATATAATTTTTTATTTGGCGACTCACATGTAAGTACAATGCTCACTTCTGCACGTCTATCTTTTTTTTTCGCATTTCTTTAGCGTCGCATTTGGATCTCGCCGAGTTATGCAGCTTGCAGGCAGACTCCTACAAATCACCGCAATTCCTCAAAAAAATATAAAATACAATATTGTAACTAAGTAATTAGAGATATACACAGTCATCTCGAATCGTAGAAAGAATAACAGGAATAAGTTAAATAGTCGTGTAAATAATGCGAATTTTACAAAGTCGCGACGGATAAAAACAGTGGTTCGACCAGATTCATGCTTGCCGTACACTTTAATTTGTATTTCTTAATATAAATTATAAAATCTACGATTATTTTTTAATTTATTATTTTTTAATTATTTATAGAAGTACTGTAATATTTTTTTTTAGTGAAATATATTTTTTTTCATGCCCCGGGCCGGCCCCCCAAAATTTATTTGTATTAAATACGATCAGAAATCCTTTAGTACACCTGTAATCACATCCTTAACCTAGATACTAATATTTTCGACGCGTTTATAAATAAACAGCGTATATACTGAGTACGACTTGACATTGAAATAGCACCTGTAATCACCTCATTAACCCAGATAATAATATTTTCGACGCGTTTATAAATAAACAGCGTGTGCACTGAGTTCGTCTTGACATTGAAATAGCCTAAATTCTAAAAATCGTATAACAATACGAAACTTAGGGAAACATGTTGAACTTCATTAAAAATTTCTGGCGCGATAAGAAGATAAAATATAATGTATCACAAGTCGTCCATCTTTTTTTTAATTATCGGTAAATGATGTTGCCTCGCAAATAGCCAAGCCTACAAAAATAAATCTGTTCGAAGATGATATCGCCTTATACGCAAAAATCTAATGACGGTCGTGGTCATCGAGCGCAGGTTTTAAATTCCGAATATATAATGATATTTTTCAAAAAATTAATCAAACAATTCCTATAATATTATACATGAAAAACCAAATTCTTAAATATACAATGCGAAACTATTAGGATTAATATTTTTGACAATAGAATGTCCTAAAATACTCGCGTCAAAAAATTAAAATCCGTCACAAAAGATTTTTACCGTTTAAATTTCTACCCCGTACTCGATAGGGAACTGACAAGGAATTCATTCTGTCTAAATACAACGCAATAATCAGATCGCAGCTAGAATATGTATAATATTCAGTTCAGCCAGCGAGAGTAGACTAAAAAATCGAAATATTATATATAAATCCTCGCTAAGAATGATTTCTAGAACCTATCGGAACAGGCCTGAATACAAGAAAAATTTGATTTCAGAACATAGAAAATTCGGCAGTATCTTTTGAAGGTGAGCAATGTGTCATCGGTATATCTCAAATTGGAAATTCGTTTTCCTCCAATAAGTAAACGTTCGTGGCAGTCAATCAGAACCTTCCTCATAATAAGTTCACCGTAAGCATACAAAAGAGATAAAATGCATACTCCACGTTTTATATTATTGTCTACATTTACGGACGCTTTACTGTCATTTTATTCGACGTGACCAGAGCATTTGATACTACTTGGCACAATGGTATCATATATAAAATGATTAAAAATTTTCGAAATATCTAATTGTGCTTATTTTAAGCTATTTAAGTAATAGATCATTCTATGTGTTTATAAATGATGTATTATCCTCTCGCAGAACATGCTTTGCAGGAGTACCTCAAGGTAGTGTACTCGGTCCATTTCTATTCACCTTTTACTTATACGATATTCCTATAACAAATAACACAGAGGTAGCCTTGTATGCAGATGACACAGCATTATTTTCTAGTTCTTACATCCCAAGGGCAGTAAAGAATAAATTACAGTTAGCAGTAGATAGGCTAATTCGTTGTTTTGCTAAGTGGCGGATATCCATTAACCCTGCCAAAACTCGGGCAATACTGTTTACTCGTAGGAGGCCACTTCTACCTACTACCTTAACGATTAACGGTGTAATAGAATGGTCGGACGAAATAAAATATTTAGGAGTTATTTTAGATAAAAGGTTGAACAAGCATTTAGATTACGTGACAATTAAAACACATCGAGCAATTTGTACCATTCATAATTTGTTTAAGCGCAAATCTTTCCAAAATGTCGATAATAAATTAATAATATATAAATCGCTCATTAGACCAGTATTAACGTACGCCTGTCCAGTGTGGAGTTAGCAACTCTAGCTAGAAGAGGCTTCAGTTAGTGAAGAATAGATGCATTAGATGTATACTGAATACTCCCATTTATAGTAATATAATGAAAATGCACGAGCAATTGAAACTACCTTTTGAAAATGTCCGCTAGCTTTTTCGAACAATGTGTTACGCATGATAATGAGACCTAATTACGGTGTGATTATTACGATTCCAAGCAGTTAAGAACAAAATATACTAAGTATAAGCATCGCAGACTCGAGCATAATTTACTATAGCTTGTCAAATAATTATCTATAACATTCTTTCTTAAATACCTATTAAATACGTTTTGATTTATCGTTATTTTTGACGGTCCGCTTTGTCTAGTTTTTTTATCGCAGGTTTTTTATGTTTTTATGTTTCATGTCCCTATAAAGGCACTCAATGAGTAACACTATATACACGTATAAAATATAATAACTATATAAATTCAATAAAATGGTGCTTCGGTAATATAATATAATCAAAAATTAAGCTACGTGCTGCTATAATACCGATGCCATAAGAGGCGCTAATTAGTCACCGACTTTTTAATGAGAGCTTTTATTATACTAACGATAGTTACATTTTATAAAATAAAAAATATTTAATACTTTTTTTTTTTTATTGTACTTATTAATTTAAAAAAAAGGTTAAATTTCTAACAATAATAATAAACTTGTATAAGGTGACTGAAAGAATTATTTTATTAACGAAATTTATTATCCTATACTTTTAAAAAAAAAGTGCACGTACCGTAAAATTAAGACTAAAAAATTTTATTCCGTTTTAAAAAAAAACGTAATATATAAATATTTTCAAATTCGATTCAGGTAAAAATATGTTCATTTTTACCATTTCTAAAACGAGATAATCTTCTTTAGTGTTTATATAGCATTTTTTTCGATAATCTCATATTTTAACGTCGACAATAGGTCTGTACATTTCTACGGCTTATAGTCAGATTATCGATAGATAACGATTAGTTTTATCGATATATAATAAAAACAACAAAAAAACAGTTAAAATAACTAAATGTTCATATATAAAAAGATCGCAAAGCTTTTCGGCTATTAAGCCATTATCATGAGGACATAAAAAATAAAATTTAAAAATTTATACACTTTATAAAAAATATATAAGATAAAAAAAAAAATATATATATAAAGAAAATACACTGTATTTTCTTTAATACCCCATTACTCTTAAATCATTATTATATATATATATATATATATATATATATATATATATATATATATATAAATATATATATATATATATATATATATATATATAAATATATATATATATATATATATATATACATATATATATATATATATATATATATATATATATATATATATATATATATAGTTAAAAGAAAGAGAACGATATTGTATTAAAAGAAATAATTACTTCTAGCCCTACTATAGAACGGAGCTTTCGGAATAATTCTGAAGCATTTGCTTTGTAAACTTTGCAGTTTATTCAAATTAGAGCGACTTGTGAAAGGCCATCGTATTTTGTATCTTGAGATAGTTTCGGCTGTACTGACTTTCCCGACGTAAACGTGTATATTTTAAAAGAATCTTTTAATATACTTTTTTAATATGCGTCTAAATATTCAACCGATAATTGAATTTAAAAAATCTTCGTTATCTGGTAACAGAAATTTCAATAAATAATTAAAACATTTCAACTTTCATCGGGAATATATAATTTTTCGATTCAATTTTTTTTTTTCGTTTTCAGTTCATGACTTAACCGAAGTTGTTTGGTGACATAAATATATAACGTATAATTTATAACTAAACTAGCCCGTCGAAAAGATAAATTTGATACTATTAATATATCATCATCATCATTGTTGTTGGCCCATTGATCTGCGTACCAAATGACCTTAGCATTCAAGGCACTAAATGCGACGCAGGAAATTGAAAATAAATTAATCACGTTATTTCATCTCCGGTGTAAACTACATCGCTAAATCTCGGGTTTTCAACGCTTAAACGAAGTAGTTTACACCGGAAAATGCAATCGACTACACTTATACGAACCGTGAAAGTTTAAATAAAACTAAAAGATTTGAATTTCGAATAATAATAATAATTTTTTCGTATTGTTTTAACATTTTTATAGAAATATTATTTATCATCATTTAGACTTCCACCCGCGTTATCACGTTATATCATTTTGAAGATTGATAGGAAGAACTAATATATTAACTGCGTTCGATTTGTTAATAAATTTTAACGTTTTCAGTACACTTGTACCACACTCATCCTCCGAATTGAATTAAATCACAAGCATCAGTGTCAGTTCTTTTAATAGACACTTCTTAATTGGAACTTTATATTGCCAAGTCTATGATCGGTTCTTCTGTGATGCTCTTTCTGCGCTACGATTGTTTGTTTTACAATCAAGTGATATAATATTAGCGCTATGATCGGTTGTTCAATTAGGTTATATATTCCTTGTAATCTAATTGGTTAATTCTTTTCTAATCATTTTTCGAGCTTCCAATATTTTTCTTTATTAATTAGTAATGCAGGTTTCCGAGAGCCTGGAAGTTGAAATACATCTTTCCTTTGAAATTATGTTGTTTCTCAATTTATGTTGTTTCTCAATTTCGATATTGCTTCCCGTATTTTTACTCCCTTATCAGTTCTTCCTTTGTTCGAAATCTCTGAATGACATCCTTCACTTAAATGTTCTGCCGCAGCTAATTTATCCGTACGATTTTATTTACAATCGGCAATGTGCTGTTTAATAGATAATACGTTTTCTAGTTTGTCTTATGACTTCAAAGTAGTCGAACGTTTTCCATATCTTGAAGTATGAAAACGGAATCGTCATTCTTCGAAATTGATCACAGACGCTGTAAAACTGTTCACAGAAAACGAGTTTCCGTTAATAAAGATTTATTTTTGGACACAAAACTTATGTCCGCCGATAATTCCTACTTTACTATACGGATGCGAGGCTCGGACGTTATATAGATGGCGTGGAAGGCATATAAAGACATTAGGACAATTTCAACGACGTTTACTGCGGCGTACACCGTGTATGAAAGGAAGAAATCTCGAGACGTTGAAGACGTTTTAACGATCAGATTGTAGAATTAATGTAATATTTCAAAATTAGAAACAAGGATATAGTTATCGAAAGAAATCAATGGAGAAAATCGTACGCGAACAACCTGGATAAAGTTGTGAAAAATACGAAGAATACAATCGAAATGTGTTTGAGATCAGTTCGAGCATCAGCAGCAAAGTGTTCAATCGGCGGTTTCGCTGGTAGAACCAAAATAATTTCGGAGAACTCACGTATATTAGTGAAAAAGAAACACATACGACTACCTCGGATACGAGAGTCCGTATGATGATGATAATAATAATAATAATAATAATAATAATAATATATCTAGACGGACGTTTAAAGAAAGCATAGTAAAACACATCTTGAAGTTAATGCGATCGTGCTCGAGCCAAATTTAAGTGACGCATCTAAGATATATATTTGAAGCTATGAAATCCTTCGACATAAAAGATGCTAACTGTACAATTATGAGTCATGGGAGAAACTGACGACACGCTGCGAAAATCTTGGCGAAAGCTTTGGCCGGAAGTTATGACGGAAAGAGTGACCAAATCGGAAATGAGCAAAACAACAAAAGGCGGGAAATCATTAAAGATCTACAAACTAAACAACGGAATACCGGTGAAGTTGTATTGCCCAATATGGAAAAGATTATGAAACTAGCGAACGGTTCAACGATAACCTGATTATTGCCGCTGCTTTGGACGAAGAAACTCTGAACGAGGACTCGGATGGTAATGATACGAACTCCTTGAAGAACGTTTTTGATATCGTCTTTTCGAAACTTAAACACGTATGGACATTTTGTGTGGAGGAACGTTGCAGCTAAGTTGGCTAAACAAAAATCTATAACTGACTTTTTTTCTAAGTCAGTTTTTACTACATATATAAATACACACGGTATTTCTATTTTTCAATAATAATAACAGCTTTTGTGGAATTTATTGCAATTTTCTTATTTAAGATAATTTTTTTTTCGCATTTTAGTGTAAATTCGTACTTTTCTGTATTTTTTGATAATTTTTTCAGCGCTTCGACCATACTCTAGAGGGGTTGTCTACTGCGTTACAATCAGACGTGTCGAAATAATTTATATTTTAAAAGAATGCGCCAGTTGTAAAGGTATTATCAATAATATCTTTCTTCCGATAAGATGATTTCAAATATTAACAATTTCAGGAATTTCGTCTTACGAATTTCACGTTTTAGCATTTCTAATATTCATCCAAGCTCATTGAACACGCACACACAGCTATATGTTCGTTTAAATAAATAATTATAATTTAGAGATAAAAAAAAAAATGATAACGAGGAAAATTATAATAAAAATTAATAGGTTTTCTTTTCGCGTTAATAATTAATAGGCCGCGGTGTTATCTTTTCTATTTTATTATTTATTTTCCCCCTTCTACCCGTCGTTGTATTGTTATGTAAACTATCAAGAAAAAGATAAGACGGCTGATTACGTTTTAGTCTTTACGTGTCTAGAGTTAGAATTTATTATTTTGGAGGTTATCATATATTCCAATGAAAAACTGTGTTACTAGATTTTCATTTTTTTAATTAATTATTAGCAATCTAGCGAGTTAAAAGAAAAAAATATATATTTTAGAATTCCTTTCTCATTCATCTTCCGGTGAATACTTCGACATTTTTTTACGGATGATGATACTTTTATACGTCGTAAACTTTATTAATTATCGCGAGATAAGGGAAACGAATTAATTACATCGAACCGAACGAAATTATACGTAATCGATTTCGGTCGTACGATATAATTTTTAACCCAAATTAAAATGGGAAGAACGGTCGCGTCAGTACGATCGATTAGAGGTCAGTTGAGTCACGCGTTCATGATGACCATTTTGTAAGTGTTAATTTAAAATTATTATTTTAAAAAAAAATAAATCGATCGAATAGTTTTTAATTTGTTTTCGATCGATTTTATTCGATTATTTTTCACTTAATAACGACGTTATTAGATCGAATCGTGCGCGGATATCAATCTTTTACTATCGATAGTGTATCGTAACCGGCGATTTGCATCGAAAAGTACGTAGATTATACACGTTTTTTTTTTTTTTAATTATTTCTAATTATCAATTAATTCGCGTAATTAACTGGGTTTATATTCAGTTTTTATAGGTGTCATTTAAAATTAAGAATATCGAATTAAACGTAATCTAAATGAGAAAAAAAACATCAAAAGTTTATACATAAAAAATTATTTTATACAAGACTACTTACCTATGCATATTTTGTTGTACGGTGTTACTACGACGTTATTGTAGATAGACGCGTACACCCGGCAGAACTGATTGTAATCGTTTTGCCGTCACGACACAATGCAGGTCCGCGTGTTTTTGTAGCGTACTATATTGTTACTAGCGTGCGTATGGTGTTACGCGCGGTGGTCTATTGCCTGCACGATGGTTCGATGCGATCCGAGAACAAACAAGATTAAATGTATAGGTGGTGCAGACACCGAACCATGGATCGTTAATATTGGAGAAGTTTGGTTGGATCATCCTTATCGGCAGATTGATCACGACAGTCCGCTGGAGTGATCAATCAAGAAGATATATATATATATATATATATATATATATATATATAAATTATGTAATAAAAAATTTAGCGGAAGAAAGTTTCTTTTTTTCATTTATATAATACTACAAGCTGTCCACTAAGGACATTTAGCAGTACGTTTAAGAGAATTGAACATGAGGGGACAAGTATCCAACGATACCTATTACCTCGACACTAGACGAGATCTTGCGGTTTCTGACGTTTCAGTCTCCTTATGTCACCGGTGGTACCAAGTAATCATCTGGCAAGAGTGTTTGGTTATCGAGTCTTCTTGCGCGTCTTTTAGCGTGAACTTTTATGACTTCGGTCACATAATCTATACGTAAATCTGTTACATACCAGGATGCCTTGGTTATCATCCGAAAAATTTGATGATTTTGCGACGTTTATATTATTTTCAGGTTTGATGGTCTAGCACAACCTCAAAGTTACACCCCATAGGTCCAGACAGGCTGTTACAATTAATTTATCTGTTTAAAATTTAATATTTAAATCTTATATTTAGAATAATACTATTTTATAATTAGATTGCGGTAACACTGACAATTGTCATCGCGTTGAAGTTAATTCATTGTTAACCTTAAAAGATAAGATTAGATAAGTTGTTGTAAATTGTGTCGCTGTTTTTCTTTATGTCGTGCTAGTTTTTGTTTCTCGTTTTAATTTATTCTAAATGTAATTAAATGTTTATTAAATGTATTTGTCGTAAATTAATATTCCACGAACGCAGGCTTTATGTATATGTTAAGCGTTTATTAGCGGAAGAAAGGTGAACGTAAAGAATCCTACTTTGGACAAAGAAATATTAGCCACGATACGTCTCCCATTTGTGAATACGTTTGGTTAGAATATTGTACAGGAATAGTATTAGGCCGGTGTTTGGCACCTGCATAAAATTGTGTAATATGCTTAATAATGTAAAGGATGTTATACCAGAGAGGGAAGTAGCGGGGTGTGTACAGAATATGCGGTCTTAACTATGCGGGACAAACAGGCAAAGCTGTTGCTGTAACGATTAAGGAACATGTAGCGGACTGCAAGTATGGACGTGTCGAAAAGTCGGCTGTGGCGGAACATCAAACGGTTACAGGGCATGTAATAAAGTTTAAAGAAACAACAGTTCTTGCTACAGTAGATAAGTTGGATGAGAGAATTGTTAGGGAAACCTTAGAGATTGAAAAATTCAAGAACTTCAATAGAGAGGATGGCTTTCGATCCAGCGTGGAGAATGATGATTGGACAATTGAGAGCCAGTCAGATGTAGTGTAGTTTTTTTTTCTCTATATAGTTAAGGTAATAGCTTTTTATGTCAGGGTTAGTTCAGTTTAGTTCTGATGATGGGCACGGCATGTTGCTTGTAAACTCGGGTTTATTAATACATCATTTAACTTTTATTAATAAATGTTTTTTTTCTTTTTTTGTACGCGGTTATTACGAAATTGTTGTATCTAATTTAAAATCTGCATATAGTGCAGTAAGTAAATGCGATGAAGGAACATGAGAGGATCTAATACTGTTGATACTGACCACACACAACTTAGAACTTATCTAAGAGGAATGAGAGAAGGAGGAGGTAGTTTCCAGATTCTTTTTTGCTCTGTTACTCTGCAACCGACGTGATGAAGCGTGTTGCATATTGCGATTTGTCAGTTATAGAACAGTTGGATTAGTTGTGTTCCTTAGCCTGCTGAAAGAAAGCTTGTACTGTTTTTTAGCTACTTCTGAAACTGTTGGTATTCGCAAGTTGGAACGTATACATTAATTTGAAACGGACCAAGGAACGTCTGTAATCTGACGTTAAATTTTCGATTCTATTGACTGTAAGTTTCGGATGTTAGCTGGCTTAGTAGTGCGATATAGTATTTTTTTTTTTTTTAATGGGAGTGCCATCTGTGGGGACTATCTCAATCTTAATCACTGACTTCTCTAGAAATGTCGCTATATGGGGGAATTAAGTTCAAATCGGTTTTACGACTAGGTTTGTACAATAATAGTTTGTCGTTGAAATGATGATAAATTTGTGTGTTTTCTAAAAAGTCTGTAGAGCAGACTACATCGCTCCCGCATATCCTTAGTTTTATTAGAAATGTGTTAACTCTAGTTAAGGGGTTTTGTATCGAAACACAAATGTGGTTAACTTGGGAGATGAATGTCCAACTAGACGGCCGGTGGCGTCAGGCCTTTACGCAAAGTAAAAGTAATGCGGCTACTTTTTGTTTGACTAATCCTGATTTTCCATATGGTTAACTAAGAGTGAATCATAGTTAAATGATACGGAAGTTACAACAACCGGGTCAGAATTGGATGTGAGAATGCGTGTATCGTCGGTAAAAGTGCGTAACACTGTATTTTTATTAACCGGTATGTGTGCTGTATAAACACTACACAAGGAACGACGAACCCATAATAGTTCCTTGTGGAACCCTTGTTTGAAGAGTATAGATTTGCGACCTGGTGTCGCCACCATATTTGACACAAAATAATCTACCTTGTAGATATGATTTTATGGTTAAATAGTGTGAATGATGGAATATCCCTCAGGGATTACAGACGCGATCGACGGTCTACGGAACATCAAGGAAAACAGGTGGGCAATACTGTTTACGTTCTGGTGCTGTAGAGATATTATCAATAACACGGTGGCCTTGTTGTATAGTTGAATGATTATACCGGAATTGGTGAGAAGGAATTATTCCTTTTTTTTTTTTTGTAAGGATGGGCAACTTAGCGGAATTTTTTCAAAAATTTGTCGAACAATGGGAAGTAGCTGATCGGCCCATATGAAGTACATATGTGTAAATCATATATTTATATATAAATTAGAGATACATATATATATATATATACGTATAATGCGTAATTATGCGTGAAGCCGAAGAATCCAAGTATGTGTTTAATTATAATTGCATTGTGATCTACTTAAAACTGGTGTATTTATCTTCAAAATTTTTTCATATTTATATGTGTACTATGTATTGTACGAAATGTATCGACAAATGTTGTAGGTATACATGTAAGTTTGTAAATTGGAATTAAAAAATATATTTGAATTGAAAATTATTATTATTATTATTATTATATGGAATTAAGTCTTTCTTAATAACGGTGATATTGTTACGAAATAAATTATGAAATATTTAAACGTTCCATCGATGTCTTTCGAAACATATTTGTCGTTATTATATATATCTTTCATCACATTTTAATCATCGTCGGAATAATGTCATTAAAATTACGTTGTAAATGTTAATGTCGAGAACAAAAAACAAAAAAAAAAATAATTATGAGAAATAAATACTAAAATTCTTCTTGTTCTCGAGCCGTCTTCGTTATCGACGTCCACATCTTTTACTGTTTCAAACCATGCTTGTGTCGGTCTAAAGGCAACGTCTATTTTTGGATATTTGAAACTTACGACGTCCTTCTACCGCCGACACCACGGACACCTTCTATTGCTCCCATCCGTATTATTTGGAGTAGCTCGTATTTTGGTCCTAATGACCCAGTTAATTAATTTCTTTTTTTAATTTTATGATTAATTCCGAATCTTTTTATTCGTTTCGCAAGTTCTTTATTTGTTATTTTTGCTGTCTACAATATTGTTAGTAATCGTCTGTAAAGTCTAGTCTCAAACGATACAAATCGTCTTATTTTTTTATTTTTGTATTTTTTTTTATTTCTTTTATTTACAGACGCTCGATTAGTAAGATCATTTGAGTCTAAGGGTAGGGTTATATGGCATTAATTAATCCGGTTTCCGCAAGAAATTTTAATAACATGTCTATTGTTTGATGGTCATCCTGTAGTACTTCAGTGAGCTGGTTGATATATTGTAAAGGTTTCGATGGTTTGCATATTTTGCACATTCCAGTAGTATGTGGTTTATTGTTATTATTGCATGTTGGGCATTTTGGAGCTGGTGTATTGTTCAGTAGGTATTGCGATGTAAGTAGTATTCGTAATCTAGTTATAGCTACCTCGTTGCGCCTTTTATTTTGTTCTGTGGTTTTCCAGTGTCCCAAAATTGGTTTGATTTGAAAAAGATCTGTGTGAGCGCACTGGGTCTATTTCTGATATAAAGCGTTGACTTTTTGTGTTATGATTGAGTAGAGATCGTGTGTGAGTGCAGATGTTATAATTTTTATGTTTTTGGATTTTGTTTCGGTGGCTTTATCAACTATTTAATTTCCTGCGATTCCCGATATTTGTTAAGCTTTTAATGTCCAAATTTCTGCCGCGTACAACAGCGCGGATAATAGTGCTTAACTATTCTCCACCGTAAATGAAGATTGACATCGCGAATTCGCAGAGAGTTACTTAGTTTTTGAAACGTTAAGCGCGTCATTCTAGATTTGATTATTTCTAATTCTGATGAGCCCGTACCGAGATACTCTTAAATCTATCCATCTGCACACTTTATTCTCAATTTTTATCATTATGCGTGCTGTGTGTTTTTTCTCTATCACCCGTGACTTTCTTTTTTTACACACATTAATAGGCAAATTATATTCTTTGCAGGACACGTTTATACGATTAAGTAATTCCTGGCTGATCTGTTATTTTACACCGTATAATTGTTTAAATGCTTCTTTAAATATTGTTTCCGAGTATATATTAAATAACAAGGGGAGAAACTTTGTCTAACTCATTTTTTTTTTATCTCTATATCATCCGTGTAAATTCACTTTTATACGAGCAGTCTGGTTCCAATAAAAGTTTTTTGATTAGTTGGATAGGTTTCAAGTCTTGTCTTTTCTAATATTTCAATAAGTTTATGATTCACATTATCAAAGGTATACATCGTTGATTCCACAAAGGTGAGAAGGCTTGAAATCTATAGCAGGTGTTGGAATGTCCATAGCGGCTTCTTTAGCTGTCCTGTCAGCCAGTTCATTTCCAGGAATTCCCGAGTGACTAGGAATGCAGAGGAATGTTATTTGGCAATATGAGGCGGTTTCTTGAAGCTTGAATATTTAAGAATAGAGTGTTGCTTCTTCATTGTGACAATCGGAGTTTTAGTTTACCGAATCTGTGAAAATCAGTGCTTGGTTGATATTCTCCTATATTGAACTACTAAGTACGTGCGAGTTCATCAGCGGACTGAATTGAGAATGTCTCAGGTAACAATCTACTATTTATTGCCTCTGTTCTATAGAAAGATATTAACATTTTCGAACGCTCATTATTTTTTACACAAAAATTTCGCTTTACGAAACATTTAAAGAAAGTACGATTCTAGGAGATGAAAATATAAATATTTCGGAAGACTAGATTATTTTTAATCGATTATACGAGTATTTCTAGAAATGACCCTTATTATAAAAAAATACGTACGTTGATTATGCACAGAGCGCATTGCGACCGAAAGGGTTAACGATTTGTATAGATTTATACCGATATACCGCTAAACGCATATAATTTATATAGAATATAGAGTATAAGAAGGAATTGGTCTTGGTTCACGTTAATGCGTATTGATCGTAGATAGAGAAATTTTTTCACGCTGGAAAGTACATATAACTGTAAATAATTTTACCATAAAGATAAATTTCTAAAATCGACAATAAATTAATCAAAATAAATGAAACATTTTATAACGAACGGTTAATCGGAAAATAGGGGAAAGTGTACTTTAAAGAAAACATTCAATCATTCGCGATGGACGACAGAGCAACGAGGTCATTATCGATTATTGTCCACAATTCATTTTATTACGATAAATTATTATTAATATAATAATAATAATAATAATAATAATAATAGTTATTATTATTATACTGTATTATTGTTTATGTTTTTCACGTTCAAATTGCACACACACACACACACGGACGATAGGAAAAGAGGAGATTATGTAGTTAAAACTAATTATATTCGTTTATATTGTGTCGTCCGATCGGATACGGTTTCGTTTCAGCGTACTTCTGTCTCTTTCTTAATGCCCTTCGTGTATTATCTTTCCTTCTCGTTCATTAACGTAATTCTAAATTAGTTAATGACCGGTTTGGATACCTCCCGTGCGGTTTAGAAAAAAAAAAGTGTGTATATATAAAACCTTACTCACGGATGAGACCAGGGCGTAGTCGTGCTGTTGTTGTTAGTTGAGTGAGGTCAACTCGCGATAGTGCTGTTACAAGAAATATACGTGATACTCGAGTGTAAATTATTCGCAAATTTTATATCTGGTATTAAAAGTGCACTAACTAATTTTAGAAGATACTCTCGATTCGATTAGTTAGTTCCGGCAATTAAGCAGGTATTGACCGAATTTAATTAAATTTAAGTAGCTTATTGTACTTCGAGAGTTTTCGAAACAAGGCTTTTACTTTATTTAAGAAAAAACCTTGAAAAATTCCGTTCCCTTCCATTTTGACACCTCTATATACGAATTATTAATCGATACGAAGATAAAATAAATCGTTAGTTAAATAAAAAAAATTTAATTAATATATATAGTAATTATTAAAAAAAAAATACGTTTTTAATCGAACCTTTAAACGCGAATAAAAAATATATTTACATATTTTCGGTAAACGATTATTTTTAAAAATTTCCCGGAGAAAAACATGATGAGTAGGACGAACAGCGAACTATTTTCGTTTCGTAATTAAGACCGGATTAACATGTTAATGATCTTTTTCTTCTTCGGTCGAATACCCCGGAGGGGGTTGTCGTGATCGTGAAGATACCGATGTAATAATTCTTCGCCACTGTTAAACTTCTGCAGGTCCATACCCGGTGATTTTTGTGTCGCGTTTACCAGGTGTGTTGACGATTGACCCCCCTTCATTTTCTACCTTTAATGTTTGCATTAGTTCGTATTATATTCCTTTCGTTTCGACACTTTATGATTAAAATAGTCCGTGATAACTGCCGAGTGGGCAGCAGTTACATTTATCGCGGCACCGTTAGTAATTTTCGCCAACACTACGTCCGGACTATACGGCTTGTAATTGCCATTTTCAATGTCCAAGTCTCCGCTGCGTACGATAGAATCGAATAAATTAATGTATTAACGAGTTTTACGTTTTTCGTTATAGATCCATCTTTCCGTATGTTATTATAGCATCTCGGGAAATTAATATCCGCCATTTTACTTCTGTATCTGAAATATCAGTATTCTCTATCGAAGATTCCAGATATGTAAATAGGTAACCGTCGTGTATATCTCTCTCTTGTCGGTATTCTATCACCATTACTTTGCACGATTCATATGCGCTAATCGGTCACCGACTTCTCGATGAGAGCTTTTATTATACCAACAATAGTAACGTTTTATAAAATGAAAAATATTAAATACTTTCATTTTTGTTGTACTTATTAATGAAAATATAGCTGGCTGAAAGAATTATTTTGTTAACGAAATTTATAATCGTATACTAAAAAAAAAAAATTGCAAGTTCCGTAAAATTGAGAGTAAAAAATTTTATTTCCATTTAAAAAAAGGAAAAAAGGAAACGTTACAAATATTTTCAAATTCGATTCAGGTAAAAATATGTTCATTTTTTCGGTAAATTTTATTTTAATAGCGTCATATGTATGAAACAAGATAATCTTACTTAGTGTTTATATAGTAATCTCTTATTTTGACGTCGACAATATGCACATTTCTACGGCTTATATTATCGATAGATAACGATTAGTTTTATCGATATATAATGTATAATAAAAACAGCGAAAAGTAATTAAATTACTAAATGCTCATATGTATAAAAAGATCGCAAAGCTTTTCGCCTATTAAACCATTATCATGTGGACATAAAAAATTCAATATAAAAATTGATACATTTTATAAAAAATATAAATGATAAAAAATATATGTATATATAATAGAAAATACTTAATGTAAGATGTATTATGTAAAAAATAACAAGATGAAAAAACAAGTTTGATGATAAAATAATCTGATAGTGAATTAAACAACGCAATTGACAAATCACCGATATAATAAAATTTATACGTACACAATTACACTAAACAGACGAAAAAAATAACAACTCGCGGTCTAATATAAAAATTGATCGAATTTATATTATTTATTGCGAGTTTTTTTAGAAATATTTTATTAATTTTGTTAACTTGTTTCTTAAATTTACGTGCCACGCTACTAATACGGATAAATATTAATTAGGTTACTATATTTTTTATATAATTAAACTGTATAAATTTAAACGAATGCGATTAATTCGGATGAGTTAGGACAAATATTTCAATTAAAGAGGATGGAAAGTTTAGCGCGGATCTAATAAAATTAAATTGAGATTCCGTAAAGGTATGCGGAAATATTAACGTTACATATATTACATATTAGGACCGATTTCTTCTACAAAAGGTGACCATGCATTAGTTGAGTATGGCCGGAGTCTGCTAATGACTATTTCGTGTCGAAGTCGATTGAGCGTATTCCGAGGTCGAATATTAGATTTAATTTGTCGAAGTTTATTTGTGGTTGGAAAAGCTTATACATCGTTGATTCCACAAAGGTGAGAAGGCTTTGTTTTTGTAGCGGGTGAAATCTATAGCAGGTCTTGGAATGTCAATCCATAGCGACTTCTTTATCTGTCCTGTCAGCCAGTTCATTTCCAGGAATTCCCGATGCAGAGGAATGTTATTTGGCAATATTCTTGAAGTTTAACTTTTTGCTCAGCAATAGGGTTTTGTTTCTCAGTGTGACAATCGGAGACGGTTTTTAGTACCGCTACCGAATTTGAGAAAATCAGTGTTTGTTTTTGATATAATTTACTGGACTACTAAATACATATGTTGTTTGGACCTCAGCGGACAGAATTGAGAATGTCTCGGGTAATATCGTGTTATTATAACTGAGTCGCTTCCAACTCATCGATGTTTTTCATTGATTCATCCATCGTTGCATTCGTTGTATGTTCAGTGGTTAGAGGTAACTCTATAATTTTAATAGTTATAATTATAATCTTCTTAATATAATAAATTATAATTTTTCCTATTTATTATTTATTCGACGATTATAATCTATTCAATTTGTTATATTCGCTTTTTATTAATTCCCTTATCTAAAACTGTAATTACATCGTTGCTATGGTAAATCGTGCTGGAAGAATTACACGCTATGTACACAGTTTTCCGTTTCCGCTATGCCAAATATTTTCGAAAACTGCCATAATAGATTGATTATCGAGTTCGCCATTCGAATTAGGGAAATATCGTTAATCCGACGTATTCCGCTTTATTTTATAATCTTTTTATATTCTTCTAAATATGAACTTTATTATATGATTTTTCTATTTAGTATTAATATTATTTTTAATAACAAAAATATGTTTAAATATTTCTACATCTGCACGTAAATATGATAGTAGCTATTTTATAGACTTCATCGTTTTAGTTGCTTTATTAATGTTATATAAATCTTTCGATTTCTAATATTTTGTAACACATGTTAGTGTTATAGATGTTATCCATTTATTTAATCTGCAACTGTTTTTATATAGTTTATGAAATATGTAGTAAACTTGTGCGATTTCGTATGTGTTTGCGGGGACAAGTTCTTATATGAAAACGTTGTAAGGATGGCGATGAAAATTACCCAGAGTAATAGTTAAAGCGCGTGCGCAATGACAAATAGCATCGAGATCTGAATACGCCCGTAAGTGAATGAAATTGTTAAGAATTATTGCCAGTTTATTAGTATGCCAAACGAACGTAATTCTGAAAACAGCAATCTTAGACAAAATCGTTACATAAAACTGCTCGTCGGTTTTTCTTAAAATAACTTATAGTGTCCGAATGGAATCGCGCCTATCCTGTCGCAAAATATACATCAACTGGATCGAAGTTTCTTAACGTAGTTTAAAAAAAAATTCTCGTATTATTGTTTTTATTTTTTTTCGTATTTTCCTAAATAGTATTACAGCGAAAAATTGTTTTTAACTCGAACAGGATGATTTATATGGTTTCCAGTTTCGCCCTTGTGGCGATCGTTTCCTTCGCACAAGTGGACGCTCAATATAGCGAAACAGAAGCAAAAAGTTACATGGTATATCTAAACGACGCTTACGACAAGATGAACAACGAAGTTACCATAGCTGAATGGAATTACGAATCGAATATCACAAACGAGACCTTAACTGAAAAGGTAAGACAAATTCGTCCTATAATTTTTACACTCGCATCTAAATGTTTACCGTCCACCAGAATGTCGGAGATATGTGGGTAGAAGAGCGTTTTCATCGGAAAAGTCTGATTTTTTTAAAGTTGTAAGAAAAAAATAATTTTTACGCGCACAAAGTAAAAAGAAACGATTATTAATTAACGTCAGAAAAATTCATATAAAGTAGAACTACTTTATTCGCAGATTTTTAAAGAATCGTATTGTTCTTTTGCTCGGAAAATTTAACAATAAATGAGAAAATGCAAAAAACAAACACAAGAATATAAAAGACAGGATGAACCGGAAAAATAAAGAAAAATATATTTTCACATCAATTAAAGTAGAAAGATTTTACCGAAGAAGTTAAAAAAGAATAAATGTACTGGCAATAACGAATACTTGATACAAACTAATTGAGGGTACTTTGGAATAGAACGAGAGCAAGTTTCAAACAGAAATATTATAAATAAGTACAATATGACGTACACATAAAATGTTGACGACGAAGAAAATATGTCTAGAATTGTAAAGGACGACATATATATTTTTATTAAATAACATATCTCTTTAAAAAAAAAAGAAAATTGTTCGATTATATTTTAATAAATGCGCGCGTCAAATTAATTGTATCAATTATTAAACTAACGGTTGATATTGTATACCAGCAATTAAAGTAACGGATTCAAAAAGTTTCTTCGTTATTTTTTGTTAATGAGAAATAAGAACAAAGAACAGACCGGTATTTTGTCATAGAACAGTGGGCAATATATAATGTGAGTTAGAATATTAAGTATTATACGGATTGATGGTCGGAAATTCTAAAATATTTGAAATTAAGAACGACAAATGATGTAGATTACGAGCTGAATGTATACAAGTAGTGGTAGTGAATGAAATAGATATTATCATCCATAGCTTGTCTAATGAGCCAGCTGCTCCTTTAATGCGAGTAGTTTTAGTTTCGTGTACTTTTTAAGATCAGATGCTGAAAAAAGAATATCTATGACCGGCAATAAAGAAGCAGTCTCTATAGCCGCCTAATAAATCAGTTTATTTTTCACGAATGAACCCCCAAATATATCATTCATCGATCAGCTATGAAAATACGGGCTGCTTTTTTTGAGCGATAGATGTTTGATTGTGGTTGAAGATGCCGCAGCATGAAGTATACGAACACACAATAGAAAGTTGATAAATATGGGAGTTTGTTAACGATTCTACGGTGAGATGAATAGTGGTATAATACAACTGAAATGACAGAGATGGTCGGGTGGGGGGAGTGAATAAAGAATGATGATTGTTCCATCCTTGACAATCGAACAACCAGCAAATTCTATTTGTACTTAGCGTAAATTCTTCATTGATTTATTCAGTTCGCAGACATTCTCTCTATAAACTATGGATTGACACATCCAGTCTAGTCGGGTTGTCTTTTCAGGGGGGCAGCATTGCGCTCTTATGATTAAATAACTGCGGTTTTGGAATATTTATTGCTGATACAAAAAAGCTGGAACTGGTTGTCACGAGAAAGAAGGATTAGAAGGTAAAAATTGCCGAAAAATTATCTAAGAAGAACCAATGACAATAATCAAGAGGCCTATTCTGACAATCTGAATAGGTGTAGTATGTGAAATTAGGCAACCGTAAAACACAATTTTAAGCGACATTGATGGTCTTAAGGGTCGACGAGTTACTTCTAGAATATATTGTTTTTCTATAATCGATTTTTCATTGAATCAAACAACGATAAAATTTTGAGTCTAGAATCGATGCATGGCAGCGATTGTTCAGCATGTTTGTAGAATATGCGTTGTTTTCAGCTGCTAGCGGAATTCGGGAGGAGCAATGGATTTAATTATATTATGTGGGAGACAATTGAATATTGATTAAATGTTAGTCGAGTTTCTTGCTGACAAATGATAACTGCTTGATACGTGACGATTAGAAGTTTGAGTTCTTGATATAAAAGCTAGAACAGTTGCAATTAAGAGGTACACATTGCACTTTTTAAGAAGAGTTTTGATTATTTTATTGAGCTAACTGAATTTTGCGCTTCTATTCTATTAGAAGTGTGGTTCCAAAGGTTTAAAAGTTGTTTTTAAGAAGAGATCAAGATTCCGATCTGATGATAACTTGTCTTCGGGAATGACCATTGATACTAAATGAGAGTTGTCTTCTTTTTATATTCGGGACGGGAAGTTTGCCGATCGTTATTATTTGTGTGATGGAGTTACTTGCCTGAATGAGACTCTTTTTATTTTATGTAGGCTTAACGAAAGCGGAGGATTTATTTTTCACTCGTGCTATAGAAAAGGAAGAAAATTTTACCAAGTACAATTATATGAAGATGAAGTGAAAATGTAAATTAGAAGATCGTGTTGTATTTACTGATCAGTATCTTAATTTGGGTATTACTTGCAGCCATTCATTGTGTGCTCGATTGAGTGTACGCAAAGCGAGCTAGATCGTCGGCTGATAGAAAAATCTTGAAACTTTTGCACTCAACATCTAGAGTGAAAGTAGGTGAAATGCTAATTTCATCATGATTTGCAACTTATCGTGTTTCCAAATTCATTGTCCATGGGTTTGATATGAAAAAGCGAAACTTAGATTGCATGTCAGGTAATAATGGGGTTCATTATTTATAACTGTTGGCGAAATATTAGAGAGAATAATTCTTGTGGTCGGAGATTTAAGCCTTTGGGATTTTATTAATTTGTGGACCAAAGGTTCGATCTTGAGCAATACAATTATGTGGTTACCGCTGACGCGAGATACGACTTATGGCGTCAGAGGAGTTCTAAAATGTTATAATCTAGAATACGATATTGTTGCTCTGTTGGCAATGTCAAGTTTCGTATTGAACAATCTTTTTATTATGCTAGAGAAAGAATTTTGTTTTGTTAACCTCTAGAGAGAGAGGAGTGGAATTAATGTTTGACGACGACTTGATACTATTTGTAGTTTTTAAAACGTTATTACCTAAAGATGTGAACATATCTGCGAAACCATTTTAAAACTTTCTTATCAGAAGATGTGAGGACATCTATTGACGATGGCGAAGGTGGAAGTAAAAGACAGGAGGAACGGATATTATTAGAATCAGGCCATACCGGCGGTGTAATGATAACGCAACCGCTTTTGTGAACCGTGAAATTAACTTCGGTGTTGATGTGCCATTAGAAAAAACTTACACGTACGATAATTTAATATAACGTTTTAAACAATACGTAAAATAAGAGTCGTGTCAAAATCATGGTTATAAATTTTACATTTACGATTCAAGTAATTATCGTTTTGAATATTACCTTTTTTAATATAGTTTAAAAACATCAGGCTATTTTCCGTAAAATAGTACGAACGTAATTTAAAAATTCAAAGATAAGACAATAATGTTTTACAGAGTTGATATCGTGTATCAAAGAAAAGTTTATCCGGGACACCGAGCTACCATTGACAAAAATTAATACGCATGATTTTTTTCCTCATTAATGTTTACTACAAGCTGATCAACAAGATCATTTAACAGCATATCCTATGATTAAGACACAACACTTCTTTATTCTGATACCGATCCAAATACAGCGAGTAGTAATCTTCAAACCTTGCTGGTGTTAAAATCGAGTTTAACAAACGGAGCGTAAAAGTTAACGAGAAAAAATTTTGCGAACAGAAAAGCTGTATCTCCTCTTGTTATAATCAACAATGCGCAAGTACGAATAAGAACAAATAAGAACAAGCGTGAAATATCTGGGTTTACACTTCCATAGTCAACTAACATATATAAAAATCACCTTCAAATGAAGATGAGAAAACTAGATGCACGTATTTATTCCTGTTAATGGACAGAAATAGCGTGCTGTCTATTGACAACAAACGTCTTATGTATAGTACCACTCTAAGGATTTTGGACATATGGGATGCAGTTGTGGGGTTGTTCAAAGCCGACAAATGTAAGAATTATACAAACTGGCCCGAAATAAGATTCTTCGATCGATAATAAACGTGCTTCGATATGCAGCCCCACCAGATCATTCACCGTGACTTAAATATATTCACTATGTACGTAAGGTCATTAAACAATACGCACAGAGCCACGCTGTGAGGCGAGAAAATCATCCAAAAACCCTGGCATCGGGGCTTTTGCGACGATGTGTAATAAGAACATTAATCTAAGGTCGTGGTTACCAGGTGTGTTCCAGTGGGTGTTATTTCTTTCATGTTCTAAATACTGCGCACGATTTTGCGCGGTAAGTTGGATGTCAAATAGTCAAGAGGAGGTTACAGATTAAATAGAAAAAAGAATAGGATACTAATGGTTTATTATGTATGGCCAGGAAATTGTAATCGATCAATATTAGATAATACCGATTAGATAAAATAGGTTTATTAAATACGTTATTTCGATTTTGCATTTTATAAGTTTCGTTGTCGTCCAAAGTGGGCGCTTTCTTCGTTAGTAATTTTTTTTCTAGACGTATTTCAACATTTAACAAAATATTCTTCCTTTCAGTTGAAAAAAAATTCGGAAGCGGCTAAATTTTTTAAAGCAGAATGGCGAAAAACTTTGAAATTTCCGTGGAAAACTTACAAAGATGAAAACTTGAAGAGGCAGTTTAGAAAGTTTTCCATCATCGGGGACGAAGCTCTACCGGATGACAAATACGAACAGGTATAACCTTTTTTATAAATAATAATAATAATCCAATGAAATTTTGTTCATATTACAAACAACAAAATAAGATACAATATATAGTTTGAACAGTCTGAAATGTAGTATTTTAAATAATAAATAAACAACAAGTTAAAATCATTAAATTTTTATATATAAAAATAGCATAAAGCATTCACCTATTAAACCGTTATTAAGTGGACATAAATATATATATATAAGAAATATATACAATTTATGTAAAACGGTAAAACATAAAATAAAATGCGAGAAAGTACTTCATTTATACAATATTACAGAAAAAAGTAGCAAAAGTTAAAATACAGATATGATTATAAAATAATTTGATAGTGAAAATGATATTAAACAGAAAGTTTTGTATTTTTCTAGCCATTTATTGTAATTGCTTATGCATAAATTTTATATTGCTGATTTGTTTAACACTTTCACTTTTTATTTTATAATCAACCCCGTTTTTTCACTTTGCTATTTTTTGTAATATTATACATCTAAATTAAGTATTTTCTTACATTTTTATTTATTTATTGTTTGTTTGCGTTTATATCTTTATATTATTATTTTTTAATGGGGATGTTTTTACAGCCTACCCAATGTGATGGTGTACGTACCGAATCATATTTTTATTAACGCGGACAAATTCTTTAGCAATATCACTATTTCTGGAAATAGATGTAAATTCTCAAGATGAATAAGGGACAATACATTATACGGAGAATCGTTAAGAGACGCGTGCAGTAATTTAAGGTATCAGAGCTTTATTAAAGAAGGGCATTTGAAGAACACGTGATCAGGATTGCAAATTGCACGTCCAGCCATGTAGAGAGTATTAAGAGTTTCTCTAAGCTGCATAACGAACAGGAGGTCCGGTAGCAAGTAATGCCCGAATCGCAATCTGCTGATAAATTCTTTTCCGCTTAATGTTTAAAATAAAAAGTAGAACCATGGAAATCTAAGAAGAGACGATTGTAATCGATATTATCTAGTAAGCGGCGACTGCTGTATATACATAAGTCTGTTCCAAATTATGATATCAGGTGCAAAAATCAAAACAGAATACCACACCCCTAGAAGACCCTCATTTAGTTAACGAATCTACAATTTCATCGTCGGTGATTCCTCGATGTCCCGGCACTCGTAAGAAAGATACAAATATACTCAAGTTTTCCAGATGATTAAGTTTCAACATGATGAATGAAATAAATGAATCTGACGCCTTCCCTTTGTTTTCCATAGCCTTCAAAATGCTTTTTGTGAGTCGGTGATAATGAGAAATGATACGGATAGAAATAGTACTAGACACTCAGATGCGGAACAAAGGTCAGATAATCTGTATGCTCTGCTAATATTAAAGATGGATGAAAACTGCTGCTCCAGTGAGACGACTTTGATCCATCTGTATAAATAACAGTGTGGGTACTAAAATTCTCAGAGATAATATTATTGAGTGTTGCCCTGATCAGTGGCCGAACTACTTTTTTGTTGTTTATTTATATAATACATAAATTAATAAATTAATAAATTAATAAATTAATAAATTAATGCGTATTTCACAATTAGCTCACACATACACATACAAGGTTACGCAGTCACAATACAAGAATAATCAATTTGTACGATTAAATAACTGAATCCATAAAGACATATAGCGAATCAAAAAATAATATTATTACGTATAACGTTTAATCATTGTGTGGCACACTCAGTTATGCAACGTTCATCGAACACATTATAACGCTAAATAAAATTACCATGTACTTAGAATATCGTGAAAATATTTTAGCGCAGTGTCGTATACTCACGTCTCTGTATATAAATAAGTGACGCCTGGATCTGTAAAATCTGAACTTACATTAATATAAACGTAGGCGACTGGTTACCAATTTTCTAAGAAGTCACTTATAAATTGTTAGATGAATTTTTAAATAACGAGACAAGGTATTGTAATCGACGAAGCCCATATGACTATCCTTTTCTTTTTGACCCACATATAAACGAAATTTTCGCAATGCCTGTTCCTCTTGATTTTGTCCTACAATTACAGATTGCGATGTCGAATCGACATGTAGCTGTAACTTGTACAATTTACGAAGAACCTTAAGTATCATTTGATCGTGTGTATTTATCTTTAATATTGCTCCCTGAAGAGGTTCAATAGGTTTAATACGGTTATTTAGACATTTTACACCATTTAATTACTCCATGTGTCAGCACAGGTTTGTACAGTTAAGGTGCGAATAATAATAATAATAATAATAAATTTATTATTATTATTATTATGATTTATAAGCAAGGTAATTTTTTTTTTTATGCTTTATGTTGGAAAAAGTTAAACGTCGTCTTAACAGATTAAAAGTTCTCACTAAAAATATCGATATTTCTAAATGGAGATCGATAATGTGAAAAGAACGATACTTTTGACAGGTAAAAGACGTGCTAATAATGTACGTAATTTAATAATTAGAAAAGTTAGCTAATATAATAAACGTCAGAATTTCGGATCGTTTATTAGATGCTGGTGTGTGATGGTGATTCACAGATTTAATTAGTTATAACGATCGAATTTACGAATTTATTTATTTAGCTGGAAAAAATAATTGCCGAAATGCAAACCATATACAGCACGGCCAAAATTTGCGATTACAAGAATGTGACGAAATGCGATCTCAGTTTAGAACCAGGTAATCGAATCAATAAGTGTTGATATACACGTATACACAGAAGATACACACACACATATATATATATATATATCAACAGACAACATACTTGTGGTTAACGAACAAGATAATTTACATTTGAATAAGTAGTAAGTTTTTTGTAAAGTGCATTATGAACATTTTCGAATTAACATATTTACTTACTTTCGGTGTTCGGAAAATTCACGGATTATCCCGGTATGTAGCCGGGTAAATAGCTTTGCCATTTGTCAACTACAAATCGGCTACATCACAATGTTTGTCCATTAGTGGGTACCATAGAATATGCGCAGATGTTTGAATATGGTCGCAGTCACATGTGTCATCGTCAATAATACGTCCTTCTTTCAGATTAGCTTTACACGTTGTTTTTTTTTTTATTATTATCGTATCAATTACGCGCTTATTTAGAGATATCCTGCATTATAAATTCACGTTCGACAGCCAGTCTTCTGCGCCTTCTTCTAGTGAATGTAGCCCAATCAGTCCTTTATTAAAGCTATTTACTTTACACGAATTTATAAAGTGTGACATCGTTTGGATCTCGCCACAGCTGCACAGCTCCGTTTCCGACAGTTTTCATTTGTTCATTAAATATTTGCAACGACCCCGGTTGGTTCTGACGCGATTTAAATTGCACCATGTTTTTCTGTTGAGACCAAATCCTGGCACCCTGCTAGCCGGATTTGATATTAATTGTCCGTTTGTTGGCGTCTGCTTAACCCATATTCGTCGACACTGCTCTGTAGCTCGTTAGCCGTCAGCCATACTGGTTTCCTGCTGCTGAGACGTGTAGGTGGGGGATCTTTGATAAATTTTTCTACGTGAGATTTACACCTTGTCATTCCGGTTCTCAGTCGGTTAAAAGACCGCTAAATCTTCCACGATAAATCATGACCTGTTCTCTTAATGAGTTTGCGTGTTAGTTCCAGCTGCAGTTTTCCGTAATTTCTCTCTCTCTCTCTCTCTCATAGTCGTAGATTCTAGATGTTCCATCGGTACAGAGGCTGTATTCAGGAAACTCTTCTTGTATTTCTGTCGGCTTTGAAGCAATACGACCGCAAAGCGTATGTCTGTCGTTCAGCATTTGTGAGGCTCGTTCCTTATTTGCAGACTTGGTGTTACAAAAAGATAGACCGCTGTCTGTACACCAGGTGGATAGCTTCCCGGTGCATTCCTAGAGAATATTTTAGTCTACAGTGGCAGTTCTGCTGCTCGCAAAGATTGTGAAATCATTAATAAATAATGAACATTGCACTGCGGATGTATTCAAGTCGTTAATTATTGTACGTATCGTACGTAAATAAGTGTCATGGATGTATTTTGGTTAAATTTTAATTTACGTACGCTAGAATTTTCTTTTAGTTACTTATTATTAGTTTCTTATATATTGTTATTTTATTTGTTTATTTTATATATATTTATTTTTTTATTAATCCCTTGTCGCGATTGTGTGTTTGTAAAGCACAATCCTTAATTTATATTGTTTTTTCCAGAAAAGTGCTGTAGTTTAATATTTATCGTTAAACGGACACTCTCGTAGTTTTCTTTAATACTTTGTAAGATTCAAACTGTTCATACATTGATCGATCGATTTATTGATTGCCATAAAATAATAATAATAATAATTATTATTATTTTAGAATTAACGTCCATATTAGCTAATAGTAAAGACGAAGAGGAATTAAAACACGTCTGGGTTGAATGGAGAAAGGCATCTGGCAACAAAGTTCGTTCTCTTTACGAACAGTACGTAAATTTATCTAACGAAGCGGCTCGTTTGAACAGTACGTAAACTATCATTATTATTATAATTATTGTTATTATCATCATTATAATTATTAATGTCGACTAATTAGTATACTTTATTTCGTCGTGTAATTAACACCGAATAGAACCGTGGTGACCTATTATTCTGGTCGGGTAAAATGAAAAATTAGTAAAATTTCATCGATTTTGAGGTTAGTAGATCTAGAACGAAGATTGATAGAGGGCCGGTACGCATTCTAGGCAAGCCAACATAGGTTTGCCATTATGTCGACTTTTTCTTACCGACCAATTGGAGGATGAGTATTTAGATTCGAATTCAGATCATGCGAGCGGAATGTTAAACGCCAGAAGTCCCATTTAATTTCGGATGAATAATCTTCTTTTCCACTATCGAACCGTCTTTATATAAACTTGGCCTAGTTAATTTATTCAGATTTTTAATTCTTCTTTTATCATAGGGATGCGTAATATCCGAAAGAAAAATTTGATATATTAAAAAGTGGCGGTATTTTTTATCACACGAAATATATTTAAATAAATAAATAAAAAATACGGTTAAAAATACCACCGCAATTGGATTTCATTTTGAACACATTGTACTATATATATATATATTACGAAAGATTTTTAGAATTTCACCAAATCTCTGCTACATAACAGAGATACCGGAAGCGATTTTAGAAACAAACGGATATAACTGGGGAATGTCTTATCGCACGATATGATTAACTGATCGAGAATAGATCGTGTACAAAATTCCTTTTTACTAATAACAGCATAGATGCTGATGAGATATTTACTATCAGAATTTTCTCAATTTCGTAAGACTACTCTAATAATTCTTGAAGCATTTCGGATATTTTTGTGTAAAACATCAAATTTAACCTAATTTTTCGATATTTATTCTGAAATACCCGGAATTTATTAACTTACGTTTACACCGAACGGACCGACGAATATAGTAAAAGAAGTATATAAGCTTTATAAATGAAGAATATCTTAGTAATATTAAATTCCTATCGTCTATTGAAAGTACCACGTCGTTCGTATATAAGAATTCAATGCGTTTCGAAAAAAATCAGTTATACGTTTTTTATATATATATATATATATATATATATATATATATATATATACATGTACGAGTTTTGGTGTTACTATATACGCGTTTCAATATCTGTAAAAAAAACAACTAAAAAATAAAACGAAATTGGAAATCCCAAATCGGAGATCTTTTTAACGAGAGTATCTATTTGCTTTTTGTATTTGACCTCGTACTTATAACAAACTAGTTATTTACCTTAAACTGGATTCGTTCCTTTTTTTTTTTAACCTTGTTTTAGAATTTTCAAAACCAATTCATAACGACCAACTATTAACCCGGTCGAATAACCTTTAAGTCTGTTGTTAAATCTTTGCATCGCTTTGATTCTATCGAATTTCACTATAATAAATTACGAATGGAATCAGGATTATCGATGGAACTGGTTTACGCGAATAGAGTTTTTTTTTGCTGTCATAAATATTATTCTTGGAATTATTCTACCAGTGCTAGCGCGTTGGAAAACAGAAATTACAGTGTACATATATATATATATATATATATACATATATATATATATATATATATATATAGTAAAATTATATCCCCAGATTTCAATTTCTTCCACTCTTTAATAAATAGTTTAATTCGTTTATTCCACTCGACCGACGATATCTTATCGTTAATCATTTGAAACGAAAGTCTTTTACAGCGACGGAGGTAAGAATTTAGGGCAGCCCATTCTATACTATGTTCCCCTACAAATTATAAAGCCCCGTCGTCACCAGTACTAAACACAGCCCTTAAATACTTTTTCCACCACAACTGGCAACAGAAGTGGAATTCATACCACCATAACTTCCTTTTCGCTATCAAATCCAATGTAGGCTTCTGGGAACCACCTGCCAATTTAACCCGTTCCAATTACATATCACTCAGCAGGCTCCAACTTTGTCACATATCACTCTCTCATGACCATCTTGTCCAACGTACCAGTCCCTAGGCTTTTTGTCCCTTTTGTTTACTCTCAAACACCTCTCTTATCTGCCATATTTTACTGTACTGCCCTACACTTCTCCCTTTCCGGCCCAATATCCATCCGCGTACCCCAACAGTTCTTCAACTATTTCCCCAGTTATACAGTTCCTTTCCTCTCCAATCTCAGTTACTACATTTAACTGTTAAATCACTAGTGCCATAATAGCCTCGGTAGTTAAACGCAAAAAAAGAATACAAAAAAAATTCTTCTCCGAACTATTTACGAAATAACCGACCGGGACTAATCCTAGAATTAAATATTACAACGGTTTTATTACATTTGCAGATTTAAACGACACGGCGGAATTATGGTTAGAAGATTTTGAAACTGCGGATATCAGGGAACAAGCGGCTACACTTTACGAAGAATTGAAACCGTTTTATCTACAAGTTCACGCGTACGTACGGCGCAAACTGAGGGAGGAATATGGAGAAGAAATCGTACCGGCGAGGGGACCGATTCCGGCTCATTTATTAGGCAATTTATATTAAGTTTTGTTTAATAATGTGATTTCATATTGGATAATGTTATATCATATTAGCCGCATTTTCTGTTCAGGAGTTTCTCAGGGCGTTGATAATATCGTGAGAAATAATTGAACTAGTTATCAGTGCCGTTTTAAATATGGATGTGTTTAAGTATGTTGGTATATTAAATTATTAAATTATGATCATTAAAAATTATGTATATTTATATTTTAGGAAATATGTGGGCTCAAACTTGGAGCAACAAGATAGACATTGTTAATCCATTTCCAGGTGTTAAATCTGAAAACGTTACTGAGTATCTTTTACAGCAGGTATTAATATATATATATATTATATATATATATATATATATATATATATATATATATATATATATATATATAACAAGTTTCTATTTGTAGTTGCGACATAAGAAATGTTAGTTTTAATATGTAACAGGAGAGAGAGAGAGAAATAAATATTTAGAATCGCCTAATCTACTATTACACGTGCTTTTATATAACTTATAAAACAACACATACAGATCAACACGTAGACATATATATGTATTATATGTATATGCATATAAACTTTGATAAACTACCGAACACAGATAAGTGAGAGTTTACGGAAGTGGAAATTGTGGACGAATTCCCGCGAGGAAATGATAACGTTTTTCCATCTTAACGGATGCTTAGAAAAAATTGTGCACGAAGTGAGAAGCAGACGGAACTGATGAAACAAAATATCTAAAATACCCGGTTGGTGAAACATTGAATCGTACCTAATCGTTGGTAACGAACACTTAACAAATTTTATCCGAAAAAAGTTAAAAACGAGTATAAATCTCGTCGAAAGTTTTTTAGGTTTTAATCAGGGTGCTCTTACGAGTACGCGCAGAATATTTACCCTGATACTCGCATACATTGGTCACGAGTCTAGTATAATAGTTGTCGCGTTAAAAAAATTAAAGTAAATATAATATGAAATATGTTAAACGAATCTATACCGGAAATATGAACGAACGTGGAATTCTAATATAATGGTTGTCCTAAGGAAAGATGTTACAGAAATCGACTTGTCTAGGGAATAATGTAGAAGACTCTTAATGGGATTAGAAGCTGAACACAGGGGTATTCGATGCGGAAATTAAGTACGACGACTTGAGGCGCCTATCAGTATGAACATCGGAAAGGAAATATGGACGACTGTAATGAATTCGCGTCCTAGGTGATATTGACGATTTAAGAGACGGAGACTGGCTAATTTATTT
This sequence comes from Coronaproctus castanopsis, assembly GCA_032883995.1. NCBI lineage: Eukaryota > Metazoa > Arthropoda > Insecta > Hemiptera > Monophlebidae > Coronaproctus > Coronaproctus castanopsis. The sequence goes on along the minus strand of CM065052.1, from coordinate 184,569,353 downwards.
GACATTACAATTGTAACGCGTGATTATTTATCGTATTTCTTCTAATATATAAAGTAGTTTGGAAACGTAGACGTGGGCATTTATATACATAAGTATCGCCTACATAAATAAATCGTTTTCATTTTTTTTTTTTAATCGCTTAAGGCGCATAGCACCTGCTAGTGTGCCGTGCAAATGGGTTGCCTTAATATTCGGATGTTTATAGAGTGGCTTTTCGTGTACAAATGACCTAGACTACCCGCTTTCAGATCTGCATGCAGATTGTCGGTTCTCCGATGTCAACCTGCATCGGTAATTGCGCGAATAACTTTATTCCGACTAGGTTGAATTTCAATTAGCGGACTTTGCGCATCCTCAAAGTTGGATCCGGTAGGTCCAGATAGGTTTGATGATCGACTGGTACTGTAGAGATCGAGTTGCCTAATAGTCGCCACATATGAAAGTCCGATTTATTCTAGAGGAAGAAGATTATTCTAGTTCGAAGAATTATTTCTCATACGGGATATTTAATCGAGGTTGCAAATGGATTATGAGTTTGGAGAGACAGACAGACGGATCGATGAAATCCATCGTCATTTTATTCTAATTTGATACTGTAATCGTTGTTGCTTAAAATATCGAGTTTCTAAATATCTTTAAAAAAAACCAAACCAGATAGTTCTAAATAAAATATCCAAGTTTTATTTTATACACAAATTCCTGAACTTATCTATCGTACTTTTCGTCATCATACCCTATTGCTACTAGAATTGTTTCTCGAAATTTCAGCGAGTTTTCTCTATTTGATATGGCTTACTACTGTGTTTGACCTTTGAATGGAAGTTATTCTATTGCTATAACGATTTAATAAATAGGGGAGAAGCGATTTCACACTAGCGATTAAATCCTTGGAGGGAATTTTTTTGGCTTTCTTTTTTTGTTCTTATAAACTCGTTCATACCGCGTAATCGATTTTACATTTAGAAGAAGATTTAATAAATTTTGAAATTTAGAAAAAAAATAAATTTGAGTTAATCTTTTTAACGGGTTAATTTTTCGAAAAATTTATTCTATTCCCTAAAAAAATTCTGACGTATCTTATTTAATTTTTACGTATTACTTATTTCATTATACTGTCGATTATATTTCGTTTTATTCATTTGCAGAATTATACGGCGATAAAGATGTTTAAATTAGCCGAAGAATTTTTCACCTCTATAAATTTGAGTCCGATGCCGGAAAAGTTTTGGCAAAATTCCATTCTGGAAAAACCGCCCGGTAGAGAACTTGTTTGCCACGCATCCGCTTGGGATTTTTACGACGGAGAGGATTTCCGGTAAATAATACAATTAAAAAAAAAATAATTCTAATAATAAAAAAACGCGACCTAAATTTTAATAAATAAATTATCACCGGCGCCCGTCCAGATGAAAGAGTATGAAAAAAATTCGGTAAAAGTTTATTATTATTTTTATTATTCTTTTCGTCATTATTATTGTTTTACTATTTTCATTATTAGTGCTATTATTATTGTTTTTATTATTAATGTTACCTATTATTGTTATTTATATTATTATCACTGGTGATGTTAAATAAAACAAATTGTAAAATAATAATTTAAATAATACAGCATTAATAAAAATATATATTATTATTATTACTACTCTTACTACTAATATTATCTATTTGTAAACATAATTTATACTATTACTATCGTAATAACTATTATTTTTATAGTTATTTTTACTGTTATTATTATTTTCTTTATTTTTATTTTTATTATTATTATTATTATTAACATCATTAAGAATTATATTTATTAATCGCGAACGATGAATTTCAAAGAAAATGCGAAAAAATGGCTTGATTTATTGTTCGCGAGAGGGTGTCAATTTCAGTTTTAACGACGATTATTATTTTTGAATTTTCTCAAAGAATCTCCTCTCACCTTTTTTATGTTTTTTTTTTTTTTTTTTAACATCTACAACGAATAATACATATTTGTCGAAAATCCAAGGCTATCAACACAGTAGTGCATAATTTTTTGATTGTATTTTACTGAAATTTCGAAGTAATCGGTTTTAATTTATTTAAAAAAAAAAACACGCGAATGATTATTATTTGCAGTTGGATCGACGAGTTCCAGTTTATATGGTTGAAGGCTTATGAAATTTTTTTTCCCGGTTTTTCAACTACAGTAATAATAATAATATACATACAGATATTTGCAAACCTATCTACATATAGCACAGCACCTTCCTATATGTTTGTAAATTATGAATACATACTATAGCACATGAATGACACATAAGTTAGAATATATACAATGAACACATACATACAGTTAACATGTAAATACAATAAACATATAAATACAATCAACATATAAATATAATAAACATAAAAAACAATGAGCAATACAAATACAATAAACATATAAATACAATAAACATACAAATACAATAAACATACAAATACAATACAATCAACATATAAATACAATCAACATATAAATACAATTACCATATAAATACAATATAAACATATAAATACAATCACCATATAAATGCAACACATAAGTCACCATATAAATATAATAAAACTGTTACACAAGAAAAACATGTAAAAACTATGAATGTGACTATTATATGAAGACAGTACAAGTTCACTGAATTCTATAAATTCAAATAAAAATTATTGCAGTAACATAAGATACAAGAAGATTCATGATACATATATTATGTTTTATTTGCAATCTGTCCCATAGGGACAATAGGCGAATTTTATTTGAGATTCCATCTTGATTGGAGATACCACCCAGTGGTAGCACTCCTCGAGATTTATGTTTTTATTTTATTATGTTGAACCTTGTGCTTGGGTCTTGTGACTGGTATCAATTGTCTTTGCTACGGTGTTGTAACTCCATTGCCAGTCGATTTGGATGAAGTTGCAATCTCGAATCATAGTTGTTGCTGTGCCTGCCAGCGATTTCTTGTACAGTTTGGAAGCCAGTGTCTGTGTGGATAGTTTCATTTGTGACATACCATGGTGCTCCTAGTATACACATCAGAGCTTTTGATTGGAACCACTGTATAGTCATCATCAGATTTCTGTTTGATGTGAAAGCCCATAGCTCTATCCCATAGATCGAAACTGGTTTCAATACAGTTTTGTATACTAGTAGTCAATGACTCCAATGATCGGCGAGATCAATGTTCGATCAACCAGTAAAGTTGTGAAAATTTGAAGTTCAACTACTTGCGTTTGGCTGCAATATGGTTTTTCCATGTTAATCTTCTTTCTTTGAGATGCTTGACTGAGTCAGCTTGAGGAAGTACTTTGTTATTTAATGAAACTGGGGGGACAAGTATTAGTTGAAAGTATGTATCTGGTAGTAATAACTTAATTTTGTAAAGCAGATCTTAGTGCCAAACCTTATTGAATGCTTGTTGTATATCTAAAAATGCTCCAGTGAAGTATTTTTTGTTTTCAGTACCTTGGTATATTAACTTTGTTACTCTGTGCACTTATTTTACTGTGGAGTGTTTCTTTCTGAAACCAAACTGGTGGTTTGGAATTATGTTATTTTACCTATAACTTTCATTAGTTGTTTCTTTCAATAACTTCGGATAATACTGGACGTGAGCAAGCTTGTTGGGTTTTGGAATCATAATTATATTCCTCACTTTCCACTGAGCTGGAATCTGTTTAAATTTTTAAATGCGGTTGAATAGTGTAGTAATGAAAACATATACCTTGTGTGGAAGTTCTTGCAACAGTTTACCCTTAATGTTATTGAAGCCAGGTGCTTTAACTGGGTTTACAAGGTTTTTAATTGTATATTTGATTTACAATGTGTTTTTCAACCTCACAATCACTGTTTGAATTTGTACAAGAGACATTAGTTAGATATTCAGCAAACACGACTGCTTTCTCAATATTTGTTCTTGGCCAAGATGCATCTGTATATATTATATATATATATATATATATATATATATATATATATATATATATATCAGTGGCGTAGCTTCAGCGTACTCAGGATATACAGTGTGTATCTAAATTATTGGGAAAAATTCTTTATTCAAAAAAAAATTTCGTTTCGCATTCATTTAATATTTTATTTTTTCAACATTTAGAGTAGTAAAAATTACTTATTATTTTATTGCGAAAGCAACAAAGTGATACTTTTTCAATTATTTTATGGTCAAAGTGCAGGGTAGAACACAATGCTGATTAATAGTGCGGTAGAAATAAACATTCCAATTTATAATAATTCGGATAAAGATGAAAATTAGTACAGACCGTAAGTTCACTATTATAAATAATGTGTCAAAAGTCCCTATCGATTCCATGAGTGCAAAAAAAAAGTTATTCAAGGTTTTTTTGTATTTTTCTCGCCTATGGTAAGTATTATCGCCAAAATAAGTGAAATAGAACTTATAGATCATTAAATTGTCTACAAAAATGATGCAATACTTTTTTCGTATGAATTACCGTTTCAGAGATGCGGCTATTTCAAAAGTAAAAAAAAACATATTCTGTAGAATATGTACACATTTCTGCACAACGCGTGAGGAGGTAGTGTGCGCTCTTTTTTTGAAATGTGTTTTCCCGGTGGGAATATTACACCGTCTATTGTGAGCCGCTCATATTAGATAATATTAACTCCCTTTTAGTCGCTACAAGATAAAAAATTACCCTAATTACTCGGAGTTTCTTTTTATACAAAATAATGTTGAAATCCGTGTACAGTGGTCAATTATGGAAGTGCGCGAAGCAACAAATATAGATAAAATACATAAATTACCGAGTAGAAACTGATGCCAAAGGTATGTGACGAATTGTCCTTACGAACCAAGGTGTACGCACATGAAAAAATATCAATAAACATCTGAACAAGATATCAGAAAACTGAAGGGTACAAATCCAGTAGCATAAAAAGAGGACTGACCGACCAGGATATGCTTTCGCACAGGTGCTTAAATAGCCATTATTGTCTAATCAAAAACTTACAATAGAAAATTAAAAAAAAAAATAGGATAAAAATTAAATTTTATATATGAACGCTTAAGGTTCCACCTACAAAAATGGATATTATTACATACTTTTTTTTTTCTTTCTGGTAAATTTATATATATATATCTAACTATTACTATCTTTGCAATTAGACGTTAATTAATTTGATAATTCTTTCAGAATTAAACAATGTACAGATGTTAACGGTGAAGATTTAATGACAGCCCATCACGAAATGGGTCATATCGAATATTATTTGCAGTATAAGGATCAACCTTTCATTTACAAAGAAGGAGCGAACTCGGGTAAAACATCGTTTTCTTAAGATCATATGTATATATAAAGTCCTATTAACATTGCCGAATGTTTGTAAGTTATGTTATTACCGAAGACTGATAGGGTATCGACTAAAAAGCCGTCTCTGGCAAGCCAATAGGAGCGTAGTTACCTTCTCCGGATTTATTACTTTTATTTACCGACAAATTGGATGCATAGCTTAGTTGGTTGGACACCTTTTTATTATGAAAAATTCTCGACCCGATAGTAATTGAACCGAGATCTTGCGAACAGAACTCTAAATCATTCCACACGAAAACCTATATACACAAACACACACATATATATATATATATATATATATATATATATATATATATATATATATATATATATATATATATATATATATATATATATATATATATATATATATATATGAAAGAAGTAAGCACAATGAAATACATTAAAAATGTCCACATTTTGTAGCTGCCCTGTATGTAGTCGTCCTTAAGTAAGCGTATACTCTTATCTCACACAATGATTTTCCTTCCTATTTTCCCATTTCTTTTTTCAGAAAGAACGAAGGAAACAAATCACAGAAATTAAAAAATTATCATAGTCGTTACTAAACTATGTTTGTGGAATTTACTGCGAAACAAGTTGAATAATTGAAGCGCAAAATATACAGCGAGACCTGCTTCTCCGTATTTTACAGTTTTATCACGTCGAAGTGGTAGAAGGACAACTATCTCCTATCATCCCATTTGCGTACACTTAAGACGCACACGCACACACGCACAACAAATAATACGTAATGAATATCAAATTAGAAACCAGTTTTCGTTTTAATTTTAATTCGTAGGGTATCTTCTTCTGCTGATTTTTTTGACGATTGACGCTAATTATATATGAAGGTGTTTGTAACGCATATAGCCGAGCGGAAATTCTCAATTAATGATTTCCCCGCAATCTACAGGATATATTTATAAGCTTATTGTATACATAAAGGCCGTAAGATAGAGAAACGTTAAAGTAATCAAGTAAAAAGTTAAAAAAAATAAATAAATAAGGGACAAAAAGTAGTTAAAATTACTCAGTTTTTAAAATATAAAATGGCTAAAAACCTTTTCAGCTTTATCGGTTGAGCATGAAAAAAAATAAAATATAAAACAATATATATAAAAATTATAAAAATATAAAAGAAAGAAAACACAAAATAAAATTAAGTGTAGGAATAGTTAATTTTTGTGTACTGTATTATAATAAAAAAAAAAAAATAAAGTGAAAAAACAGATTTGATTATAAATATAATCAGATAGTGAATAAAATTTATATCTTCTTACATTTTATTTCTTTGAGTTGTTTTACCGTATATTTTATTTTATTTTTTCCATTTTTCCTCTTTTATATTTTTGTATACTTTATATATATATATATATATATATATATATATATATATATATATATATATATGTATATATATATATTTTAAAAATATTTTATATATTTTTTTACGTACACTTGATAATAGCTTAATATTCGAAAAGCTTTATGGTGTTTTTATATAAAAAAATTTAGCGATTGTGACTATTTTTTTGTTCATTCATTTTTGAAACGTCGCGATATTCCACAGTAATTAAAAAAAAAAAAATAGAAAAAAATATTTTGTTGGCTTCTCGATAACTTAACTTGAAAGATAAAAATTTGTGATGCTGCTGCTTATTAGGCGCGGTTATCGCGTAATTGTTTAGTATTTGATTCACGTCGTGGTTTACCATATAATTATGATTTTGTACCTTTAAACGAAGTTATAGGACTTGAAATTATTCGATATTAAATATCCACATTTACTTCCGCCTTCTGAGTGACGAATTTCGTATCGATTTTACGCCGCAACCTATAAAATTCTCATCGTGTCGTTAGCCATCGACATCCTCCCAACAATTTCTATACCGCATACTATAATAATATTGTGAAAAGTATTCTATTGTGCGATCAGATCGGAACCGTTAAATCGAATTGAACCGAACTGAACTAGATGAACCGTCTTGGCGTACGATGAACCGTTTTGGCGTGAATCGTAACAGCCGTAGAATTCGAAATTGTATACTTTCTGCTAAAAAATTTGTGTATATAAGAAATCTCTGAACAAAAATCATCGTAATATGGCGAAAAATCTGCCTAGATCGATCAATAATGCATTCCGAAATCACGAAATTGTAATTTGTTTTCTTCGCTTCGAATCTCTAGTAGAGATAAGATCAACTAGATGGTACGAAGACAGGCTCGAAAATCATTTATTTGCTCAGCAGCGCATGAAGTAGCTAATTTAGAAAGAATTTATATATAGTTTACGATGCTTCGGCGGTTGTTTTTCGAAGAATTCCTGATTTTTTAGCTTGGATAAATCTTTATGAATTTCTCTATTTATGTATTCGATATTATAGTTTAATATTGCGAGGTGTATCAGATATTAAGCTGATTAAGGCCAGAAGACACATTGATAAATTGATCGTTATTTAAAGGTGAATTAATAATTTTCTTCGAGTTGATTCGCGAACCGATCGTCTATCTATGGTATAGTTACAAGTCGCGACGGTTTATTCGAAATGTTTTACATTGAAGCTCGTAGTAAAACGCGTTATAAATTAACCCTTTCTTCGGTCGTACGTCATAAAATTTTGGCGCACAATTATAAAGTAATAAATTTTATATACAGACGTGTTTATATTATGCAATACCGCTTGTTAGGTGAACTGTAAATAATTTTTTCGACGTACGGATATTTTTGAGACATTTCACGTCAACCGGACAACAGACATTTTTGTTAACGTTAAAATTTCGTGTACCGTATCGTGGACATTGTGACTGAAAGGGTTAATCGAAGGATTAATTTTTAGGATTCCACGAAGCAATCGGCGACACCATATCTTTATCCGTATCGACCGCTAAACATTTAAATCGTATCGGAATCTTTCCGAACGTTACCGTCGGTAAAGAAGTGGAATTAAGACAACTGTTCGAAAAAGCTTTAGATAAAATCGTTTTTTTGCCGTTCGGTTATCTAATGGATTTATGGAGGTGGGACGTTTTCAAAGGTAACATAAGCCCGGAAAATTATAATTGCGAATGGTGGAAATTAAGGTGATGTAAATATTACGTTATATTAGCGTTAGTTACACGACGTTATTTTTCGTTTTTAAAATATGGGAACGTTTTTTTGTTTTTTTACAGGCTAGAATATCAAGGCGTTTCACCACCGGTAACACGTTCCGAAAAAGATTTCGATCCGGGTGCGAAATACCACACAGTCGCTAACGTTCCTTATTTTAGGTTGTTCATATATATTTTAATTTTTTACTTTTTATTTAAATTTTTAATTGAGAATTCGATATTATGTTATATATTATTAAAATTAAAAATAGCGACATTTTTAGTTGATAAGAGTATATTTTGGCAAAACAGAATATCCAATCGGTTTATTTTTATCTGTGTCTGCATCCATCAGTTTATATATTTCGTTCCTACCGCAATTGTCTTCCTAGTCGTTTGTACTCCATCAGTCTTACTCCCTCTATATACTGTCCTGCACATGCGGGGACTATAGCCGACGCTAATCATGTGATTTTTGCTTGTGACTTATATAGTAATCGTGTGATTTTAGCTTGTGACTTATATAGTAAAGGTATGCATTTATTAATAAAATTTTACATTTTTAACATTTACTTCCCTTTGTCGATTAGTGGTCCTGAATAACAACAATATCTTCGCAGCTCTGATCCCCGTATATGTATATATCTAAATTTCTATGTTGTTGTCGTTTTTTTTTATTCTTTATGTTATACATGAAAATAATGTTGACAATGGGTAATTTTTAGTATTCATATATATATATATATATATATATATAATAATGTTGCGGTAGCGTAGTTGCTGGTGTGCTCGACTGTTAACTCGACGGTCGGGGGTTCGAAACCAACACTCGACGTCGTCATTATTTAATTCTTAATTATCACGGAGAAGGCAGTGGCATCTCACTACTCCGTATAACATCATATGCGCGCGTGTGCGTCGCATATAAATAGTGCCTTGAATGCTAGCCATTTTGTACGTAAAAATAAACGTACAAATAGCTAGTCAAGACGTTCGACAACGAACAATACGACGATGATGATATATATATATATATATATATATGAGACACAAATCAATGTTGGAAAATGAAAAGAACTGCAGGGAATCGGCTTGGCTGGAAGCTACTTCATAATCATAGTTGCTTCTCCTGAGTCAGGAGATTGCGTACATTCGTATTATTCGTTTTCTTGAGATAGCAATTTTGTAATTTCTGTGTGTTTGTTATCATTTGTTCCAGCCGTCTTCTTCCTCTGATTGATTTTCCAATAATTTTTTCTTGCATTGCTACCATGAAAACTCCATCCTTTCGAATTTTATATGCCCGGTATTTTCTTCCGCTTTTGTTAATACAGCGGAATTTGTCATATGTTCTGTCCGCGATACATCAGCCTTTTATAATTCCACATTTCAAAAGAGTTTATTTTCTTTTAACAGTCTGCTCCTACGTTTCGGAGGCGTATTTTAGCACACTTCAGATGTAACATTTCGTTATTCTTTTCCCCAGATTTAGTCTCGTGCTTTGGTTTCCAAACATATTTTTCAGATTGTTAAATGCTGTTTTCGCCGTGGAAATTCTTGTTCTCATCT
>CM065052.1:183701851-183954351 GCA_032883995.1 Coronaproctus castanopsis | reverse complement strand
TTTTATACCTTGGTCTTTTTCTTGATATTTTTTGTATTCGGTAGATTATTGTCTTTCTTATATTTCATCCTTCTATTTTGAAACCAGATCTTTATCTGTCTTTCGGGCAAACCTAGACAATGAGCCAATTCTATTCGACGTTTTCTGGTGACGTATTTATTGAAATGGAACTCCTTCTCTAGTTCCAAAACTTGGTGTCTAGTATACGCGGTCCTTTGTCGTTTAATAGTGAACGGTGATCCGAATATACTACTGTCTGCAAAAAAAAAAACAAAAAAACAAAAAACAAAGTTGAAACATCCAAAGTTAAAAACAAAAACCGAGCCGTACGCGTTAGCTAATTAAAAATTAAATTAAATTCGTGAAATATTATTAACGTAATCCTATTCTTCGTGTAATAAATAAACGTATTTATTAAGGAAAGTTATCGAAAGTTATGCAGTTCTTTCGTTTTTACGATCGTAGTCCGAAATAAGGAATTTTCTTTTCGCGCAATCTAGACGGTTGGTAAAAATTTTCATGCCGTTGTGTATTTAGTTTTAGTTGACCATCCTACAACGAAAAGGAGCGCGCGTTTTGCGTCGAAAAATATTTTTCGGTGTAAATCGTTCATGACAGTGAAAAGAGGGTTTTCTAAAAGAATTCAGTTTTTTGCGGGGATACCTTAAGAGTCGCGTTTACGAAACTCGTCCACGCGATCTAGAAGACATGAAAACTCAGATTTCTGAAGAAATTTTAAAAATTCAGCGGCCTTATGCTCGAAAAATGTTCGAGAAAATTTTATAAAAAGACTGAATAAATTGCAAATTGGGACCATGTGAACGATATTATGTTCCACAAATGATTGTTAGCTAATCTCTGATTTTCTTATTTTTAAATAAAATTTCATTCAAAAAATTTGGTCGAATAGTTTTTAAATTATTCAAAAAAAAAAAAAAAAACAGCAAAACCGTCCGTCTTCTCTAGGTCACCCTATATAACCGTCTCGCGTGTCATCGATGTCGCAGTTTAAAGTTAAATATCATATTTTTAATATTCCGCGATATTTTGATTTCGTTATTAATTTACTCTCGTTTATTATAAATAAAAAAAAACTCTAGCTCCCCCAGAAAACCCAAAACCAATCATTTTGCCCCTTTACTTATTCCTCCGATTAATATTTACTTATATAATTTAATATAAATACTTATATATATATATATATATATATATTAATTGGAGGGATAAATAAAATAAATGTATTATAACTTATATACAAAAGTAAATTATAATATACTATATATTATTACATAAACAATTTGTTGTATTAAAATTATATATATTAATATAGAATCATATATTTTATGTATATATATATATAAAATCCGGAATAATAGCAGTGATTATTTAATAAACAAGGATTACCTATCAATGCTCCTACGAATGCTTTGGAAATCATTTATTATTGTTCTCATTATTTTATTCAGGATCTGTACTATGCAAACATTAAATGTAAACGAATATTTCGAGCGGCAGTTTTGATTACTTGCCTATTTGTCGGTGATCCTTCTTTAACTTTAAATTTAACTCAGCTCATAATAAGTTCGCTCCCCGCCAATCTTTTATCTAAGTATAAACCCAACTATATTACTACATCTTCTTCAGCGGAGATTTCATTGTTATTTATTAATACACAGTTGTATTTCGGGATAGCCTAGTTGCTAGAGCACAGGCTTCTATACGGAAGGTACCGAGTTTGGACGGCTCAAAAATTATCATCAGGAATAAAATAAAGTATAAATTATCTTAATATTATCGCGTGGAAAGCAATAGCAAACCACCACGCGCAACATCATATGCGCGCTAGTAACAATATAGTACACTTCAAAAACACACGGGGCTGCATTGTGTCGTGACAAAATCCGTTCTCCCGGATGTATGTGTCTATCTGCGTTAACGACATGTTATGATTGTACACTACTTACACTGTACAACAAAGTATGTATAAATAAGTAGTCGCTTACCTCCGATTTATTTCATTAACTTCAATCCTCAATTGTTCGAACCAAATTATAGTCTATCGCCGTTTGTAAAGTACATTTTGCAGAGTGAAGATAGCGGTTTGACACAATATAGTAGTATCATATACAAAGGCCGTCATCGATTACCGACAAATTGGCTGTATAAAATTATGATACAAGGACACCCTGAGGTTATTTTCGTGCGGTTTACTTTATATATTACGGAATTTGCATCTTCGTATTTTACCTGAAGATGTCTTTCAATTTAAAAAAAAAAGTGTATAAAAAATGAATTTTGTTTTTACGAAATAAGTCCCCCTTTGTATCAAACTGTAAAAAGCTTGGCTCACATCAAGAAATGCAGAGTCAAACATTTTTCTATCTTCGAGTCCACATTCTATTTCTTAGACAACACGTTAATGTACTAAGTTGTTAAATGTTTCTTTCTGAATCCTACTGAAATTCTGGAGTAATTTTCTTTTCTTCTACTACTAGAAGTATTAGTTATTTTTTTATCTCGAAAAGCTTTAATATAATTCGTAGTAACGATATTCGGACCATAAGACGTCTAGTAAACAGATGATTTGTTTAGTTTGTGTATCGTCATAATCTGAAGTTGTGCGCAGAAAAGTAAGTTAATATAACTACAGCATTAAAAAGATAAATCAGCGCCAGCAGATCATTCCCTTGCATTGTAGCTCTTTTAGTAATTTAATAACGATTGGGTCATATCCGAGGATCGTGGTTTTAATAATCGGTCCAATTTCGTCGGGAGGAGTTGTTGTGATTACAAATTAATTGAACGAAATAATTCAATCACTATCAGTACATAAGATATAGTCTATAAACTTAACCGACGTGTTTATGTGCTCGGATATATTTGACTAATATATCTTACTATATATTTAAATTATGCCGACGAGCATAGCGCGTTGAGTACGGCGGCTTTCCGTCTAATTGCCGAAGTTAATCAACAGTACTTGGATGGGTGACCGCCGGCCCGGTGTGTTGTTGTTGTTGGTATTTCCCAATTTGCTTGGCCCGCACGGGAGATTAGGCTATTTTCTCCCCAATTTACTGATTGAGGAGACCTACGTCCAGCAGTGGACCCGATATAGGTTAAAAAAATAAATATATATTTAATTATACCACGGAAAAGACATTCTTCCGCAATTTGACCAAAATCTTCATTTAATCTCCTTTCATCATTTTGATCTTTAAGTACTCAACGACTATTAAATGAATATTTCCAAAAAGTTTCAAAACGTAATAGTACGGATATTTTTTCATAACTTTCTCTTTTATACGCGAAGTCGTATTCCTTAAAAATTTCGCGTAAATGAAGTAATATTTTACGCATACTCTTCAAAAATTGAAGTTTCTCAAGAAAAATGTTCGACTAAAAATTAGTTAACCCATTCTTTCATCCTAGAATGTTTCATAAATACCGAACAACCCTATTATCTAAGTTAATACGAAATAAAGTAATTAGTATCTGTAAACCCCGAAGTTTTTGTTACCATGTCCGTGCTAGATATCAGACTTAAATTCTGCTTGGCTTCGCAAGAGAAGTTCCCAAATTCGCATATCCGCCCTGTACCTTTCTAAACACATCGATGACCGTTATGTCCATTCTTTAATATTTTCCATTTAAGCAATTATTTTCCCTCGAGGGCTTCCTTTTACCTTCAACTTTTCGAAGTAATTGCTATCTGTAATACTTCTCACGACGCACTATATATTCTAAATATCTTATCTTTCTCGATTTCATTACCTAAATTAATTCCGTCTTCGTATGTGCTTTTCTTAATATCTTTGCATTACTTACATAGTCGACATATGTTGTAGCATTTTCTTTAGTAGCCACATTTTGAATGTGTGCACTATACGAATATTAATTAATCGCTTTTACCTCGGACCCCTACATCCTAAATATTTAACAAAACTTCGGCGAATATCGCACATCTTTGCTGCAAGACAACTGCTTCATCTCCGTTAATCTCAGAAAAGTATCGAAATTACGATTACTGCGCCGCGTACGCTTAATTTCAATATGCGCGAATATTACTTCCTTTAATTAACTCTATATAACGTTCAGGCAACGTAACAAGTTGAAAATATCTTAGAATAAACTGAATTGAACTTTTCGTCTCACCAATTCACTTCCAAATATATATCTTAATCCGGATATATTTTTATTTTTTTTTTATATACATTTTTTTTTCGATAATTGGGCTTAGGTATAATAACCAAAATTACCCACTGTATACACAATTTTCATATAAATGTATCACACATATGGTAACAAAAGAACAGTGAAAAAAGGGAAGGATAAAAATAAATAAAAGAAAAAACAATTAGAGATTAATTTTACATATATACACACAGGTGGCCAAAGCTGCCAGGATATTTACAATTTTTTATCCTTTACCTAGCAATCCTCAAAAGTATTTATCATCTTTCTCTTCGGATATACGCATCATCTATGATCTGTTATTCGACCCAAACTATACCTGTCCTTTTTGGTGGTCAGTTTTCAATAGCACGCTTAAAATATTACAACTGATACGATATTACTGTTGCAGAGTTATTGCAAAACTTACTGACATGCACTCAGAATTTTAACTACCCTCTGCTTCTCTTGTAGGTTTTTTATTTATTTTTTTCTATGTAACCATCATATTTTATTATCGTTCGTTCTACGGAAGTATTACTAGTTTTAAGATAAATGTTGATCGGTACTTACATTAAGAATGTGCTGTACGTGTATTGTACGCCTATTGTACTGTTTAAATAAAGTTATTTCTTCTGCTTCTATTTAATTAATTTATTGTAATTCGATGTTTTTCCCCGGTTTTCCGTTACATTGCGCAGTATTATATGTTGGGTTTACACATTGTAATTGACTTTAACTGCGGCAAATGAAGAAACTGACAAACAAATAAATACATTTCGTCTTAGCTAGTACTAATCTTGATTTCTTTCATGCTGTTGGCATCTTTCGATATTTCTACGATATGACCTATCAGTTAGCAAAGACGGTGATCTTCGATAAACCCGGATCGATATCGACGTATGGTATTTTGAAAAAAAAACGCAACAACGTACGGCAGAACGTAGTCCATTTGTCAACTATAATATTTCGACGATAACAATGTGGCAGTTAATGAAGAGCGGTTTCGTGATTGGACTACGATACAAACGATTTAATCGGAAAGTGTAACAATATCAATCGAACTGCTCTTTTCGTTAGAGTAAACTAAAACACTACCTCGCGGTTAACGCGCGTAAACGTAAACAACGGCTCATGGTCGCGCCTATGAAGGAAGTAGAAATTTGTTCCCGTAAACGACTCGAAACGAGCTTGTAACCGATCGCTCGATTAAACTGAAAGAAATAAACGAAAAATACTCGACTGACCACCCATTCTGTAGCACATGATCGAACAAATTGGAGAAAGCTACTTAAACAGAATCCGACCTTCTATAGCCGGTCAATTTATCGATTATTTTACTCGCGTTGGAAATTAATTAAACAGAGCACGATGAATTCAAATCACTCCCGATAGAATAAAAAAGGAAAAAAGTTTTAGAGCGCTAAATGTTGTACCGATTTTTAACGAACATTTTAAAAGTAATTCTCGTAAGAACATTACCAAATTGGTCCAATACAGAATGACTAGAAGGACAGACAGAAAATTTCGATCTTCACACTCATTTGCCGTCATCGTTGTAGTGACTTGTCTACGCTTTTTTTTTTTTTTTTGAACTTTTCGTTTTTGTTTTTTACCTAATCTATTCGTTAATAAATACAATTACTGAAACCCAAATAAAATATTAAATTATTAGTACCTTTAACAAATAACGAAGTATCATTAATATGCACACGTGTATGTATATATACAACACACACACACATATATATATCGTACTAAAACTAATATGCTCGCGCATTTTATTTATTTATTTAAAAAAACACCAATTTTAAATCATTGTATAACATATGTAATTATATATATGTATATGTATATATATTACGGTCACGATGTGCTTATATAGATCCTCTGCTGGATGTTAGCAGTCCACCTTTTTTTTTCACTTATATCAATCGCAGAGTTCATTCATCTATTTCACTTAATCGAATTTTTGTACATTAGTACTCGAATCCTACAGCCTTCTGTTATGCATTGCGTTATTCTTTTCTTCCATTTATGCCCACTCATCTCCATTTAATTTATGTTACACGTTCCAGTACATCCGTCGGCTTAGTATGTTGTCTTATTCACATGCTGTATTTACGATCCAACAACTTAATACCGAGCATGGTTCTTTTTGGGGCTCTCCGGGTCACTGCAAGTTTATTAACGACATACTTCCTAAAACTCCAGTTCCATATGCGAGCACTGGGAGGATGCATCGTGTACATCCTTATTTTTAAATATATTCCTCAGTTTGCCAAAAGCTACCCATGAATGTTGTATTTCTTTCCGTATTGCTTCTTTGTCCATATTGTAATTAACAGACCTGAATGTTTTACGGTGAGTATTTGTCATGACATTCGTATTATTAATATTTATAATCCTACTTCTTTCGTGAGCAATTATGAAGATCGGTTTGTCGGTATTATTAATAATCAATACCATCGACAAAACGCAAATGATTGATTCATTTCCTGTGAATATTAGTACCTTTTGAATCCAAATTTAAATTTCTGAATTACGTTTCCACTCTTTATTCCTCTGTTTAATTAGATTGTATCTGTAAGTTTTACTATCAGAGTTGGGTAATTGTAAAAGTTTCTTACTATATTAATATATTCATCTTGTATACCATATTATTTGAGCGCCTTTATTACTGTCCAAGTTTCCACAATATTGAAATATATGTGTGTATTGAGTGTTTTTATTACTGTCCCTGTTTCCACAATATGGAAATATATGTATCCTTTTTATTAAACGGGTCTGAATCTACGTAGTCATATTTTTGTACCTTAACTTCCAAGAAGAACATTAATAAAAGCGCAGTTGTAATAAAATGTTTTAAAAATACGTTACTTAATTTATAAAAAGAAATAATAATTGCGACGTGTTAAATTTAAAAAATTACATATGTTTTAATTATTGTACAACAGGTGTTTGAAAATAATTTTATTGAAAATCTGTAGTAATTATTAGGTTATATCAAATTTTCATAATTAAAAGTAAATAAAAATTTTCGGCATTCTCCCGTATCCATTGTTGCTCGTCACGATAACGCGTCCTTCATCATTTTTTTGTTACTATCAGCGTGTTCACATACATCGCAGCGACTTCATTCGTGACAATTTGACTTTTCATCTGTGTTGTTTTTGTATTCTATGTTTTATCAATTTATTTAGCTAAGTAATAAAGCGTAGGAGAGAAGAACGTAGATGAAGTCGAGGCGGTGGTGTGTTGAAATATGTCAGAAGGTTGTTCTCCGTTGTTTGTTGGCTCGATATCTACATATTATATATATATATATATATATATATATATATATATGTATACATTTGCATGTTTAATAATTCGTGTTCCTCTTCGTGCGTCGGTTGTCATGAGAGCAAAACATGTCAAGAGAGAAGAACGTGTCAAAGAATCGGATAAGGATGGCACAAGGTTAACGGTATTAAATAGTGTCAGACGTCTATGTGGCATACCTTATTTTAAACAACGTACGCAGACATACACACACAAACATACACGCATATTAGGAATAATCGCCGTGCGAGCTTATTATCATCAGAAATCATCTCATTCGCTGGAAGATTTCTTTTTGAACAGTCAAGCTTATCGTCTCTCTTCCAATTACAATGAAACGTAAAGAATGGTAATTAACTCTTTTCAAACTTTATCCGGCTTATTTATTTATTTTTTAAATTCCAATAAATAATTATATTCGATGTAAAATGTTTCGAAATATTTCACGACTTTATTATTACATTGCGAATCAAATGTTTCAGTAATGAAATATTTTCATATTGGAATTGACGTATTTGAAATTCTACGAAACCAAGTTTCAGAGTAGTACGATTTCGAATATCGTGGTAAAATAATTCATATAATTACTTATTTCATTTTCTTGGAAACTGATTCTCTTCTTGCGTCTTTGTATATAATAGCGGATGTTGGACCATTACATAAGACATTCTATTACTTAGATAACTGTGAATTCTTTTTCCATCTGCCTTCTAGGGGCGCGCTGATATTATGTTAACAGTTTAACTGTGGTTCTCCAGGTTTTTGAGCCGTCGATACCGCGGCATATAGACTCAATGCAGTTAGAGTTCTTAACTAGTGGTCCCATCATGTACGGCCCCTTTTGTCTTTTTCGATTAACTTTTTTTCAGTATTCTTTGACTATCCAGCGAGTTCATCTCCGGAAGTAAAACGAAGAAAGCGTTCTTTTATTCCGTACGATGTACGTGTCTTAATGGCGAATTTATGAAATAAATACATAATTTGTTAAATAATCAGTCCAGAATATTTTCAGTGTTTTACCGTATGACCACATTTCAACGCATTCCGCTGAGATTCTCTGCAGTAAGTGACGAAATTAGTGTAAATCGCTATTGAGAAGACTAAACATAAATAAATTAAATTTTTCATTGATTAAATTCTGGCTAATCTGGTAACCGCACCACGCACCATGGCTAATCTGCGATTAACATAACTCTGATCTCATCTACACGAAACTATCAACTACTTCATAACACACATTTCTTTATACTTTTAGTTTTCGTTATTGTTTATTGTTTTTCTTTCATATGTGCGTAGTCCATATACTCTACACCCATCCTGTAATTTCCGCATACTAACTTCTGGTATATATTTCGAACTGCTTACTACAACAGCGTCAATCGCATATCTAAGCTTATTGGTTACTATCCTTCCTATAGTGATTCAATCCTTCCATCTGTTTAATAAAATAAATTCAGTATATATATTAAACAATAAAGGTGAAATAATGCAACCAAATTCGACGGATCTTACATAATTCTTACGAACTACGGGCGTTCGTGTGAGCGCTTAATGAGATATATGATCCATACTTTTTAAAATATTCCACAGCTTCGTCCATTTAATGGAATCCAATGCTTTGTAGAAATTTACGAAGCACAATTATTTTATTAATAATTAAGTGTACAACATTTCGAAGTGATGGTATAAAACCAAGTTGTATAAAATAGCTGATAATGTCAAGCCAGACCGGTATGTTAATTACAATTAAAATGATGAATTGTGTAATTCTTCATATTAGCCATGTTATGAAGCACCCTGAACGAAACTCAGAGCGAACCCTGGATAAAAATTCGTGCCGTTCCAGGGTCAACATAATCTAGATGAAATAATTTTTGACGCGATTTTGTTCAAATTTCTTAATAAGTTAAATAGGATGAATGTCGTTAATTGTGGAAGCATGTTTACCCGGTTTAAAGACTATCAACATTGAAAGGTAATACCCCTATTTAAATATGACGTTTGATAAATTTAAAAATTTTCATAACGTTAATGGAAATGCTATTAGCTAGAGAAATAAAGCAATGACATTTTCCTTATTTTTCTTCAAATATTTTTGTAACAGTAATTTTAATCTAATAATTGAAGGAAACATTATTACGACGTATATGAGTTTTGCAATATTCGGATTTAAACAGTTGTTGCAGGTTGATTTTATTGCTTTCATGTTTACTGTATATTTTTACTGTTCTATGTTTTCGTTCATTGGTGGAATTAAAAAAAAAAAAAAAAACATATTTTCCTGCTCATAAAAATGAAGACTTGGAAACATAATTTTATCACTATGATATCAGTATTTGTCCTTTTTTATTTTATACGTTGGTACGTATTGTATATTTGTTTTGTTACCACTGTTTAGATTTGTACTTTTTTAAGCTTTATATATTGTTAATAATTCGTCTGTAAAGACGAATGTATATGAATAATATACCGAAATGAAAAACACCTCAGAAGTTCTAAATATTTAAAAACAAATGGTTTTGTAGAATAACGTTAGTAATGGTGATTGCACGACGTATTATTATAATATTTCGCGTTTAAACTAAAAAAAAAATACTTATTATAACGGAGATTATTAAATTTACAGGGGCCCTTTTTATAATTGAATACTATACAGTACAGGAACCTATTTCTGTATTTGCCGTTTTAAAATAACTTGGATATAAGGAATTACAGCCCGGATTCTCGTTACAAATCCAGGCTATGAGAAAACTGGAACCATAATGAAGGATCAAAATTCCTTCTATCTATAAATATATAAATAAACGTATTCCGAGTAAAAATTAAATAGAGCTCTATAAAATATTCCAGACATCAAATCAGGATTGTTCAAGGTCATGCACGATAATCGGATCGAAAATCCACTTATTTCAAACTGGCAGCCGATATAGTAAGTATTAAAAATCAACAGGTTAAAAATTTCTCCCTTAAAACAAATAGAAAAAAAAATGAACGAGCGTGTGGAATATACTTTCTAGATGTCTAGAACTGGAAAGTATACTTTTGAATAACAGATACTACCGCACATATCGACATGGTAAATACGTTTAACACACATTCATACACACGTATTCAAACAAATATTGTAATAAACAGAAATAATAATATATTCTCTACCGAATATAATGGGAAGAATATAACTGGTATCGGTTACCATGGCGACAAGGAAACAAAGATGGCAAATACGCTTATACGAAAGAACGAAAAAGGCTGCCTAATTATGCTGGAATAAAACATAATTCTTCGACCATAGTTCAATCAGAAGATATCGTAAGTGCACGCACCTCTTAACCTTTCGACTATCCGAACTTTAGACCGGAGAATTAGTGAAGGGAATTACTATCTACATGCCGGATATTATGTGTCTAGTCTGACTGACACCGTATACATAACACACACGCGCGCATTAGGTGTGTGGATTGTATATAATAGGGCAAATCTCTAAAAACGAACGCGTTTGTTCATTTATGTTGAATGTTTATGATATACATACAATTGTTTGTATTTTTACGCTGGGAAAATTTTTGCTTAATTTAGGATCGATTTGATTTCTTCGAATATTACATATATATATAATAAAAACAATAATTTATTCGAAATAAATTATTGTTTTGCAAGACATGTGTGATTAATATTATTTTTTATCACAATTAAATAACCGCAATAAAAACATACAATTTACTGCAGCAATTGGAAGAAAATCGACTAATTTTACAGATTTGAATATTAATTGACTCATTTAACCAAAACGTACAAATATGCTAAAATACGAATATATATTAAATAAAAAAACGGCGATTAATAATAAATACAGTCTTATAGAAAAATGTGAAAGGAGCCATATTGTAAAGATAGAGAAATTATCCAGGGTCGTATACTTATCAGATTTTAAAAATATTTTAGAAAGAAAAAATTAATAAATTACTGAAACATCGGTTAACAAATTTGTAATCGTCGTGAAAAAAGTACGCCGTAGATTTTTTAAACTGAGATACAATTTTTTTTATGTATATAAAATTTCAATCTGGCTTACATAGCCAATAAGCAATTTATTTATATGGGTCGTGACAGAATTGTTGATATCATTGATCAATGACACTCGAAGTTACCTCGCCAATCAATCAAACCAATGTGGAAGGTCTAATACAACGGTTCAGTTCATGGACATCGTTACCACTAACTAGCGAGTCAACTGCCAGTCGGTTAGGGTGGTATTCTAATCTGTGCATGTTTCACTATTTGTTTGGATTACCTCACACACATATACATTTAGATCGCGATACAGGTTGTCGTTGCGCATGTACCATGGCGCATTTGTTTTTATAATTCTTAATATTTTTGACTGGCATCGTTGCATCATGGTAATCTTAGACACTGATGCTGACCCCAAAAGGATATAGGTCCACACCGGTTTGAAACTGCGTTATACAGCAATAGTGTACATCAAAATTAAGAGTGTGCGAATGTAGTGTGACTATTAAATACCTATTACGCGTGTGTGTATTTTTAGCTAAGAATTTTTTTTCTTTCTTTCTTTCTTTCCCCTTGTGCTAACAATAGTGCATAATGATGTCTGCACTTACTTGAGCGGCACTCTTTCCATCGAGGGTGACCTAGAATGTACAAATTGGATTTAGCTGATCAAGTCCAGTTGTTTGACTGCAATCGCCGCAGTTCTGACGAGTTATCCAGCAAATTGACCGCTCCAGTTAGGGTGATCATGTCGTTGCATGTTTCATTGCTTTCTGTTTTATCACATCAGTAACGTATAGAACATGTAGGTCACGATGCAATGTTCGATACAAGCCATGGCGCGTTTGCGATGGTTCGTAGGGTTTTATTCTGGAATCGCTGCACTAATGTTGTATTTGTTCTAGCACTACAGTCCTATATTAGACACTCGTATCTCCAAACAGGAGCAAGTATCTGTTTTTCTGGTGATTTTATTATCCAAATGTAGTTTGAATTTCTATCTACTAATCAGTACATTTGGCGAACTTTTATATTTAATTCATTTCTTTAATTTGAATTTTTTTTTTTCAAGTGCTATCTAGATGCATATACCTTGCATCGTCGCTTTTTCGATTGATGGTAATACCTTTAGGTATAATTTTTCTATTGGTAAAAATTACTCCACGACGATGAAATGTATATATAGTCTCGCCAATCATAAATACGCGTACATAATGAATTAATATATAACTTAATGAATGGAATAACTAATTGTATATAAACAAAAATTTATAAAGTTATAATAAAACATTATAAGAAATAATTTTCCAAACTTTTCATAAATAGGGTATTTATTAAATGTTATAAACGCGTTAATTTTATTAACTCGAAATGCGAAGACCGCCGCATTATGATCTAGGGGATTATTGTAGTGTACGCGCGTTGAAAGTCTAGAAAGGTCGCATGATTTCATTTATTAAGTACGATTTCAGTCAATAAAGATAGGACAATAAAAAATGAAATATTTCAAATCGCGTCAATTATTAGTTTAAACATATCGCTTTCCATACAATACTTAAGTTAACTTCTTTCTTAAAAGATGGTATATTTTAAATTTCGATATTAATTTAAATTCCGTATCGAGCGACGAAATCGTGAAAAGTATTGAGGACGACAATTAAGCTGAAAATACAGATGCAGAATTACACTCTGACGGAACTTTACTTATTCGACAGACAAAGCATCGATAATCGCATGAATACGCAAAGTACGTACTACTGTTGCGTATATTGTTTCTCATTTCCTATGGGGAGAACCGGCTAATTATTAACTTCTACACGTAGACAATAGTCCCTGGCCGAGGAGTCTCAATGGTGGATAACGTCCTAGTCGGAATACAATAGTAGTTCATCTGGGACGCTATATGCTCGATCTTTCTATCCACGTAATAATGATAATTAAAATAATAGTAATCACGAGATGATGATGATCATTATGATAATAGTAAAGCTCGTCGTCGAATTAACAACGGCGCACGCACGCACGCGTCGTCCGACATTTCTTATCTTATTGTTTTTAGCGCCGTTAGTTACCGACATCCTTTCCAAGGACAAAAACCTTCTGTTAATAACCCGTCGTGTGGATCTTATTGATTTTTTTTTCTTTTTGCTTAATGTTCTCTTCTCTTTCCCGAGTTCTTTCTATTTTGAACAAAAAGAAATTCTTCAGTCTTGCCTCTGTATGTAGCGTCTATTTTTGGTTTTAATATTCTCCTATTAATATCATCATCATCATTATATTGCTGTTAGTGGAAAAAGTGAATTAATACGAACTCCGCAGTTGGTAATATAGGCGCGACACAAGCAGTAAACAGAGAATCAAAAAGGTTAAGAAGTAATTCTTATCCGACGACACAAATTACCATTCTAGAACATCTTCATAATCATTTTCGTAAGCGTCTCTCGCAAGAGAATAGTTTCGTCCGAATAGATAATTCAATTTCGCCTACAGGATTACGATGAAAACGGAAACGTAATAATGCCACCCAAAAATAAGAAGCGTCCAAAGTTTATTTACATCGCCGACAGCGACTGAAAAATGAGAAAATTTTCAAAACCCGATACGGGCGATTAAACGTCACAATCTATATAGATTAGTCTTGCTTACGTTAATACGGGTTGAACAAAATGAAAACTCGAAAGTTTGATCTATCGTCGTTTACAAAATTCGGAATTCGTAAACACTGGAATTTTATAATATATTTCTGTCTTCTGTTGCAAATGAAGGTTAATATAGTGTGACCCAGAGAAGACGGACGGTTTTTGTTTTCTTAATAGCGCAATTAGTAACACAACGCAAACCGTGTGCTCCACGTTCAGTGTACACACGAGAGATTCATTTTTGTCCAGTTTCAGTTATCATGGCATCCTAAAACAAGAAGCGTTTTGCGTGGTGCGTGGTGCGTGGAACGTTATTTTGGGCGTGGATCGATCACGACAATACAAAGGGAGTTTCGGAAAGAGTTCAAAGTTACGCGATTTTTTACCTTTAAGAGCCGCGTTTACAAAACACGTCCACGAGATCTGGAAGACCTGAAAACTCGAATTTCTGAAGTAATTTCAAAAATTCATCGACCTATGCTCGGAAATTACTCGACGTTTTTTCTGTTTAAAATATCTTTAAAATCTGATAAGTATAACTTTCGAATTAATTAATCGACGCTAGATAATTTCTTTATCTGTACAATATGATTTCTTACACATTTTTCGAATATCTTAGAATTCAATTTATCATTAATGGCCGTTTATTTTCCTTTTAAAATAGTTTTAGCTCTATGAACGTAACGTCTTATGAGTCATCAGGTATACGGTGTTTGCGTAGTTTATCTCTAAATGTTTATATCGAATTTATTATTAATAATAATATTTAAATATATAAAATTGAACGTTTTCGCTCCAATTTCTAAAGTAAATTGTATATTTATATTATGGTTATTTAATTGTGATAAAAAATTTGCTATTATCATTATTGTTACATATTATTAAAATATTATCTTTCAAATATATTATTGTTTTTATTATATACAACTAATGTTCGAAAGAAATGAAGCGTTCACTTCTTACCGGATCGTAAACTAAGCAAAAATTGTCTTAGAGTACAAATAGAAACAATTTCAATGTTCCGTTTCTCTCTCGTCCATTCAACCAAATTATACAGCGTGTTGCCGTAAGAAATCTTAAATATCTTATACCGTAACCTTACTCTTAATATAATCGATCCCACGTCATACAGGTTTTCCACCAAATGAGCTAACAGACAGACCAGCTAAAGAAGTAGTCACGATCCTACCATATCCGTTAACTCCAATATCCGAATCCGATGCAATCGCTTCCATCAAACACAAAACAAATAAAACAAGAACAGGTAGTTCTATATGGTATTTGCATTGGTCACACTGCATTGATCCATGGCTACATGATAAATAAAACGGATCCACCATTGTGCGCTCGCTGCGTCCAGACACCTTAACACTCCGACATTTATTTCTTTAAAAGTTCAGTTACAATTTACTACAAGAAGTTTCGACTGATGACCCAATTGCAGAACAAACTGTTCTTCAATTTCTGCGAAATATAGATATGATCAACTTTATATAATATCCAATAATTACTTTCAGGTGCTCCTAGCCGTAGCATCAGTGCATGGTACCCGACAAAAAAAAAAAAATCCAAAAAGACACTCTCAATAATCCGACTCTCTATAATGTTCCACTTCGCGTACCTTATGTCTCGATTATCACGAGTTGCGTATTACGTCGTTATTATATATTTTAGACAAAATAATTATTTATTTTTTTGTTTTGTTTTATATATTTCATCAGTATAATTTTAATTACTATTTAATTAAACCCAGAACTAGTCTCGTTAAATTAGTCGTACAACCCTACAGGTATGAAGGTTGATTATGGCTCCCACGGTATTTAGGAGAAAAATGTAATTTGGGACACATCGTACCAGTCCGTGGACTTGCTCCGCATATGCTTCGTCTTTCTATTCGTATCGATTTCATCAGAAAAAATGCTTTACCAGCTTATCAGTTCAGCTTAATCATGATTTTCCTCTTAATCGTCTTCCAGAGATAGAGCCACCTTCAATTACATCTCGTAACAATATTCCATGTCGAAACGAGCGGAATTTCCGATTTTTAATTCGGGTCAGTACAGATTTAAGTTTTCTTAATTTGACCTTTACTCGGTCTAACTTTCTCCATCCGTCTGCAATACTAGATTTTCTATCTTATCCATTTTTCGTTTTGCGCGTGTCCACGTTTCCGAACCGTAAAAAGGTAGTATGTCATCATAATGGTAATTCTAAGGACATTGTTCGGTTGACGTTTAATTTTTTCCATCGAAACCTGCTTTTCCATAAAGTAATTATCGTTATGTGTTAGAGAAGCCTTCGGATATTTACAAGCACCATTATTATCGTTATGATTATCTATAGTATTCATATTCAATTCGGTTTTTAGTAGACAATGACGTTGGTAGTGTCAATTTTCGTCGTATTATTAGGATGATTGTTTTTTGCGCATATTTTTAGTATTTGGTAATTTGTTGTTTTTTTTTTAATTTCACGCGTCTGTTTTAAAACCAGACTTTAACTTGTCTCTCGGATAGTTCTAATCCGTGAGGAATTTCGATTCTGCGTTTTCTGGTTAAATATCGATTAAAATGAAATACCTTCTCCAATTCTAAATATTAAGGTCTCATCTAAGCCTTTTAATTTTTGCACCGAGCGGATAGACGCTGTCAGCTGAAACATACAGAACAGTTAAAAACCGATCGGGCAGAAGTCGTCGCAATTTGTCGTTCCGTCTAGGGGACCGCATTATTTTTTTTTTCTCCTGTTTCTTTATACATAATCCCATTCATTTGGAATTGGCTTTTTACTTTAGTCTCTCCTGAACATTCTACGTCAGCCAATCGTCTCTTATTTTAAAAATATTAATTTTTTAACATTAGAAGCTTGTGAACAATGGACACTAGGACTAAAAGGGATAATAGTCCATATATACGTTTGCGGGTAAAAAATTCGAGTCCTATAAAAAATTTCACGAGACTATGAATGCCCGTAATAGTATACACCACCGAATCATGGAACAAAATGCAACTTAGAACAAATTAATAAAATACAAAGAAAAATTGAGAGGAAAACGTTAGGGTTAACTTTACAAGATAAAATAAAAATATCTGAAATAAGGAAAACCAAAGTAAAAGACGCTGCCTGAGAAATATTAAAACAGAATACATAGTTAAATTTAATAACATCAGATGGACAATCAGATCAACTGAATGGACACACACGGTGGGAAAGCGATATTAAAAAGATAGACAAGGACTGGTGGGTCGGTGAATCAAATAGAACCGCGTGAAAACATAAGAAGCCTACATCCTGCTGTGGATTCACAATGGTTAATAAAGAAAAAAGCAGAAGGAGGATTAATAAATAGTACATCTATGTAGCAAAACTGCAAAAAGTAATTTGTTCATTTAATGAAAATAGGAGAAAATTTATTTTTATTAGAAGAGTTTCATTCCTTTATGCAACCTCGGATTGTATGTATAGTCACAAAACCCGTGATATCCATTTTCAATGAGATTTTTATGACAAAAATATAATTAATTGCAAATATTAATATCCCATCTGTCATTATATAAAAAAATTAAATATACAAATAATTATTAAAATTGTTTAAATTTTAAAAGTATTGTTTCAATTTATTTAAATAAAATTAAGTATAAAATCAAATAAAAACACTCTATATACAGTGGCAACCCAGCGAATCGAGTCGACTGTATATATAAATAATTGCGGTGCCGAATAAAGAGTATTTTAAATTGATTTATTTTTATTGAATATAAATATATATATATATAAGAAAACGCCATAGATATACTTTTTAATGAAATTATTTATGCACCTAATATTGAACTTGCATTTGAGTATGGTGATCAGCATTAATTTTTTTAAAACAAAAGTAAAGATAAAATTTTAACCTATTAAAAAATAATTCATTTTTATTAAATTTATCCAAACTTATTATATTTTCAAATAATACTAATGAAACAGTCCATAAACTTACTCTCGAATAGTTGAAACAAATTATTTTTAATTATAATAATAATGAATAGTACAGAGAATTGATTTAATCGGAAACATTAAATTCTCCCCAAATTGAAATAATGATTTAGAAAAGGATAATGCTCAATAATACAAAATGCAAAGCTGAATAACGGTCTGCCGAAAAAGACTCTTCATTTATATACAAAGGCATCGATCATTCTTTTGCTATATGTCAGAATTGACCAAAATGAAAAGGGTTTGTAAGAAAGGAAACCTTGTTTCAGAAGTAAATATTTTGACGGACAATTATACGGTTATCGATATTATTTTCTAACTCTTACAGCCGTCTGTCAACGACACAGGCAACATTTGCAGACGGAATTGGCATTTTCATATTTATAAGTCATTTCGTACATATTCGCTGTCATCCTTCTATTGTAAAATTCAACATACGCTACAGACGTTAATTATTTGTTGGTCACGTGATAAAAATATGTATACTGATAATTCATTTACAAAAATTTAGAAAACGATTCATTCCACGCCTAATGAAATTTATATATTAAAACAAAATATCCTCCTAAAACACTTTACACGAAGTATCTCAGGCCTTTATATTTAATGTCCAACTTAAAATGACGATCACCACTAACAGCGCTGTTTCTATTGAGAATTACTAAAATTGAACAATACAGTGTTTACTCGCAAGAATTTAATTTTATCAGCAACAGAAAACTACGTTTTATTTTTTTTTTTTTTTGGCCCCAGTTCATAATACACGATGGGGTAAATGTATTAGTAAAATTTAATACAAGAACATTGTAAATAATAAACTGAAAAAGAGCCCATCCATTTAAGTTTATGGCGCTCTATTCAGCTTATTTTAAAATAAAGTTAATTATGTTGTTAACTAATTAGTATAATTTTACATGTATTTTTCTATAGTTTTTGTAAATTTCTTATTAACTAGTTTGGATAACACAAAGCATCATTAAAATTAGTACTATTGTGATTACATCCTAAAAGTATGTGCTTAGTATTATCGAGTAGGTTGCATATTTGACATTTATTTGAGTATGAAATTTTGTACTTGTATAGATATTCTTTAAAGATACCATGTCCGGTAATAAATTGTACGTTAAAATAGTTCGGTATAAATACAACGTTTTTTAATCGGTCGTCTACACTGGGAAAATATTATTTTGTTAAACCAATGTATTCTTCCCGAAGCATTTGATATTTTTCACTAAAGTGATTATTTAATACGGTTTTAAACTGTTTTGACGTTAATATTTTTCCATCATGTAAATAATAAGGATGTTTGTACTGAGTATTATTAAATTCATGGAGTATCTTTATGTTATTCTTTATTATGAGACAAAATTACCCGCTAAAATAAATCCATCCCCTTCTTCTTAATAAAATATAAATATTAGTAGTTTTTTGATTTTCACCAAATTTATATTACGATACTTTATAATTTAAAAAATATTACGTTGATAAAAAAAATATTATAGTATTGAATGTAAAAATAAAAATATCGATATTAAAAAAAATATTGATCCAGTAGATAGACTAGACAAGTTGATAAAAACCGAGTATCAGTTTACAAAATTTTGACACAAAAATTATACACCATTGTATAATATCTTACGTGAACTGTAAATAATTTTTAATGTGTTAATATAAATATTTTTAAAATCGAGACAGTTCACGTCAACCATAAAATAAAGAATTAATTGCTCATATCATATAGTGGACATCTTGACTTAAAGCGTGAATAGAATTAAAATATGAGCTTCATTCTAAGGGGAAAATATTAGAATTATACGTCAACAAAATCTCATTCATTAGCTATTAGCTTATCAAAAAAATTTTTCAACAGATTTAAAAAATGGGTAATCATCATCACTATTAGCACAGTCCTAAGACTGGTTCATTGTCATGATAGTAAGCTTCCATCTTCCCCGGTTTTCGGCAGCTCTTTTTAATTCAGCGTAGTTTTTTTTTTATTCAAACGAATATATTCATTAATAAAATACATTTTATACTATGAAATTTAAAGCGACAACCCAATTAAGTCTTATGTAACTTCAAACTTCATTTACAATTAAACACAATGATAATGACTACAATAATACAATTATGTTAATCTTAATATGTTAACCCATATTATTTAATAATTCATTCTTAATATAACATTAATCGTATCTTAAGTTGTAATATTTTCAACATAAAGTTTTCAATAAATCTTATCTAGCTAACATAACAAATAATAATTTTTTCTGTTATTCCCTCTGTAGTTAAATTATTGATTTCGTTTACTCTTACTAACCGTTCCATACTATAATCTAACACTATCCCTTTAACATTGCACCGTTATAATAGGTAGGGCAACACGTGTTCGCAAAATTACATATAGGTAATTTAATTTTCTTTTTCTGCTCTACTAAATCTTTTTAAACATGTTGATAAATTGTACGTTATGATAATTGGAAGTGAAATGTTTGTTTTTAAGTCTTTCACTTAAATTTGGAAAATATTTGTAAGCTAATCCATTATATTGTAAAATATAATGTTGATTTAGTATAGTTTTAAACTATTCAACGTTGATTTGTTAATTTCCATATATAAATTTTTATTAATACATCTTACTTGATTAAATTATTATTCTAATATTATTTTTAATGAAAAATAATTTGATATGTTCCCTTATTTCTAAATCAATTGGTATAAAATCACCGTTGATGACCAGTAACTCGTTTTGTACGCTTTAATCATTCTGATAGTCATAATTCTTTGATAGGATCTTATTAATGTTATAATCCCCTTGATTTTTAACATATCATATTATAAATGCGATTACTATATATTATATTTGGTATTATTACAGATTTAGATAGTATAATTCCGTTTTTATAATTATTTTTATTATTATTATTGTATAATTTATTGAATACGCACGTGAATTAATTTATTTTCTTTTTTACATTATTGTGATGATAATAAAATCTTAGGTTGTTTTCAATTGTTACCTCCACAAATACTTTATACCTATTACGCAATTTATATTAATACCACACTGTAATAGTTTTAATTTTGTCTTTTAGAATTTTCTATTGAATAATAAGTAATCTGATTTAGACATATTAATATTTAAATAATACTCATTTAAATATTGTTCAAATTCTTTGTATACAATACATATGTTTCTTTCTATATTTATTTATTTATTTCGCCTTTATCCGCAATGGCTAACGTCATCTACAAACGTGATGATTTTTATATTCTCCGGTAGCTTAATTTTATAATTTTCTGAAAATACGATATTCCATAAATACGGTCCCAATGCAGATCCTTACAATATTCCTGTCACTATGGGATGTATCTTCTTCTTCTCGTGTCGGGTGAAGCAGCTTACAACAGTACGGATTTCCAATAATCCAAGAAATCAATTGCATCGCCTTCCTGTTTCATGACGTCTTCAAAACTGCATTTAACCGGACATGCCTTGCACGAAAACAAGTGAGCGATAGACTGTTCCTCGTTACACGTACATAATGAACTTTCTGGAGTCGCCATTTTTTCGAATTATCGCCGATTCGTTCAACTTGTGTCCGCAATCTGTTGTGAGATCTCCATCGAGCATAGTTTAGGTCTGCGTGGAAAACTCCTCTGTCGGTTTAAGCCATGGCTCCGTTTTCCACTCTTGGCATTCTGTTTCCCAAGCGTTAAGTCGTGCAATTTCGGTTTAACATTAATTGCCTCAGTTATGGTCATAAAACTTTTACGGGACTTCAGTCTTTTTCGCTATTGTATATAATCATATAGCGTATGGCGGTCATCGGTTTCTAGACTCATATACGACGTCTTATTGATGGTGGTGCTATTTCTGTAAGAGCTCTCATTTTTGCGGTAGGAGTTGGCTTCAAACATCCTGTGATAATACGGCAGCTTTCATGCAAGTAAGAGACCTCCGAGCGATGCCCCTGAAAACGACTTCTGTCAGCTAATCTTTACAACACCGGGTGACAGTAGCAGTTATGTTTTGCATGAGATGTATTTTAACATATGTACCAATATTTATTAATGTGTATCTCATAAAAATAATAATTTAATGTGTTTAGTAAATTGTGATCCACGGCCAAATTTTCCAAAAATAACATTAATTTATTTAAATTGAAACTATCGAACACTTTAGTAGTTTCCATAGTTACAACTGCTACATTATATACATTATTTTTATATTTTTTTATCATTTTGCGCTACTTCAAATACTGCTAATTCTATTGATTTGCTTTCTAAGGCGTCATATTGATCTTTGTTGATTATATCTTTATGGTTATTAAATTTTTAAATTTCGGTAGTATACATTTTTCAAATATTTTACTTATGTTTTATAGCAAAAACACTATATCAGCTCACACATAGGTTTTTCCAGATAATATTTCAGTTCACATAAGATGTTTATCAATTTACAAATCACATTTGGTACTTTAATAATAAACATTTTTAATAGTCCATTAGTTACTTTATCTAATTCTCCTGTTTCGTTTTTCAATTGTTTTATAATTTCATTTATTTCGTCATTGTTAATTTCATGCTTTACACACGCTATTTACTTTAAATTTTGATGTGAATAAATTTACACAGTTTATCACACAATACGTCTTTACGTTCATCTGTCTGAATGTGACGATCTAACGTTGGTATTCGCATCTTTTTGTTTTTACTTGATAATACCTCATATTTCATTAACCCGGTGAATTTTAACGGAGTTGTTATAAATGTGTTTCTTAATCTTCCGCGAGTTTTATTTACCATGGATATTACCTTCAAGAATATTTCAAAGTAATCCCCCGTACCGAAGTATATGACCAATCTAAGTTAATCGTGTTTTCCTTATCCGATTTAATAACGAGCTTTCTTCTTCAATTTGTCGTAATATTTGTTCATTTCCTTTTTATTTTCCTCCAAGCACACATCTCGAAGGCTTGTAACTTACTTAAATTCACACAAGGTTTTAACACCATAAAAGGATATCAAGTACATTTTCAATATTCTTTTTCGGCCGTCAACGATATTATTGACTTTTGTCTTAATATGCCTTGTTTTTCTCGCAACGCACATTTTTCTACTCTAATTCCAGAATTAATTTCAGTATCACAATAAAGATGTTCTGTTATGATCTGGCTAAGATATTTAAACCTGTAGACTTGTTCATTTATTTCTCCATCAATTTTTATACGTGCAGTTTTCCTAAAATCATCATTGACCTTTGATTTTTTTCATATTTATTACGCACACTTTACTTAAATGCAATATCATCTTTTGAAGCATATCCGCAGTTCTTATCACCGGGGTAGTATCTGCGAATTTTATAAATTTTAATTTTTCTCCTCCGATGTTTATTCCAGAGTTAGTACTTTCAAATGATTCCTTAACTATTAACTCTAGATAAACATTAAAAATATATAGCGATAACAAACATCATTGTCTTACTCCTGTCTTTATATTTGTAGAAATCATTAATTTTTATTAGACTCTTTTATTGTTCGTACAGATTATATATAAACCTCAGTGGACTCTGAGGACATCCTATCTTTCCCAACAACGGTAAAAGCTTATTCGAACGCTTTGCAACAGTTAATAATGCAAACGTAAACATTGCTGTTTATACTTATCCTTCTTTCTATATACAACAGTAAAAAGTATCTGAAGTAATTTATGTAAATAAAAATATTATTCTCTACTAAAACTAGAATATATCCAGATTGTAATCGTTTGGATCATTATGATGAACGTCAAAACAGTTTAAAAATTTTCAAAATACAATGAAAGAAGCTTCACCTCTATATTAAATATATTGAAACGCCATAAACCAAAAAGAAAAACCCTGCGTACATAACCACATCGCAACTAATTGATAATAAATTGAGATTAAAAACCACTAGATTTTTAGTTCGGATCAAGAAGAAATGGTGAATACGTACTAGGAAAGATCATCATTGCGGTACCAACGGATCAAACAGAAGAATGGCTGGAAAAACTGGATATTAAGTTATGAAGTTCAAAGTATAACCCGAGACATACGAATAATAACTATATTTCGCGTTTGCTAGATTCGAGATTAATGTACAGGCTTGAGGTTTGGTAAAGAAATCTTGTATATTGAACGATTACAGAAAATGTTCCTACAGTTAACGATGGGAAAGGTTGCTATACTCTACATGAAGTTGTAAAAGAAGAAAATGTGCTGGATATAAAAGGTTTATGTTTAATGACCAGAATGGTGGACTATCTTAAAAAACGAAAAGTAGTGAATATTAATCTAGAAATATGCTAAATTATCAAATACAATTGAAATTAGACAGATAGATATTAATTCAGATTCTTAACGTATTTCCAGAAGAAATCACCGATGAAACCGTGGAGGATAGATTAAAAAGAGAATTAAAAGAGTGGCTGAAGAATGAGAAAAATATCTAAAAAATACTGAAACAATGAAATTTAGGGGAAGTTATTTTAACAAAATTGTATAATAATAACAAATTTAAAAAAGGTAAAGATGCAATCCTACAACGTGCTACTACAGAATGAAAATAAGGTGTAAATGCGAGTCCACATGAGAGTGTAAATGAGAATATATGTGAGAGTGTCATGAGAAAACACGTGAATATAGAAATGAATTGTCGAGAAATAGTAAATACAGTAAATTATAAGGTAATTGTATATTTAATGCAAATATTTATAAAGCAAGAATGCTTTTAAAAGATCCAAAGTAAATATATCAGTATTTTGTCGGAGGTAAGGAGATATGGTATGATAGTGACAAATGAGAATAATTTATTTCATTATAGCGGTAATGATTAAAGGTAATGTAGGTTTTATTATAAAGGAAAATTGGAAGGATAATTAGATAAAATCGAATGTAGAGTGGCGAAATTCGTATTAAGAGTCCGTCTCTACTATGCTTCTACGGCAACCTCAGAAAAAAACAGAATGCGATGAATTTTATAAACAAATTGCAAATATCATATATAACTCTAAAATTAACTGGAAACATTAATCACGAGTGACTTTTGGCTACAGGAGTAACCGTCAGGATAGTATAATTATAGTTAAGGAGATGGAAAGGTCGTGGATTTCACTGAGCGGAAATTATAAAAACAAAATTGATTATCCATTAATAAGGACAAACGAAAATGAAATAATATATTTTAATGGAATACGAAAAATTTTAAATTATATTCTGATTGTCAATCAAATGATTGTATAAAATCATTTTTGCACAATAGCAATTCCTAGCAACACTATCACATCTAAGTATTTAACACCGCCTTTTCAAACCAAAAGTATATTGTTCGAGGAGTAATGGCAACTTAATCCTTATATATACGATAATAAGTGCATACACACATGTACATATCTTTTCAGAAATAAAACTTTTATGTCTTAGGTTGTGCTGGCAAGGCATAGAAATGATTCAATTGCTTAGAATATAAACGATTTTTAATCGAAAGCGTTAAAAAGCGATATTTTTAAATATAACTAATGTAGCGCAGTAAAAAATTAAAAGGAAAATACGCTCAAAGTATAAGAGCTAAAATTTCCACGTGCAACTTATTAACCGTTAATGTAGACATACTTTTATAGAATTCGGACGAGTAAAAATTTATAAACCTAAATAATAAAATAATATTTACGATTAATTAATACTTCAGTAATACAACCACTAATGGATTAGAATAATTTAAAACATGCATAAATTTTTCAAAAATAGTTAACAGAATATCCTAATTTCCATAATATAATTTAAAATCAAACAAACGGGCTTTTTAATAGAAAATCAGGGCAGATATGTTTGGGAAAAGCGGTTTTACGTTTAAGCGTGCACCGTACTCTATCTGTGTGAAGTTTAGTACCCCTTTATATATATATATATATATATATATATATATATATATATATATATATATATATATATATATATATATATATATATATATATACAAGAACTGTCTAGTCTATAAATTATCTTCTTAATGATATATAATTCTAAGAATATCTGATATATCTGGTAAAAGGTACACAATAGCCCGTATTACATCCGACTGAGTTGTTGTTTACAAAACATAGCTCACTATGCGAGATATATATCCAAACCTATGATCATTGTTTAGACAAGTTTTTAACTGTACCCACAAGCCTGTTTTTTTCTCTCAAATTATATCTTTCTAAGAATTTTACAGGAATGTTCTAACCGATAATCTATTTCCTTTCAAATATAGATAAAACTCCAAGGACGACATTATACAGAATATTGGGAGACTGGTAAATTGTTGTTTATAGAAAAAACGACTAGACATGTTACAATTTTACCGTTATTTTATTTCAGCTGGGAAAAGATAATAATAAAAACCTTTGAAAGTCTAGAATGTTTATTTCTTATAACTCCAATTGTACTATTTCATCTTGCGTTCCTAATATCTCCTACTCGGAAAACCTAAAAATTTCTTTCAATAATGTATCAAACTTAAAAGAATATACCTAGCACAAAGTTTTTTGACAATTATAACAACTTTTCATCAATAATCAAACATTTAAAATGATTCTTTAGTTCAAATTTACGGCCACATCGCGTAACGGTATAGCCTCAGCGTTCTGCTAGAAATACCCGAGTAAAATTTTTCATTGTAAAAAGACTTCCATCAAACTCAATCATCCAATTGGTCGTAAGTACCGACAGAAGTAAAAGTAAAGTAGACCATTTGACAATCGGCTATCTTTCTTCAGTGAACTACGTTTCCCGACAATTGGTGAAAATTCTTCTTCTGGTGCCGCGTCCTCAATGGATGTTGGCGATTATCTCTCCGGCATCCAATCTGTTGGCTAACTTCCGCATTAAGATTTCTGTATTACATCCTGTCCATTCTTTTGCATTATCCAACCATGTTTTTCTTCTCCTTCCTTTTCCCCGTTTTCCAGTGATGTTTCCATCGATTATCAATTGTAACACTTCATATCTGTTGTTCCTCAAGATGTGCCCGAAGTAAGGTTTTTTCTAATTCTAATCCTTTATTTAGTCGTTTTAATATTTTCGCATTTGATACTTTATCCGTTCATGTAATCTTTAGCATCCGACGGTATAGCCACATCTCAGATGATCTTAATCTATTTAGCATTGATTTTTTGATCGTCCAGGCTTACATTCCATATAGTAGTGTGGCCCATATGTAACAATTCACAAATCTCCATCTGGTGTCCCATTTTATCGTTTTGTTCACAAATATACCTTTCATTTTCAGAAACACGTTTCTTGCATTTTCAATTCTCGTTTTCATTTAATCAGGGTTCCATGTGCTGTTAATATTATATCTTAAATATTGAAATGTATTAACCTGTTGTATGATACTGTATTTAATTTTAAAATTTTTCGACACCTTAAAGACTTTTCACTATAATAATATACGACTAAATTGAATGAATGTACTGATATATTTGATTACCGCTACCGGCAACTATAATTCCCGTATACTACAATTTACTTCGACTAAATTGTGAACATTGAAGATTAAAGCATAGATTTCTATAATTGATTACAAAAAAAAACAGTTAAAATCACTAAACTTTATTTATTAAGTAAAGCTTTTCAGCAACTACGCCATTATCAAGCTATGTATAAATAAAATTAAATTTATAAAAACATAAAATATTAATTAAGTATTTATAATTCATTTATTATGTAACAATTGTAAACTTAGATTTAAATTAATATTTTGTGTTTTTATATATTTAATTTTATTTATATATAGCTTGATAATGGCGTAGTTGCCGAAAAGCTTTGCTTAATAAATAAAGTTTCGTGATTTTAACTGTTTTTTGTAATCAAGTATAAAAAATCACTACATTCCACAATTTAAACTGTATGATTTCTATAATACTTATACTTTGGTTTATTTCAAGTTAACGCTATAGAAACATGTATGTCAATATTTCATTTTCGCTCGTGCATTTTTTAATTCAATTAAATTTAAGTTTTTTTTTAAAACATTTTAATTTTCTTAACAACATTATTGCGTATATATTTTTACTTTTTATTTCAGAATTTTACTTTCGAGAATAGCAGCTTTTTTTTTAAATTCTCCCGCTATTACTTATTTATGTTCATTTTTATTTATAGTTTCTTAGTCAAAGTATGTTTAATTTGTACCCCTATATAAATTAATGGATTCTTTCTTGTTATAAAATACACTGTTCAACTTGCAAAAGATTATTACCATGCCAGATTTCTTCTTCATCATGTCTATAATCATTGGTATCTTATCTGTGTTAGGAATTACCATTTTGTGTTTGCAAATTCATTTTCAAATAGTCTATGATTCGTTTAGCTCAAGTATCATCGTCTGTAAATCTTACATCTTTATACTGAACAATACATATGGGAATTTTTTGTAAAATTTTGTTTTTTGTGTTTAAACCGCAAAACACAGGATATCTACTAATGATAAAAACGGAAGTGTTATAAGTTTTCCCCTCAAAATGTTTTTTTTTTTAAAACACTTTTTTAAATTTTATCATTGAAGTCTTCCACGAATGTAAGATTGCTACTAGCATTTTTTAATATATTTTTTTTTGTCATTCTGAGACCACAGGACGTAACCGAAATACCGCCGACCGATTCGTGTTTACGAATAACTTGAATAGAGAACAAATGATGAGACTACATGCGAAAAGCTTACAAACGATTGGGTTTGAACTTGTATTCCGATTAAATCGATTATTTATAAACGCATATATATATACATTATATATATATAATATATATATTATATAATATATATATATTATATATAATATATATATATATAATATATACGGAATATATCAAAAGAGATCGCAGTCAGTCAGTCAGTCAGTCACTCCATAAAAAAAAAAAAACAAGATACTCTGATAAAAGGTCGCGGTTATGTGTACGTGTTTAGGATAAATGTTTACGTTAAGGATATCCTCACAGAGTTTCTTGATTTATAAGAAGTAATTTATCTAGCATCTAGTTGAAATTTTGCGGGACGAAAGGAAATAGAGGTTTGACGACGACGAATTCTAGCTGGTTGGCTAAGTGGTGGCTCCGTTACGAAAGAGAGAATTTCCTATTGCAACGCCTAGTCACGGCCCTATCTGGATGCGGATTTTAGGTGGTCGATCGGCCACAGTCAAGACCTCCGAGGTTTAAGATTAATACGAGACACTTCACTAGTAGACAGTAACCATTGTTACCGTAATGGCCTGTAATTTAACAAACTTCCCCAACCCAGTAAATACGTAAATTTAACAACGTCGGCTTTCGTAGATATATATATATATATATATATATCGAACGTGTGTGTATTCCAGTTTAATCGTCATATTTCGAAGCTTGCCTAAATTACACGTGTATATAACAAATGTGTGCATGCGTGGAATCGTATATTCATATTATATATATATATATATATTCCTTCGCGGGATTACAATCGAGATATATTACGTTATAAACGCGATATAGTAGAAAAATAATGATAGTAAAGTGTACTATCACGAAAAATCGATTCTCGTATACCTACTTCACGATTACACCTATACACATTACGTATAAATAATGTAAACTAAGTGCCTGTATGTATATTAATAATAATATTATTATTATTATGATCATCATCATCATCATTATTATTAATAATAATAAATTGCATGACGGAGTGTGAAAAGAAGTATCATCCTGTTGTGGTTAATCAAAGCGCGATTCAAAAGCAACAAATTACTTTAGCTGTCGAACAGCCACTTTATCAATTTATTCATTATTATTTGTTATTTTCGTTGCTGTTGTTATTATTACGGTTGTCACGATACAAACATTATACCTGTGTATATATATATATATATATACACACACATATATATATATATGTATATATCGGGCGTGAGGATATGTGATTCTTGGAAAAGCTCACTTCAAAGAAAACAACCGTAATTCCTGTGTATCTTTTGTCGAAAACACGGCGTCGCTCTTTGCTACATTTCGTACTAACTGTTTAAAGATAATAAATCGTTAATCAGAAGAAAGTGTAGTATTTATTTATATCGTAATTTTATATGCGCTCGTACAAAAAGTATATAGGTTATTATTATTATTATTACAATAGTCAAAAGTAATTCCGCTAACAACTTAAAAATATATGATTTATAATATCCATTTCTCGACTAAAGCTTAATAATATGCATAGTTATTGTATTCGAAAATAGAAAACATAGATCGAAATTATAACGGTCACCTAATCAGGGCGACATTATAATCAGAAATAATCGGGCGAATTATGGGAAACAACTATTTTGAGGAAACGACAAACGTCGGTCGGTGATAAGAACACGAATAAATGAAATAAAGATTAAAGTAATACTTTCCTAGATTCTATTTATATTTCATAATTCGTTTAATACTTTTGAGTCGCACATTATTAAATTTGTTTAGAAAATGATATATGTATATATATATATATATATATATAATCGTGATGCCCTTACAACCAACGTCGTTCTCTAGAAAATATATGTAAATTCTCAAAATGAAGAACGGACAATACATTTACGGAGGAGGGTCTTACGAAACGCGCGCAGTAATTTAAGGTACAGTTCAGAGCGTAATGTTATTAAAGAAGGATATTCAAAGAATGAACAGGATTGCAAATTGCACGTGCAACAGGTAGAGGCCGATAAGGAAAATGAAATCAATGAACCTGATTCCCTTGGTCGTCAGGTGATAATGAAATAATTACCTGGAAGCTCCATTATAAATTTCGTTTATTCATTAAAAGCAATGACTTGTCGCTGAAGCCAATGTGTCCTGTTGATATATACCGAAGTTCTTGATATTTACTTATATTCAAGGGATCATATATCCACTGTAAATGTTCCCTGTTTTCCAGTTGGCCTTTGTAACTTTACCCTCTATTTTATTTTTAATAAAGTTATTACGTCTTATTACGTGTCCTAATAGTTTTATTTTTTGATTATCTATCTAGGATTTCTTTTTCATTTCATTCCCAGACGTTTTCGTTTTTCTCCGCTACCGAATTCACACCTACGTCGATTCACACCTACGTCGAATTCGGTTTATTTATTTTCCACGCTGTCAAGCGCAAATTTTCATAATCGTAACGTTGAACACACTGCAAACGTACGTTTTGAATTTTTTTTTCGGTCGTTTTCGGACGTCAATATTAATGTCTTATTTGTTAATATTGATTTTTTGTTATCAAATGCACATTTAGTAACTTGTCATATTCGTCTTTTAATATATGTTATACTTCCATTATTTTCCGTTCTCAAAACTTCCTAGGTAACGCGTTTCTGCGAATACCTATTTTTAGATTTATCTTTTTTATTTAGTGTATTTTTCCCGATGAACTTTCTTTACTTTTTATCAATATCGATTTAATTCGATTGTTTTAGTATAATTGTAAGTATTCGTATCGGTTCGAGGAGATAAAAGTTTTTAAGTAATATTTTGAGTATAATTCTGCTTTGTAGATCTAGATAATTTCAAACGTATTATATAAATATTTTTAGAATTGAAACATTCTACGTTAATTAAATACCGTTTATTATCGAAATAGATAATTTTTTTTTTA
The DNA here is from genome assembly GCA_032883995.1 of Coronaproctus castanopsis. Taxonomy (NCBI): domain Eukaryota; kingdom Metazoa; phylum Arthropoda; class Insecta; order Hemiptera; family Monophlebidae; genus Coronaproctus; species Coronaproctus castanopsis. Next base: position 183,922,571 of record CM065052.1, on the reverse strand, counting down.
GCGTTAAAAGTTTACATACCACGTAGAAGATACTGTGAGTGTAACCGGTTAAATAAATATTTAAACATATTTCTGTCATCGATAAAATAATATCGGAAAGTAAGTAGGATATGTTAATAGGAAAAGAAATATGTAAAGAAATCAACTAGTTGCAGAGCGTGACATGTTGGACGACGATATTATGTGAAGATTCGAAGAGCACACGATCGACAACTGCGTCAATATCATCGGATGGATGAGAACAAAATAGAAAAAAAATAAAGAGAATAATCAATGTGGAGGCCGATTTGTTATAATAAACTTACATATACTGTTTGATCGGAACATTATAAAACCTAGGTATTATATCGAACTGGATAGATTTAAACTTGTACGAAACTTAGGAAACTCGATGCTTCCCAATATTCTTTACGAACAGTTTTGATAATGATACAAAGAGAATATGGAATAAAATGGGTTAAAACATCAAAGTGGAACTGGCAATCTAGTGTGCAAGGGAGTTACCCATAATCACTGAGAGAATTCGCGCAAACTCAACTTCTATACCAACATTCCCTACTTAATTTAATTGTTTATAAAATAATCTAGTCATGAATGATTTTGTCTTTTTATGTAAAAATTTAGCGATTTTAACAAATTATTTTTCATTTACTTTTTTTTTTAAATCAATATATTTCACACTGTTCGAATTTAACTAACAGTTTCATCTCAGATGTACGTTTAAAATTAAAATGAACCAATGTAAACAGAACTTCAAATGAATGAACGTTAAACAACAAAATGGAGTAGTTAAAATCGCCTAATTTCTATATAGAAATACACCATATAAAGCTTTTCGTCTATTTAGCCATTAGCAAGTGGACGTAAAAAATTAAATATATAAATATATAAAATATAGTGAAACTGTTCTTAACAGACACCCCTCTATAACGGACACATTTTTCAGGTCGTCCCGTTGTAGAAAGTGTGAATAACAACGCATCCCTCTATAACGGACGCGGACAGTAATTTCGATTTCCATAGTTCTTATGTGACTTGTTCCTGACTAAAAATAATCACAAATTTGTCAAAGTTCAGCAAAATAAATATATAATTGTGTGTGTGTGTGTATGAACAATAGAAGATTCGACGATAGTCCATACTTGTCCATCATGGGAACAAATCTCTTTGATGACAATTAGTAACTTCATAAGGAAGGCTGATTTTCAACGGAATACGCCAGAGTCTCAAATGAGTTGAATGAACACTTGAAGCTCTTTCTTTTAGAGTTGGCTTTAACCGATGACTTCAGTCAAATTGATCTGTTTCGTCGGTCGAAGAAAAATTTCTACTCTCGCTAAGATTCAAACTGTCGTATGTATTATTAAACGATTATTGTATCGAATCGTAATTTCTGTTTGAATGTTCTCTGCTAAATAGTAGAAATATGCCCGAGTTGATAAGCGTGGTTGTAAATATTCGGACTTGGAAAATTGTTCTTTTATTTAGAAGTGATTAAAATTAACCTAAGTATCAGATTTAATTTTGGCTATCACTTTTTTGCTCTTTTTTTATTGTTTATTCATTTATTTTTATCACAGTGGGTTATTCATATAATTGAAGTTGGTTGACGTATTGTGGTAAGTTACGTATTTATTTTGTTTCGTTTCGAATGATAAATAAATCAAGTAATATAGAAAAACATAAAATAAATCTGTTATGTAATAAGACGCGATAACTTTATTAAAAATATAATAGAGGGTAAAGTTACAGACGAAAAATGAACAGTGTATGCGATTGTTTGAATATAAGTAAATATCAAGAACTTCGGAATATACCAACAGGATACTACGTCCGCAGCGACAAGGCATTGCCTTTAGTGAATAAATAAATATGTATATATTAAAAAAAATAATAATAATAAAAGATGCAAATAAAAATTCCTTATTATAGTTATATAAAATAATTCGATACGTATTCAAAATTATTTTGAAATAATTTCCTAGAAAAAAAAAGTAGTTATTTTCCAGCGGAAAGAAATATAGTTAATTTTTTTTTTGTATGGTACGGTATTTATAACTAATTCCGATAATAAATAAATGTGCAAATGGGAAATTTAATCGCCATTGTCGAAGAGAAATTTAATAAGACTGGTATTACGGTCTATTTCTATGGTAAAACATAAAAGCGTAGACGACATACAGAAAATGGACTATTCTGCGGGGAATATTTAATATGATTATTAGAAAAGTTGCGTTTTAGATTTTTTAGATAAAACGTCGAGTAACCTTGCCGAGGACTGCACGTAATATCTATTCGATTGGGTATTTGATTTTATATTATTATACTTGGGCAATAATTTTAATCTTTTTTACCTTTTATAGCGATTGTAAATGTAATCCTTCGCGTGACTGCATTTCTGAAGGACTTCTTTATTTATTTATTTCCACGGATAAATATATATAGTTTGCCATTTTTATATTCAGCTTTCAAGTGGCCTCGTGCAAAACCGTATTTAGGTAGTTATTAAAATGATGACGAGAGAAAATTTAAGCTAAATCGTTAAATAATAGCAGTTAACCCCGCATATGCCGGATAATTTTAATATATATAAAAATAGCCGAATGACCAGCGTGTTGCTAATATCTATTTTTTTTTTTTAAGGTGCCGTGTACCACAACTTAGGTTAGAGACACCGAATCTATTTTAATTAAATGAACGGATATATATTTGTTACTTTTAAAAACTGTGTTTTTTCAAGTTCCATTGGATTATCAGAGAGTGCTGTGTGAATTGATTGCCATCAGGATGGTATTTTTGAAGTGGGCTACAGTTTGTTAGCATATGTTCGACTGTTGGAGTCTCCCCCGTCCGCAGTAGCAGAATATCGGTTGATTTTTTGTTTCTATTATGTCATTATATGGGTTAATGCAGTATGTCCAATTCTGAGCCGAGTTAGTACAACATCATCACGTCGCGATGGGATGATTGTTCTCCATGGAGCTGTGTTCAACTTGACGTTACGGAATTTGTTGGTTGTGGGAATACGTTTCCAGCGTGAGTTCCATGCTTCATGAAATTGGTTTTTGATATTGTGTATTTCGTCTTGTATTTGGATTGAAATTTTTGGTACTGGAAACATCTCCGCCGCTTCTTTCGTAGCGATGTCAGCTTCTTCATTTTCCTTTATGTTAGAGTGTGAAGGGATCCAGCATATAATGGTTTCTTGTATGTGTTGGTTAGCTGCCAGGTGAATATCTTGGGCTTGGTTAGATTTTGAAAGAACGAGATTAATGCTTTGAACGGCGTAAAGTTCGTCGGTAAAAATAATTATTTTTTGTAGACGTAAGTCTCTGGCCAAATTGATAGCTAAGTTGATTGCCATTAGTTCAGCGGATAGCACTGAGAATTCGGTTGTTAAAACGTATCTTACGGTGATATCTCGATGTGTGATAAAGAGTACATCGAGGGATTGAATAGAATATAGAAGAGAAAGTATTTGCCACTATTGAAATTTTTCGTTTTAATTTCTTTTTAAAATTAAACTTGAAAATTCTGTCCAAAAAAAAACCCTTGAAATAAGTTCATAGAAGAAATGAGCCTATCGCCTAAGAAAGTGACACACAACTATCCATATAATAATTAAAAATCGCAAAATAATAAAGAAAAAATATATTTAAAAAAATTAATCGTTTTAAAAATAGATTAATTTCAACGATTCTTCGTCCTGATAGTTTCTTGGCAAAATTCGTAATTACGAAGACAGGCGGAATTGTTCTTTTAATGGATGCTTATCGTTTATATACAAAGGAACATTTATAATATTAAAATGTCTTAATTTTCCCAATTTTATTTTAATACGTTCGGAGTGCAAAAACAATCGATGTGCGCGTGTAGTAAATCGTTTTTAACAAAAGGTCACGTGCGTATAACACGACCTTGATAACGATAAAAAATGAATGCGTTTCCGTTTCGTAATTAAAACGTTCCTGATCATTTGACCTCTACGACCTTTTTCCTTTATTTGAATTTATCGCATACACCCGCGACAAAATGCATCGACTTTGTTTTATAACATTTAATGTAACCAGATGATTTTTCATCTACACTCGCACTCTATTCTTCGAATGAAAATCGCATTTCTCGATGGTAAAAAGGAATCATTAGGGACATTTTATAGCAATCGAAATAATAATAATAATAAAATCAATTTTTATATTTCGTTGTTTTTTTATTTATATTTTCTATCTTATGATTATTTTCACACGAAAAAATACCGATCGTATATTTACGTTAACCGCTTTCTGTCATATATTATAATTTATTTTTTTAGTGCAATCTTATACTTAATGTATAAATTAGCACTAGTGATAAACTTAAATTAACACAGACGGCGAAAGATGTGTACATTTACACAACTTTCAGCGGTTTATATAAGAAATACACAAACAACTATTTGACTAGTTAATATGGTTTCATACGCTTAAGACGTCCGACGTCGTTTTCAGCGATTAACAGATTTCGTGCCTTCATTTGGGTAAAGACTGAGTCGTTTGTGGCGTGTGTTTACGAAGTGCCATATTGTTTCATCAATAGATAGGATTTCCAAATCTGAATGGGTGTCTTAATTTCTCTGGCACCATTGTGCATTAGTTATGGAGACCGAACACATTTGTTTCGGATAATTGACCTATTTGTTTTTTTCGCACAGACTCACAATTGGGCTCCATACGTCCAAATTGGTGTAATTATTTGCGTATACAGAAGTATTTTGTTATCTGAGCTTGGAATTTCGACGAATTAACCGATACATTTGTCGCCATTTATGGGTAATTTGTTCTTTTTTCATCTTTACACGCGTTTTCCAGTTCAGTCGACGGTCCAAATGCATACCTGGATATTTTGCACTATCCTTTTTGAGGAATAGGCAGTCGTTCCAGATAAACCGGATGATAGTTATGTTGATACAAAACTATAAATTTTAAACAGTTACTTATTATACGATACTCCCTTTTTAGGTGAACTATAGATAATTTTCGATGTATTCAATAAATGTTTTTAAAATTAGCACATTTCACGTCAACCAGAAAATAAAACATTCGGCACGAATTAAAATTTCACGTCCACATAGTCGGCATTACGACTGAAAGGGTTTAAGTAGCATGCCTAATTTGGGAACATTATGATCGAAAATATGAAGAAGTTCTTTTTCTTGAGAGTCCTCTTCGTTATCGAAAGTTGGCTTCTATATCTTTCATCTATTTGATCGACGCTTACTGATATTGTACCAGATGGAAAAGACTTCCAGTCTCGGTAACAGCAATCTATCGTTAAATGTTGAAAATCCATGACGTCCTTCTGCGGCCAACACTACGAACACTTTCTACCGCGCCCATCAGTATTATTCGGAGTCGATAATGATAATTTTCCTTAATTTTATTAGTCTTATCAGTTCACGGCTTTCTTATTTGTAATTTTTGCCGCCCACGGTATTTCAAATGAGCATACAGCCAACACTGATAAATATATATATATATATATATATATATATATATATATATATATATGCGTATATTTTGTTAATGGTCTGTAATTAATATGATTCGAATTTTTTGTTAAACATGTGTGAAAATGTCGTTATATCCGGATAACATTAGGGAATAGATCTGTATACAGTTAGCCCGCTGCTGTACGATCAATTTTTCATATAGTCAGGTTTTAGGAATGGTGTATATTCCGTTTATATAGCGTTATAATTTAGATTACTTTCCTTTGTATTATTTAACGTGGTACTATTATTCACCTTAAATTTGATTTGAATAATGACGTTAATAATAATTAATAGTAATAATAATTAATAGTAATAATAGTGTTATTATAATGATAATAAAATTCTATTATTAATAGTAACAATTACTACTACTAAATAATAATAATAAAAAATAAAACGTTCGTAATGTAGAAAGCACTGAAAATAATATTTTTAACAATTCCATGAATGCAATAATAAAAACAATTTTGTTATCTTTTCACAACAGTTTATTTAAACCTGTTCCGAAATTGTATCTGTTTAACAGCCACAAGCCGCAAACTCGTTAGTTGGGATTATTTAACGTATTATACAAATGTGTACAATTTTAAATAATCAATGAAATATGATTTCCTACCCGAATACACAAATCTTAATTATTTTAAAAGGAATCAAATTCACGCATTTGTTAAATTTTATTCGTTTTGCACAAATTGTTACATCCACTTGATAATGAAAATAAGTAACTTATAGGAAGGAAAGGAAATAAATACACGTAATTTTCGATTAACCATAAATACATAATTATTAAACTTTACACACCCACATGATACATATATATATATATATACAAATATATATCCATTTCTTTTTTGGCCCAGTATTACCGATTTAGTCAGTTCTATTTTTACTTAAATATTTTCATTAACTAACAAAGTTTATAACTTTAATTTATATCTTAATATTATTAATATTTATAAATCGATACAGTAGCCACTCTCGTAGTCGGTTCGCTAATTACCTGACTAATATGTACTAGCAATGCATTGTATGCTCCAACAATTTATTTTTTAAGTTTTTCTGTTCCTATATTTCTTATCCTGCAGTTCTAAATTATATTTTCAATGAATCCGTCCTCTTTTGTGCATTCACATAAATCTGAATTTATTATTTTAATTTCGTTTAGTTTTTTGTGAGTCAAATTATAATCTCTAGGCATGTTATTCGAAAACCCGGTATCTTTACGTATTTCCTTTTGGATATTATAATAATATTTTCCACGATGTGCATTAAGATTTCTATACCTATGATCCATTTAAACTTTGCGCTTTTAATTCACTTCTAAATTCGTTCCAAGGATTTTATAATAATTTCCCGCTGATTTGCTGGTACAATCTTTGTAAGTTGATCCACAATGCAGTTTCCTTGTTAGTATTATATGCTTTAAGTTTACCGCATATTCACGATATTCCATAAAATGTTATCCCGCTTGTCTGTTCTGTTATTAATTTTTTGGATTGTTGATATTTAATCCGTTAAGATCAATATATTTTATGTTTCTTGATTTGGTCTTATACGATATTGCTTTCTGAATACCTATCATTTCTGCTGTGCAAGATGAATATACTGGTGGAATTTTAAATTTTCTTTTATTGTTCAGAGTTTTATTATAGAAAGCAGCCGAGTAGTAGTTTTATTCTATATTTATCGAAGCATCAGACATATATATATATATATATATATATATATATATATATATATATTCGTACTCCGGGAATTGTATGTCTATTATTTCTTTTAAAATTGTATTATTTATATTGAGCGTATCCTTAATGCAGAAAATATCTGTAGAAAAATCCATCTTCGCCTCGTTGATAATGTATTTGTATAGTGTATTGTAATACGGGCATCCTAATATTTTGTACAAATTTAAGTTCTTTATAATTTTCATAACTTACGATTATGTCTTATTATACCAATATAGACTACCTGACACATATGTGTATAATTTTGGAATAAGTTTATTTAAAGGGTGGTTTCGATTAGATTTACATTTTAAATAAAATTTAACAGTGATTGGTTGTAGATATAAATATATATAGGTGAATTGAATGTTTAGGGCTTGATCATTGTGCTCCTAATGCATTTTTAGTGCAATATTTTGTAGTACTTGTAATGTTTTCATTTTTGATTTACTGACTTATGTGATAATTCGTTCTATATAGTCTATTTGTGATCATATCAGCGCTTTGTATATTAAAGTATTTATTTTGGGATGACTACCCCAACTGATTCCGTTCAAAACTCTAAGAATAGTTAGACCACCCTGGCATTTTCTTTTTATGTAATTTATTTCGTCTTTACAAGTTAACTTTTGGTCCAATATCACTTCAAGTATTTTATAGTTTTGCCGAATTGAATAGTTCTACCTTTAATTTTAACATATGGACTTTCAAAATTACTCTATGTCTGGTAAATATCATGTCTCTAGTTTTCTCACATTGTACTTTAAATTGTAACCATTCCGCATAGTTTTCGATCTTTTCTATTGCGTCTGTGATATACTTCATAGCTGTACGCAATGTAGCTGCTAAAGTATATGTCACCATGTCATCAGCGTATTGAAGAATTCGTATTTTTTTTTAATATATATTTTATAAAATTTTCCCGTGTATATCGAATATAAGATTGGACTTAGTATTGATCCCTGACATATTCCTTTGCTGCATCGTACACTACTCCATAATTTCTCCAAAATATTTTACAATTAGGGTTGCTGTCTGTAAAGTAATTTGTAATTCAATCTATAATATTATTCGAAATTTCATATTCTACTAGCGTTTTTCTTATTTTTTTTTATATTAACATTATCATTTGCGTTTTTAAAATCAATTAATATTGCTACTAGATAATGATTTTTAGACATATTCTGAAGTTCAGTGTTCAAAATATTTAAGCAACCCCTTTTTGTACTATAACCAGTTCTAAAACCAAATTGAGTTTTAGGAAAGTTATTTATATTATGTAGCCACCATTCCAATCTATTTTTCACTATAAATTCCTTAGTTTTACCCAGACATGACAATGGTGTTATTGGCGTGTACGATCTAAAATCCTGCGTATTTTTATTCTATTTTAATATTAGACATACGAAGTTATTTTTCCAGTCGTGTGGGATATAATTTTGAAAAAGTGAACAATTAAATAAAATCAATAACATATCTTTACCTTTTACATTTAAAGAGCCTCGTAAGGAATATCACACTGTAGTATTTTTTTTATGTTCTAAGCTTTTAGTTAACTCTTCCGTATAATTATTATTTTGTTGAATATTTATAGTTTGGAACTGTGCAATAAATTAATTTTATGTTTTTGTCGTGATTATTTTTATCACATATAAAGCAATAATTCTTTACCTTCTTTATTTTCATTATAACCTAATAATATAAATCTGTTATTACTAATTGCCGGTATTATTTAAAAGATTGTGGAGATCGGCATTTTCGAATCCACTAGATAGCAGCATATATACTAATTATTCTACTTTGTTATTTATACGTTAGATATTTTTCCCCATTAGTGTTATAGAATTATGTAAAAAAATAGCACTTCCACCGCCCCTTTTGTTCCACTGTCTGTCGCATCTTATTATTTTATATTCTTTTAACCATAAGTGGTTACTATTTTTTTGGCTTAGACAGCAAATATGAATTTTTTCTTTCTTGAATAATCTTTTTAACTCTATTAAATTTATGTATCGATAAGTTATTCTCTAAAAACTTGTTAATACTATTAACACACAATGTAATTATGTACATACAAATTTATCGTTTTTTTTTTTTAATTAATACTGGACAAAAAAGAAAAAGTATGCACAAGTTGAACTTAAAATTTAAAATTAATTTACGTTTACCACAAAATCCACGATGCTACAAAGAATTATTAATCATCGTTGTGACGAACACGTTATATTTATTTATTCTCAGTTGTTTTGTCGCTCGCCACGAAATTACACATTATCTTACAAACTTGGTATTTGAACTTTTCATATCTGATGTACGACTCCTGTTAGTCCCCGGGGCCCATGTGGTCCGTTAGTGCAGCCAGCCAGCGCCTGAACTGCCATAATATAATTACCCTTTAATATTATTACTAATTATTTCATTATTATTATTAATATCTTATGTAAGACTCCAGTTAGTCCTTGGACGACGAATGTGGCCCGTTAGTGCAAGCCACCCAGGGTCCGTACTGTCAAATAATTATATAATTACCCTTTAATATTATTATTTTTTTTTCATGATGTATTCTTGTTTTGGTATATATTCCGTTTCATTATATATTTTCATACAATCATACATCCAATTACTCTGAGGAGTTACCATCGTAATGAGAAAAAAAATGGCACACGTCTGTCCGTGAACGGCATTATTTTTCTTACAGAGAATTTATATATATATATATATATATATATATATATATATATATATATATATATATATATATATTCAACATTAGACATGGCTATTGGTCATGCACGATATCGCATTCTCTCGTGGTGATATTGTTCCTGAAAAAAATCTACGCACACGTTTCCACTTTACTTATTCAATAATAACGTCTCTAATTTGAGAATAAGTCGTCACACGTCGATCGTTCGTGTACGATTTCGTGTTTATTTACTCGGTCCGATTTGTATAGTACTTTTTTATTCTTTGCTCGATTTCATTTAACTGTGCAGCCTTTCCAGTCCAATCGTTATACCTTGAATCTATTTTAATTTAGTCGAGTAATTTCAGACTATTATAATTATTTAAAAAGGAAGTTGTCGAAATAGTTTTTTATTTTTAACGTTCATTTAATATGTAAGAATTGACGATAGTTTGAAGTGAAATACATTCGTCTCCGAATTTTCTAGCGATTTTGCGAAAATTTCTATACGAAATCGTACAAATATTTCACCGTGCTCAGCCAACTTACGACTAGAAAACGGATTTAAAAAGTTCTTGGAAGTAAACGTTTAAAAACGTACCTTTGTAAAATAACGCTCTTCCGATACCGTCAGAAAAGATTTTAATCTTGCAGTCGATTGAAAAAATTTAAACGTCGCCAATTTCAATAATTATTCTATAGATATTTTTGGAAACATTATCAAAGTATTGTAAAATTGAATTGCCAATAATATATGCAGAAAAAAATTGAAGTCCCGTCAATTTGTCGCCTATCTTAAAAAAGAACTGACCGAACAAAACATTCTGACTAAGCCAATACGAAATGGTCTGCATTGCATTCCCGATTTCTTTACTTTATCAGCAAGCTCGTACACTGATTTATCAACCGATTAGATGAATAGCCGAGTTGAATACAGTCTTTATTTTTCTTTCATGATAAATTCTCATCCTCGTTGAGATTAGAACTCAGATCGTGTTACGTCGTAAGTGCCTAGTTTTAAATATGTACTACGACTTAACTTCGAAAGTGGTTATATTTATTTTTTAACTGTTTTTTCGTATCGTTTCCATCTAAATTATGAATAATTAAAACCAAATTTCAAAGACATAATACTTTTTTTAATTCCTTCAAAAAATCAACCAAAAACGTGCCATCCGAATTACCCGAATAATCCAAATTTATTTAACAACGTATAATCGCCTTATGTAAAATTCTCGGTATTTATTTAGCCCTTTTGTCTTTTATTATTTGTTATAAGGTGCCTCATAACGATTCAACGATATAGGGAATCACTAGTATTATGATTAAAAGTTAATGATCAACCGTGAAGCTTTTCAAATCATTGTGTTAAATCGTGTTTTACAAATATATTAGTTTGATAATGATAGAAACTTTCACGCTTCACTATAATTTTAAAATAATTCCCGCTTTAAAGATATATATATATATATTTGACATAATGGACTATATTTTCTAACCATATAATTAATTTTGAAAGATTAAATAAACAGTTTAACGATTATATATACTACCCATTTCTACGTCAATTAGTTATTATTGTTTTATTTAAAGGCATTAAATTTTTTCAGACCAATATACTGCTAATTTGAAGGTTTGCAATGCGCGTTCATTATATGAACAAATGTTACACCAGATCAACAATCCATCAGGCGTATGAAATGCCTTGTGGCATTAAAATGCACCTTACACTAAACACTTTTTCTGTCGCCATCAAATTTGTTCCGTTTGTTCGTATAGATTAGAATTTTCAGTAATTTTACATTATTAAGTTAAATTGCATGGCCGATACCCAAAATTGTGGTTCAGTGATAATAATCCCTCGCTAATTACCCGAACCAAGAATACTTTTTCTTAGAGAGATAGGTGGTGTGAAATCCTCGGGTGAAACTATTGAAAAATTAAAGTTGAATTTGTTTCATCTTTCATCATTTTGATCGCGAATTATTAATATTCAATTGAATATGCTACCTTCCTTGTGCAGTTGGAACTTTGATGAGTGGTCAGTTTAATTCTCACGACCCTCCATACAATGTTGACAGGTGACAAACCTTTAAGAAAAGTATCATATTATCGATTTCTTTCAAGTATTATCCTTGTTTTAAGTATGATTTTAATTGAAGCTATAACTTCTTATAGTTTGAATACTTCGAATTATGAGATGTTTGATACTTTTTAGTATGCAATATTTAACTTTAATAATAATTTTTATACTATTAGATTTTGAACTGATTCACTCATTCAAAATAAACACGTGGGTTAGCGACGATTGCAGTTTTAGTTGTTACAGCAAAGATTTGAATTTGCCCTCCGAAAAAATTTGAGCTCCCGTTATTTTTAAAATTAAGTCTCTTACACACGTATTAACAGTATTTTACCTTCTTCGTTAAGTCGGAACCACATTTCTATCTTAATAATTCCGTACAATTTACGCCCAGGATTGAAGCATTACTAGAGACGAATGTTGAGGGTGGCACCATGGACGACCGAGCGATCTAAATATTACAAAAACTCGGTATAGAAATAAGGCTGAAGTACACGATACAAAAAGAAAGGGTTGCTAGTTATGAAGGGCAAATTTGAAGGAGTGACGATCTTGAGAAGCAGATTATACAAGGCGAGATAGAGGGTGCCAGGAAACGTGGAAGAGCACTAGGATATACTGACCAATAAAGTAACTGGTCGAAATGTCGCTCCATCAGTGGATAAGTTTGGCACAAAATTATACATCCAGCCGGTCGGTTTATAAAATAGTCGGATCGAGCGATCGACGAAAAATAATAATAAGTAGTAGAAAAATATAAAAAGAAAAATTTATTAATACTGCAATATCGGAATCAGGAAGAAAGGACGATAAATAAGAGGGAATCCACAAATTATAATAAGCTTACTATAAATTATTTTCAAGAATAAAAGATTCGCACATCGGGTCATAATTCGAGATATAGAGGTGGACAAGGAAAACAATTATATTCTACGACGAGACTCTTATGAAAACCACAGCTTCTGTATATTACATATTACAAAATTCTTAAAATATATTCGTCTAAGCTAATTCGAATAACGTTTATAATGCGAATTGCCACGAGATTAGTCTTGTTTGAGCATAATTATTTATAACAAATCGGCGAAATTATTAGCGAATATGATTTGTAAATGAAATATCCATTTCTAAATGAAACGGTAGAATTATAAATTGAATACGATAAAAGTATGAAAATACTTGTGAAATCCGAAGAAAGACAGGAGGATTAAGTAGAGGACGGAGAATACTTACGTTACCACGGAAATACCGCTTTCCGAATTTGACGATTGCGCCAGTTACAATTAAAAAATAAGAAATTTTTAATAATTCTCGACTCAGTCGCTAGTTACGTTGTAAATGAAATATGTAATAATGTGCTGAATAACTCGTAAACAATCTAGATCTACACGCGGTATTACTTTAATCCTATTACAAGGACTTGGAAAAAACTAAGATATAAATAATGAAAAATGAAAGTTTTGAGATGGAAAATGGTAAAATAAGAAAATCAAAGAAGCGTGAAATAAAACAAATGTATTAAGATTTTACACGACAAAACGAGTTTATAAAAGAAGCCTCGTCGTTTAACTTTAAACTGAAACGGTAATTTTGTATTTCATATAATACGTAGCGAGAAACAAAGAAATATTTTTTAGTTTGAAAAAGGCAAGTGAAATAAAGAAAAATCAACGTCAGGTTTTTAATAGATAATCGAATGGCTAAGTGATTTTTTAACGAGGTACGCAGTCGCCGGTTTTTAAAAGAATCTACGGTAAATTATGCGAAAACTTACCGTAACCGGCGACGTGAACTTTCTTCATCCAAGGATATATTATTTTTTCCGGCGAATCTGTCCGGTCACTACCGTTTACACCGGGCGATCCGTCTTGATCCGTAAGTCCGCCATGACTATATTCGTCGTCGTCTAAATCATCCGGTTCCGACGATGTGCCGTCTATCGAATGCGAGTGCAATTCTTTAATATTGACGGCCGACGGTAATGACGGACTTCGCAACTGACACGGCGATACGGACGGACTGACTCCGCTATGGAGTAAACTAACGGCCGTTTGTGAAGTCATATGACACGGCGGCGGTGGAGCAGGCTGTACGTGCGATTGTATTTGTTGTTGTTGCTGATGGTGAGTCGATTGTTGTTCGAGTTGTTGTTGAGTCTGAGGCGGTGAATGATGCAACATAGGGATGACTGGGGCAGTAGTATTTTGTTGAGTTTGAGCTGTTTCGGGCATTACGTGCAAATTTTGCAAATCCAATTGCGTAATCGTCGAATGATGATGGTGCTGTTGATGATGATGGTGGTGATGATGATGATGGTTTTGAGGTGGAATGTGCTGCGGTAACGGGTAACTATTGATAATTTGCGAAGGAGCCGGAACTGTTGTAACGGGACTGGGTGCCGCGTAATTCGGGTACGTTAAATTGGACGACGGTATTATCGCAGACGAAGGTCCTAGATGAGGATTCGCCAAATCGTACGAATTCGACTCCATAGACGTCGGTGTCGGTTGTCTAAAATAAGGATCGTATTGATGATGGTGATGAGGTGTCGGTTGATGATGATGGTGATGATTAGACGATGGTACCGGTTGGTGATTGAAAAAGTCCGAAGTTAAGTAATTATTTTGAGGGTATTCCTCCGCCGGCGGAAATGACGGTTCTACCATCATACCTTGATTATGCATCAACGATCCGGGATGATGATGGTGGTGGTGGTGATAAGCCGGTGGACAATTTACTAAAAAAGAACTCATTTTTTTTTTTAGTCGAGCCTTTTCGTTAATACGAACTGAAACTGGGTCGAGTTAATAATTACTTAATAATAATAATTTAACTTAATTAATTTACAACGAAAATTGACGGCAGTGAGATAACTTTCAACCTGTACGCTGTCCGATACGAAAAATAATCGCCGCGTTCGAAGTCGTCGACATTGTCCGAAAATAACGAAATTTCGAATCGCGAAACGAATAGAACTTGTCGAAACGAGCTTAAAACGGCTCTGAAACACAACAACGTTTTAACTTCTCTATGGCCGATTAATAAAATAAAAAAAGAAAAAAAAAAGAGAGAAAAAAAGAAAAGAAGAATTTTTCAACACCCGTTATTCCGGTCGTGCTTCGAACAGCTGAAATCACTCCGCCCATATTCGGTAGTCCGTCGTTTATCACGTGATTCGAACAACCAATCAGGAATAAAACCGAGTCCGAACCCTCGTGTACGACTGTTTGGTATTTCCCAGAACAGTATACAGGTTATTAAAAGACCTTATAAATATATATATATCTATATATATATATAATATATGTATATATATATATAATATATGTATATATATATATATGTATACCCCAAATAATACCAACTACGTCCCTATCTAAAGTCGTAAGTCGAAATTCGAAAATTATAGGAAGGACCGCACGCTGCGAATTTGATATTAAAACATCGGCCGTATGTACCGTTTCAATTTCTGCTACTGTTCTTATTGTTTTGTTTTCTGTTCTTTGTTTATTTCTTTCTAATCACAATCTATGATTTATTTGTTAGACAACAGCGTTCGTATGTGGCTGAAATTTGTACACGCCATTCGTAGCCTAACTGATAGTATTATAAAATAAAGATAAGAATCTTTATACGAATTAACATCAATGCCGATAAGTAAAGTGCCGACTAATCTTCATCGGTATGATTCTGCTCACTAAAAATGAATAATCTTTAATAAAAGGTGAAAAATTTATTCTCGCTACTGGAGAGATGCAAAAATATTTGATTGTAGCGATTGAAAATAGTTTAAAATTTTACGTCATTTCCGTAGTAAATAAAGTAATTCAATTTTTGTTGATATTTATTAATAAACTGCATAAAACGATTGCGCTTGATTAAATTATACAAAAAAAACAAAACAAATCTCGTATAAATTGATAATAATTCTGAATCTAATCTATAACTACGAATTTTCTAAAAAAAAATTAAACAACAAAAAAGGAGTTAAAATTACTAAAAATTTTTCTTGATGAAAAATCACAAAACTTTTCGGCTGTTAAGCCATTATCGGGTGAATATACAAAAATAAATTATAAAAATATAATATGTATACAAAAAATTATAAAGATATAAAATGTAAAAAATATCAAATAGGTACATTTACAAAAATTATCAAAGTGATAATTTTGAATAATCGACAATCAGCGATATAAATATTATATATTTATATTGATATATATTATATATAATTTTTATATATATATAATTTATACATAAACAATAACAGGATATTTGATTTATATTTACTTTATAATGGCTTAACAGACGAAAAGCCACATGATTTTTCGCAAAAAAATATTTTATCTTTTTTAACTCGGTTTTTTGTTGCTTAATATTTACTATGAAATGTTAAAAATCGAAATATTCAAATATTAATAAGATCCAGAGAATAAAAGCTATTGAATAATCTAAGCACATAAAACTACTAGCTACTTATGGCATCGGTAGTAATATTTCCTTATACGTTTACAAGTGTGTAAAACCTTATCGATATATTTTTTATCAAAAACAATTTTGATACCATCCGCGAATTTAATCGAACGGAATATATAAATATAAAATTCGTACACGAAAAAAAGAACAAATTATCGCGAAACAGTTTCAATAGGGCAATATACATATTTAACCTATGGATATTTTCCTAATTTGAATAAAAGACTCCATGATAATCTTTTCGTTTCTGATTTTTATTATAATTGGTCGTGGTAATTTTAAAAAATATCTAACGTTTTGTCATAGTAGAAATAGAATACTGCACAGCGTGTAATTCTGTGAATACGGTTTACTATATACTGTTAGGATGCAATTGCGGGAGGCAGTTTTAGAGTAAACAGAATTGGTGAATACCACAAATATAAGGAATTAATAAGTCAGCCGTCGAAGAAATAAGAAATAGCAAAAATTATAACTTATGATATTAAGAAGATGAGGTTAATTTTATTTAGATATTATCGTTAAAGTTAAAATTATGGATAGTGACGGAAACTAGCAAAAACCAAAACATTCTTAACTGTAGAAAATGACGACATCGACCAAGATGAAAATAGTGATAAAATCAGAAAATTCCTTTTAGGAATATCTGATATAGAATTTGATCTAAAATCAATCGGGCGTTACTATTAAACCCAAAACACCTATTAGCTATCGTAGTACTGTTAAAACACTAAAGAAGAATAAATATCTTTTTTACACATACGCCTTCCCGCAAGATAAACCATTCAGGGGGGGTGCTCAAAAACTTGCACCACACAACAGATATAGCTGAAATAAAGGAGGAACTCGAATCAAAGGGGTTTGCAGTCGTAAGAGTTACAAATTACGATATAAAACAAAACAACCGCTTCTAATGTTTTTTATAGATATCAAAGAATAATGATGAAATATTTGAAATTGGCCATATTCTGAACACAAAAAAAAATACACAACTTAAGCAATGCAAACGGTGCCAACTATTTGGTCATACGGTCAATTACTGTAATCTTCCCGTACGATGTGTCAAGTGTGCCGGTACACATGACACCAAACTATGTACAAGAAGCTTAACTGAGTCAGCTGTATGCGCATTATGTGATGGCCATCATCCCTCATGCTATAGAGGGTGCCCAGTACATAAGGAACAGAGTGAATTCTACAACAAATTGCGTAATTCGCGTGTTCGAACTCATATAAATACCAATGTCACCGAAGAACAAAATAATAATTATTCTAACTATAGCACAAACTCAGAAAATAATCGATCATACGCGAACGTTGCACGAACCAGAAATATTCATTATGATGAAACACGGAAATTCCATGAAAATATTAATAACGTAGATAATAAGCCTAATGATATTTCATCTCTACTTACATCATTTCTTAGTGAATTCAAATCTACAATAAATCCATTAATATCACTCCTTACGAAAGTTATCGAAAAATTACTGCCATAATGTTAAATAACACAAGTATAATAACAAAACACTCCCTAGTGATAATCCTTTGGAATGCGAACGGCGTTACTCAAAAAAGAAATGAGTTCGAACTGTTTCTTCATCTACCTGTCGTTGGTATTGCATTAATAACTGAAACACATCTTACTTGTGAAAAAAGTTTTAAAATTCCTGGATAAACACGGCGTACCTTCATCCTGATGGAACAGCTCACGGTGGCTCAATGGTGCTAGTCAAAAATATTTATAAGCAATACAAATACTTTACATATAACACATTTGGTTATCAAATCGCAGCTGTAAACATAGAAGCGCTCACGTATGATGTTACTGTAGCTGCTATCTATTGTCAGCCAGGATTTCTCATACCAGAAATTGAATATAACGCCATATTCAGTAAATTTGGTAACAAATTTATATGCGGCGGTGACTATAATTCAAAAAATACTAGTTTGGGGATCGAGAAGTATAAATTCATCAGGTAGTAAGTTATACGAAATAATTCACTCGATATTCTGTCTCCCATGACTCCAACATACTAGTCGCAACATTGTAACAAACTTCTAGATGTATTGGACTTATTTGTTACTCATAAATCTTCGAGTAAAATTAAAGAACTCTGAAGATATAGATTCAGCAGTAACTCAATTCACAGATCTCATTAAATACGCTTGCAATAATTCCATAAAATATGAAATCAAATCATTCCATGAAAGTATTCACATTCCAATGGAAATAAGGAAATTAATTAAGGAAACGAGAACAGCTAGGGGCGGAGGAAAGAAATGACAGCGCTGTCGCTATCCATCTTTAAAGAAAAAATTTAACGAATTACAAAACAAACTAAAAAGTAAAATTAACGATTACAAAAATAAAATTATTATACAAATAAACTATTACAATCGTCAGAGGAACCATATAATATTAAATTGAACAACAGTTGGATTACAACGGACAAGGAAAAGGCGCGGGCATTCGCTGAACATCTCTATACGGTTTTCATCCCTCATCCTGACTGCGCGCAACATCATACAAATTTTATACAAGAATCAATAGCGATAGCGCGTCCATCTGATCGGACCACCAAATATTTTACACCTAAAAAGGTATTTCAATACATCCGTAAAGCACCATTACGGCGGTTATCCTCTTGTGTTACATTTTTAACGCAATACTAAGAATACGCTACTTTCCCACCGCATGGAAAAAATCTATAATAATTATGATCCATAAAAAAAGGAAAACCACAAACAGATGTTTCGTCATATCGACCAGTTAGTTTACTTTCTTCATTATCGAAGATCCTAGAAAAGCTGATTCTTAGTCGTATTGATATATAGTAATAAAAAATGCTGATGTGTTGCCAAATCACCAGTACCAACCATTCTTCAATTCAACAATGCCACCGATTAGTCGATGCAATTTCGTTAACTTTGTAAAAAGGCGAGGTATGCTCCGCAGCCTTTCTCGATGTCACTCAGGCATTCGACGAAGTATGGCACGCTGGACTGCTATTATACTACGCAACATTTTAAGCGAGGATATCTATTGCTTAAATCGTACCTATTAGATCGTTCGTTCGTTGTTAAAATCAAGGACTCATTCTCGGAAGCATATACAATCAGATCTTCTGTGCCTCAAGGCAGTCTATTAGGACCATTATTATGTTCTATCCACACTGCTGACATACCAATTTCAACCTTTACTTTATTAGCTACATTCGCCGATGATATTGCAATACTCGCGTCAAACACGGATGCCGCATGTGCTAATACTGCGGTTCAAAAACATCTCGACCGTTTGGAAGAGTGGGCCCGTCAGTTAAATGCCAGCACATCACATTTACAAACAGATTTATAACGTGTCCTAAGCTAATATTTCATAACACTGAAATTCCGCAAGTCAAATCTGTTAGATATCTTGGTATACATATGTTTAAACGACTAACTTGGCGAGTTCATGTAAATAATGTAAGAAAATCGGTTGCAACTCGTGCCGGACTGTTATCGCCGTTGCGTGGACGAAAGTCGATTCTTAATCTCGCGACAAAAAGACAGATATATCAGTCAATTCTTGCTCCTGTGTGGAGATATGGCATAGAAGTATATGGTGCGACATGTCAAACCAACTTACATAAGAAACATCAGTCAAACATATTGCGCACTATTGCATCGGCACCATACTACGTACCGAACTATGTACTACACAACGACTTAAATATGCCGTATGTGAACGATGTCTACTTGAAGCAGTAGAGAAAGTTCTTCGAAAAATTACAGACCAATGTCAATCCCTTAATACACAGAATGTTTAAACATCCAGTCAACTATAGTAGATGACTAAAAAGAAGAAAATGGTCCCGATCACTTAAGCAGTCAGATCGTTCGCTGTGATGTTGCAACGTACGCTGGAATAAGAACCCTTCTTATCACGATGAAAATCTAACCTTCCGTTGGGCCAGCTAGATTAATTATTGTTTTTTTTTCTTCTCTTAGTTTTAAGCAGTGTCGTTTGTGGCTAATCTTAACCGGTACGACAAAAAAACAAAAAAAAAAATATATATCGGGAAATGGTATATGTACACACAATCCTTAATTCCTTATTTCCTTGTTGATCTTATATTCTTTTCTCTTAATAATGGTCTTCATTATTACCTTGATATTATAACTACGGTGATTTCCCGCGATCATTTCTGTTACTTTATAATTTCGCTTTCAGTACATTTTTCTATACTATCAAAAATTTCGAACTTTTATTATCCGAAAATTGCTTAATCTTCGTTTTTTTTTTTAATTGACGCAATTTTCACGTTATATATCAATGGCGTGACTTAATGGCCTTATATTTGATTGTACCGCGTTTTAACCGGATATTTTATAATCAAAAATTGTAGTCGACAGTTTTTAAAAAAATTACGAAATTTTAATAACAGATCGACGATAATTTCGTTAATCGAAACGTACATATTGCAATTTGTTAAAAAATTAACGTTCTCGCGTACAGAAATTTCGACGAATGAATTGAATTGAGTGCGTACGAATGTATTAACGCGTACTAATGGGTATTTACGGTTTTGTGTTGTTATTCGCGGAAAGATATCGAAAATAATCGTTGCCCGATTGTCGGTTGCCGATTGTCGATTTTCGGTCGACTATATTCTTTCTCTTCGGAGCATATACATTCGGGAAATGTTAAATATTCTTTATATTACTACAAGTGTAAACCATTGGGAATATACAGATTTTATCGACTAATAAAACTATAAAGGTAGCCGCATACATTTTAAAAGAATTCTCACCGCATGTATCAAGCCGTCATTTTTAACATTTCGGAATTTGGAGTGAAAAGTGACGTTTATAATGTCTAATATTCGCTGGCCGAGTTAGTTTTATCAAACTTCACATTCTTATTTCACCTCGTTTTTACCTAAAACCTCACGTTCGCCAATATGTTTTACAAGAGTGCGTGAGATAATAAATTTTATTTTGAATTGAACTATATATGTACATATATATATATATATATATATGTATATATATATATATATATATATATATATATATATATATATATATATATATGTATATATATATATTACCTCAGGGCAGCATCCTTGGTCCATTCTTGTTTATTATAGTACAATTAAAAAATTTGATGTTAATTTATATGCTGATGATACTGCTCTACTGACGTCATCATCCCGTATTGATACGATTAGCAACAGATTAACCGCTGCAATTAATAAAATATCCAAATACTTTC
This sequence comes from Coronaproctus castanopsis, assembly GCA_032883995.1. Taxonomy (NCBI): domain Eukaryota; kingdom Metazoa; phylum Arthropoda; class Insecta; order Hemiptera; family Monophlebidae; genus Coronaproctus; species Coronaproctus castanopsis. Next base: position 183,900,812 of record CM065052.1, on the reverse strand, counting down.
ATAAGTGGAAAATTAAAATTAATGATAGTAAAACAGAGACTATTATTTTCACAAAGCGTAAACCCGCTATAAATTACTTTGTTCGAATTCATAATGAGTACTTAGACTGGAAATCTAAAGTAAATTTTCTCGGTGTAACACTAGATAGTAAGCTAACTTTTACTAAACATATTAACGAGTGTATCTACAGGGGACATAAAAAAATGAGTGTGCTGTTTCCAATATTTAACAGGAAATCTACGCTATCACCGGTGAACAAGCTTTTGATTTATAATCAGGTAATTCAACCTAAAATTCTTTATACTAGTCCTGTATGGTCGAACACCTGCCTAAGTAATATAAAAAAATTACAACGATTACAAAATCATTGCCTAAGAATAGTGTTGAACAAACCCAGAGATACACGCCGATTAAAACAATGCATGACATTTTAAACTATCCCTATATACGAGAAATAATAAAAAACAGGACCTTAAAATTTTTTAATGCATGCCGCATGTCTGCTGACCAAAATGCCAATGAAATTGGAAACTACGATTATCAGTCTCTACGACACAGGTATGAAAAATATAAACATAGACGAATTAAACATATGTTACTAGGGTAGCATTAGGTTTAAAATTCGATGATATAGATAAATTTTATTTGATATATTTTTGTATTCTTTTCTCTTTAAATTTTATAAATTATTTTAACCATTGTGTTTAAAATTTGCTTATGAATTACACGTTGCCGGTTTTTTTCGGAATTTTTCCTGTAAATTTCATTAAGCAATGAATGTTTATAACTATCACTCGTGTATATTTTTAAAAAACTATTATTAAATTTATCGGTTAAGAAATTTTTTATTTTTCGGAACGATAGAACAGTATATTATAAGTTATTCTTTTCTTGTAAAATTTAATTAATCAAAATATACTTATTTTCTTCTTCTTTTCTCTCTCTCTCTCTCTCTCTCTCTCTCTCTCTCTCTATATATATATATATATATATATATATATATATATATATATATATATATATAAACCAAACAAAATCATAACAAAGTTTAATCACTAAATGTTTTTTATTGCAAAGCTTTTCGACAGTTACGTCATTTTCATTTGTAACAAAAAGTGGCCCATAAAAACATCAATACTCCTAATTTTCTTAAATATAACCTAGACGTGGACGATTAAAGCAGTGGATTAGTAACGCATCGACGCACATTTGAAATGTGGATATGGAGACGAATGTTGCGTGTATCGTGGACTAAAAAAAGAACAAATCACTCGATACAGACGGAACTAGACGAACCGATAGAATTACACAAATTGTACGAAAGGCTAATGGATCAATATTTTTTCGGACATATTGTAAGAGTGACAATTTAGAAAAAATATTACGGCTTGGTAAAGTATCTGTTAAAAGAGGAGGGTACCCACTCGATGAACTGATGGCTTGAGGAATCAATTCGGTACGGTAGCAACAGCGGTGAACTGGAATCTATGGAGAACACTCGCAGGTCATAATGGTCAGAATTGACTAAATACAAAATGGAATATATACATAAATTTATCGAAAATAAAATAATTTTTTTTATGATTTTATGGCATTTTCGAATTACTGGAATCTGCACGATATAAACGAACAACTTAATTTAAATAGTACGACACAATAATAATACACATAACACAACAGATTCTTAATGTTAAGCACCTCATAGCTTAACAGTTATCTGAAATTAACGATGTATTAAAACAAATAACAATAAACGAAATTCAATGTAAACATTAGTTATACGATAAAAGGCAAATAAAAAAAAACTGGAAAAAAAATAAATAAAATACAGTGATACGGCAGAAAACAGATAATTCTATTCATGCGCATACCACACACACCAACACACATATTTACGTATATCTAAATACGTGCATTATTAACAACCGCGAGTACACCTCGTAATAAAATTTTGGGAATTTAGATTTTTTTTTTCGTCATATTTTTTTCAATACTTATCTAATTTAGTATAACGTTAACCGTTCGAATATTATAATCTTAGAAATTTGCTTTTTCATAGGTGTCGTTAAATATGATTAAAATTCTTCTTCTTCATAGTTTCAACCGATCTTGCTTATGGGTGGCCATCCAGCGAAGCCTCATCCATGTATCGATACTGTCCTCTATCGCATGCGGAATGTACCTAAACGTTCTGTGTTTTTCACTGTCCATGTGTTAATTACAAAACCATGTACGTCTCTTTCCGTCCAACTTTCTTTTACCTTCTATTCTTCCATTAGAATAGTTTGTAGGAATATTTTGTCTCACTAGTCAAGCGTTCGAAATGATTATAATTCGGCCAATGATATGCATATCAAGTTTTGATTTTTACTATCCGACACAGTGTCTACAGAAAGCTACAGTTTGTGCAAAACTAGTGTTATAAAATTATACGGTCTTTGGAAATTTAACATATGCATAGACAAAAATTAAGCCTCACAGCAAAGATTCTTTCATACAAAAGTTTCGGCGGAATTTTACCATAATATGATAATAATTTAAATCAATCGATGACTGCGACATTCGCTATACGCGTTACCAACATCGTCTTAATTTTTATTATATCTCGTCATACGATAATTCGTGTCTATTTTATTATTTCTATTTTTTTAGATTAATCTATATCTAACCCAGAGTCTATCAGTAGATAGTACGACGAATGATTGTTCGTAATCCAATGACTAAACTCTATATTAGTATTCTATGTTTTAATAGATTACATAAATTTTCGTCGGTTTAATGGTCATTTCTTTTAGTCTGAGTATTTACCTATGGAGTTGTCCAATAGCTAATTGCAATGCAATTAGTACTTTTATTCCTGGTGATTCATTGTCATCCTTTTAATGACATCAAATACGTACTCCAGTTAAAAGGTTGTTATGTAAATTTACAATTGTTATTTAATTTTGTCGTCAGTTTTTAAAACATATTTCGTTGTACGGGTTTTTCCCCACATTTTTACATTTTTTACGAACGATATGGTATTTATTATTTAATAACGTTAATTTCGTAATTTAGATGTTTAGGCTTTTATTTATGATTGGAGCGACTAATTAACGTTTTTAACGCTTCAAACTGAATGCACTGTATGTAACTTCGATATTTAACCGATTGACGGCGAACTAAGTTAACGTGCACCTCGAACGTTTTAAGTCAAGTCCACACACACAACTATAGTTGTAACTAACTGAAATTTTATCTAACGTATTCTCTAACGTTTCACTTCTAAACATGTCCAATATCCTCTTGTTCGCAAAAAAATCTATCGAATCTTTTTCGTAAAATAATGCGAAATTTTACCTTACCTTTTTCTCCTTATTTAATTCTCCCTCCAATAAAACGTTTAGATCAATTTGAAGAGAATAACGTTCACGTATTCATTATCGAGTGCCTGAGATTCTTTTTTTTAGATTATTAACAAATTTGATTCATTCGAATTAATATATAAACAAAGCAAATATGTATGGAAACAAACTGCTCTGCATCGGAATTTACTCAGTGACAGAGTTTATATAATTCATAAGAAATAATAGATAATAACAACAGACACTCACCCGTTCTTGTATTGGTGTGTCCTTTCTACAACGCCCGCATACTTTCACATTTTTACAAATAACATGATATAATATTATTTTTTCTTTCTTATACATAAAACAAGTTCATATATACATATAAATAATATATATTTATTTTAAAATATATACATATAAATAATATATATTTATTTTAAAATATATACATATAAATAATATATATTTATTTTAAAATATATACATATAAGTAATATGTATTTAGCTTTTTAAGAATGTTGGAATTTGAATTAGTAGATACAATGGAACCGTAATCCATTTTTGAAAGAAGCAAAATTTTATAGAAAAGTAGGAGTGATTTTCTGTCTGCGTCCCAATTTGTATGTGCCACCATTTTTAGACCTTTAATGTTTTGTGGTATTTCATCTGCAAGGGTTGAATGTGGTTTATCCATGATAATTTCCTATCGATTACCATTCCCAAGTATCTTCAACGAACATACCGTTTTCACTGGTTCATTGTATAGCAGAATGTTGCACGTGGGTGGAAGAGGCCGTTAAATACCGAATGTGATACTGTTTTTGCTACCGACAAAGTTAGTCCTTGCCTTTCAGCCCACTTGACAATTTTATTGACTATGTGTTAGTGTGTTGATTCAATATTTTTGATATTTGTGCCGGAAATGTAGATGATCAAATCGTCTGCGAATAGGCAGTACTGAACAGATACTGTAATAATTTTTCTAACTTCATCGATGTCGATAAGGAACAACACTAATTACGGATCTTTTAGGAATAACATTTTCTAATATTTTCGTATCATAAATAGTACTATTTAATCACACTTGGAATGATCTGTCGTTCAAAAATCTTTTTCCTTTGACCTCAATTTTTATTTCTAATAATAGTCCTTTAAGCCACATTAATTCTTTTACTATTTCAGCAAGAACAATATAGTCTGCTTCAGTACTAGACAGTGTCGCAATAGTTTATTCCTCTGTTTTCCGAACAACAGATGTTTCAAGTGCTTTAGTCAAATACACTGTTCTAGACTTCCGATATTTGTCCACATTATTATATTCTCATTATCATGCGTTGAGTACGCTTGTAACTGATTCATTAAAAATTGCCATTAAATGTAATTTATAAATCTTTATGTTAAGTATAGTATTTTTTCCGGAATTTCTTTCATTTTTCCAGTAAAATTTTTATCATTTTCATTTGTCAACTATTTGAAATATCGTTGACTTTTAAAAAGGTTTAAGTCACATTCGAAAATTATTTCTTGAATAATATGATTCTGATTAATACATAAGTTTTGTTCACCCAACGATTTTTAAGTTCATGACTTTCATCTCAATTAAAATTGTCGTTTACATATATTGCGAAGTATATATTACCTGATATATATATATTATATATATATATATATATATATATATATATATATATATATATATATATATATATATATTCGTCAAAAGTGTTTCCTTCAGTCCGATATTTTTAAACATTTTATTAAGTTTGGACAACAGCTATTTCAATATCAGGATGATTAATTTTTAATTTTATTTTTTGACGAGAATATATTTCATCAAATTTATTACTTTGAAACCTTTTACCACTATCGAGCTTGATATATTCAATGTTTTTAATCTGTAACATTCATTTTTTAGTCAATACATTTTTTCATAATTTTTAAAACTATTTAATCTGGTTCATAAAAAAATTAAAAAAATAGTTTTTTGCTACAAAAAAAAAAATATTTTCCGAATAGAATTTTTACAAAAAAATGTGTATATATATAGCAGTCGATTAGTCTAATTTCAGGTAGTCAGGCACGATATTGATTCAGTCTGATTCTATTCGTTATTTAACGTCAGAACAATACCCAAACGATTTAACGGGAAAATCTCCCGGGAGGTTCGAAATATTTCGAAAACGTCAGATACTCTTCCATAAAACACTTCGTTTATTTTTCTTTACGCTAGATTTATCACAATTCCAAACAAATCACAAAGCACCGGGCTTACATGGTTGGAGACCTTTCTCTTTCCGTTAAACAGTTACGTGTACAACACATGCAATACCTAAACATTATATATATAGATATATATACAAATGCACGTAATGCGTATAGATTTGTTGTACATATATATGTTGAAGTAACTTCTAAAAACGTTCGTCGACATATAAACAGTTAGATCGCTGACAAGCGTCTGTTTAGTTTGAATTCTCTATTATATTGGCCGGAATCATTAATAATAGAAAGCGCTGTTACTTGTAACTTAGTAATCGCATTTTTGTTTCCATTTTCCTGTAAACAACGAATCGCAGGGAGTATGTTCATACTTTTTCTTACAATCGGCCCACGAACAGAATCGATATTGCATCAATAATATTAACAATAGTAATAATAAGAGTAATAACAGTAATAATAATATAAGTAAAATAATGAACGCATGTTTCTCTATTTCCTTACGTTTATATAATTGAAAAATATAACACACAAAATAATGTTACCTGCGAAATAAATAACAACTTAGATTGTAATAAAGTTGTGTCGCGGTGTACGTAAATATATATTTTTTTAATTTATAGATTGTGGAATGCAGTGATTTTTATTAAATTAATTACAAAAATTAGTTAAAATCACTAAACGTTTATTTCCTTGCGAATAATCACAAAGCTTTTTGGCAACTATGCCATTATCAAGTGATATTTAAGTTAAAATAAAAATAAATATTAAAAGAAAAATTTTAAATAAAAACACAAAAATATAAATTTAAAATCACAATTTTACAAGTATAAAATGTAGAATAGATACTTAAAACATTTATGTTTTTATTTATTTTTTTTTAAATTAATATTTATTTTTATTTTAACTTAAATATCACTTGATAATGGCGTTATTGCCGAAAAGCTTTGTGATTTTTCTCAAGGAAATAAACGTTTAGTGATTTTAACTAATTTTTGTAATTAAAGTAAATATTTTTATTAACGAAAAGTAAAATGTTTTTCTCTCTCGTTTAATTCTGAAATGATCAAATTATTAATTGCGGCCGACTTTTTTCGATTAGTTTAGGGAAAAAAATTTTAATCACTTTTCAAAACAAGCCATTTCTCCTACTACCGATAAAGTACAAAAGTAACGAATTGTTCATAATTTACGAACAGATATTTATTTACAACTCGTTCAAATAAATCAGCGTGAAGAAAGTTTTTAACGAGATTTACCATACAGGATGCATACTAGAAGAATGAATAAAAAGAACTTTTGCAGGTATCTATAAAAATAGCAATGCGATTCGATGAGATGATTATTTAGCTCGATGTACTTCTCGTTATTTTTGATCTCCGACCGAATTTGAAGATCACCACAGCTGTTTCGTCTTTGTCCTTAGACATCTTTGCCAACTCTGCGGGTGTCTTGTTGTGCCATCGACGAATATCAGCTCTCGATGAAATTTTTCCCCTACCTGATTTCCAATTTCGCTCGATGACACCATTCAGGACAAGTTGGAATAAATAATACCTTTCTGGATATCTATTTACATTAATATTTTAATTTTCTTGAGCGTATAATGTATAGCATTTCTGCTTTGATATTTTTTGCAGCACATCTGTATTGGTAATATGGTATTTGTATGAAATCTTCAAAATACGACGATATGTATACATTTCAAACGGATCTTCTACTCAAGCGTGGATGTAAGAATCCAATTTTCCATACCGTACAGTAGTATCGGCCATACATAATGTCGCACCAGTCGTAGTCTTAACTGTTAATGTATTTCGGGGTCATCAAATTTTTCATATTTAAACTTGTCTCTTCCTTGTTTTTTTTTTCTATGCGTGATTGATTGTATCTCGATCGATTGATCGGTTTCCTCGATGAAACTAGATTCCGAGAAACTGAAATTTAGGTACTCTGTCTGTGACTTGACCATTTAAATTTTTGATACGGCTCTAATATCTCTCCTTCTATGTATTGTTAACCATTTTGTTTTACATTTATTTAAAGGTTATACTTTGGTTACCGTCGTGACTCGATCCACCATTTCTTGTAACCTATCAATGTTATCTGAGATTAGGATTTATCGTCTGCGTATCTTATATTAGAAATATGACGGTTTTTTTCTATATTGATACCATCATCATCCATGAGTGTTTGCTTAAAAATTGTTCCTGAGTATATATTAAAAAGTAACTCTAATAATAATATGCAGTCGCACACCTTTCTTAACTGGTGTTTCTTCTGATTCAATATTTTCATTTCTAACTTTTCCAGTCCGATTCCAGTAAAGTTTCCTATTAATCTTTTAACTTTACAGTCTATTTTAATTGCCTCAGAAATTTCAATTAATTCGCCATATTGCACACAGTCGAACGACTTACTATAATGAAGAAACAGCAGTCAAATCTGCGATTTACATCTCGACATCTTTGCGCCAGATAAGTGACTATATTGGTTCCCTCGTTTCATGACTCTATATCCAAACTGATTTTCTACAGTGTTATCCTCGCGTTTTTCATAAATTCTGTTGTGAATTACTTTGAGAAAGAGGCTTACTGTACGGTAATCATTGCAAACGGTAGCATTATTATTCTTTGGTAGTAGAACATGACTTCAACCAATCTGATCGTAGAGTATTTTTCGACAGCACCGAGTTGAAAAATTTAATTAAAGAATTTAGCGTCATATGGTCGTTTTGACAGTATCACGCCATAAAAATCTTCCTTCCGATAATATACACAAAATTATATACTCGTTGCGAAGACTAATACCAAGTTTGGATTCAGAAATAGAATGAGCACTCGAGGCGTTCATAAATGTACATTAACGCAACGCTACCGAGATATGGATATAGACACGTGTTCTGATAATTATTACAAAAAGTTTTATCGTGCCAATCATAAAAAATTGATGAAGATATTAAAGAATGCACAAAAATTATCTCAGGATAATTAGTCGTTTGTATTGGAATCAAACAGCAAACGTGCGTTATTGTAATGCCGTATTTCTCTATGTTGAACAAACATTTGATCGTATATAAACTCCTAGAATCATATTTATCGAACAGATATTTTCAATTTATCATTAATTCAGCGGCCTCTGAACAGTACTTGATCCGAGCGTCTGTTCCTCAAGGGAGTACTTTGACCAGTATTGTTTTCGCTATACACGGGTAATATTCCGGTGCTAAATACCACAGTTATGGCCACTTTTTCTGATGATACCTGCATATTAGCAGCTCACGAAAATCCGATACACGCTTCAATAATGGTGCAAGAACATCTCAATAGAATTAACGTTTGGGCTGTTAAATGGAAAATAAAAAGTAATCAAAGTAAAAGCCAGCAAGTCACATTTACTTTAAATACCGGTAACTGTCCAGAAAGGAGTTATGGAAACGAACTAATTCCTGCATCAAATTCGGTGAAATACTAAGGATTAGTACTTGACCGTCGACTTACATGGGGACCCCATGTAGCGATCGTAAGACAACGGATCGTGAAAAGAATCTATAAGCTACAGCCACTAATTGGTAAAAAATCCAGAGTCAATCCCTACTGCAAAAAATTAATTTATCAGACGTACTTGCTTCAATTTGTAGGTACAGTGTTGAAATATATGGAGCAGCATCCAATAGTAATATGAAGCGAGGTCCAACCGGACTCTACGTACCGATCTTCGTGTACCGTATGTACAGGAATATTATAAACATCGTTATATACGATTTTTTAACGATACAAAAGAAAACGAAAATTTTTACATAGCCGATATCCATCGACCACGGCTTCCAGGATGTCCAGCAAGAAGACTTAGGAAAAAGCAGTCGAGAGATATTTTAGGTTTTACTTAACCATGTTAAAGTTACCTCAGCGTGCTTTATCTGTTAAGTAAGCGCATAACTGATAAAAACAATCAACATTGTGGTGTCACTTGTTGGCGCTAGTTAATGATCATTGATGTATACCAACTATGTTGTAGTTCTATCATCGGTGTTGTTTGTCCTATTTGGGATGGAAAATATAGAAAACAGTTACGTCATATGTAATGTAGATAACAGTTACGTCATATGTTATCGGCACCAATAGTGGTCGTCAGACCGGAGTGGTGTATTGAAAAATAAAAAATATAAAAAAAAAGATAATACAGTGTCAGCAGAAGTTGCCATTAACAAAGGAACATATGTGCAAACTATATTCCAACAAGCGCTGAAGTAAATGACGGAGAATTTAAAATAAACTGTGTCACTTTAAAGAACCTTCGATATACGGATGACTATGTAATCATGGCAGACAGCAAAGAACAACCCGAACGCGTGTTAGATAAAAAAAAAAGTTACGAATTCGAATTAAAATTTTATATATCCGAAACAAAAGTAATTGTATTATAAAAGAAGTAAACTCAACACTTGATCAAAGTAAATTATAAAAAAAATCAACAAATACCACGAGTCAAATATTTGGGAAGTACTCTCGAAGAAAATTGTACTTCCAAATATGTGATACGTAGCAGGATAAAGCAAGCGACAAATACATTAATGAATATGAAGCATCTGTTAACGCGTCGATAGTTAACATTGACGTTCAGGATCAGACTCCTGGAATGCTACATTTTATGGATGTGAATAGTCGACAATAGATTCCACATTAGAAAAAAAATCACCGCGTTTTACATATAAATGTCGTAGATTCAAAAAGTGAAGAATACCGGCTTACTGAGTAGGTGCAATATTTCGGACATGTCATGAGAGGATCGAATAAAATAAAATTTCTTCTTATTCGTTAGTAACCGTGCCGTGTACTGCTAGTAAGATCAGATGAACGGTAGGAATTTATATTAACGGGTAGATTTTGGATAAATGAAGGAAGTTAAGCAGTCTAGATTCGGATATAGAAGAATGTTGTAAAATATTTGAGAGAGTATTTGAAAGGTTTGCGATTGTACGTTCGGAAGAATAGAGCGGACAGATGACGGGAGGAAAAAAAGAGATCGAAAGGAAGACGTCAAATTGCGAGTTTGAACAATCTCAAACAATGGTTCAACTGCTCCCCATAACATTTATTCAGAACATCCGTTGATGGAAATAAATTCCAATTGTCCATCGTCAACGTTCAAAATAAAGATAGCGGATGAAGAAGAATATAAATAACTTAGAAGTAACTAATAAACAACAAAAATCACAATATTTAATTACGTGTACAAAATATATTGGGAAAATTAACCCTTTCAGTTAGGCATTTATATATTTTGGTTTTTGAAATAATTTTAGAAAATGACTCCTCGAACAGGTGAAAGTATAAAGTATATTTCGTATATAATAATATCGCTTTTTATATGACTAAATAATTTTGAATACGTTATATAAATACTTCTAAAATTGAAACATCCTGAAAATAATTAAATTAAATTAACGAGTCATGGACAGCAGCCAAGGCTAGAGGCACAATAGAAAAAACGGATTAGATTTACGCATATAGACCGGAACGGTGGAGGGAGGTAATTAGATTCGACAATGAAACATGGTCATATTTGAAGAGGAGATGAAGCGAAGGAGGAAGATTAAGAGACGATCGAAGCGAGGAGTATGAGGGACAATCGACTAGAATATGGTAAATGGAAAGGATAATGTTACAGCCGGAACTCACTGGAGCTAAAGTTTTATTAATAAGATACGCACCAGTGAGACGTGTATGACCCAAGCGCAATCTGGTGATGACCACATCATCTCTACGGCTTTGAAGCGACGTTATCAAAGGATCGATCGAATGTTTGATTTGCCGCAGTTTGTTGGTTTTGTTACTTCAGCTGCCACTTCTTCTGCCATAATGCAAGAAACGCATTCAGGCGCTGGAACTGGGACATTCGAAATCGGCAAGAACGTAGCAGCTTCCCTGGCCGCTTTATCAGCTAGTTCGTTCCTATGAACCGCAGCATGAGATGGGATCTAGAGAAATGTCACATTCTGACTCGACCTCGCCAGTACCAATTTCGTCACTTTCTTAGCTATAGGGTGCTGATCATGGTTGAAAACGTCGCAGAGAGTGCGGAGTGCTGAAAAAGAGTCAGAACGTATAATCGAAGGTTTATCAACATCGAAGCTTATTAAAGATTTATAACGAAATAAATCACGTATAATTCAGCTGAAATGACGGAGAATGTTTGCGGTAACGAGTATTAAATGATTATTCATCCATCTTTGACAACTGAGCAGCCGACAAATCCATTGAACAGGGATGTGTCAGTGTAAAACATGGTAGATTCATATGAACGTGAGATTTCTTTTTTGATTTCTTGGATGGACAAGTTTTCTTTCCATAGTCTGTGAATTTCGTGATAAAACCGAGCCATAACCTGAAAATATATATTAAAAGTTTATACACTCTAGAAAGGACATTACGGCTCTAAAAAAAAAAAAACAAAAAAAACATAAAGTAATATTTCGTATATAATAATAACGCTTTTTAGGTGACTAGATAATTTTTAATGCGTCATATAAATAATTATAAAATTGAGACATTTAATGTCACCGTCTTATTATCAATATACGTATTAAACAATAATTCTCAACAACATTCTTTAGAGGATATAACGAGATATATATATATTTAAAAACGTAACCGACTATTTTCGCTGAGTACGGAGTATCATCAAGACTCGATGATGCTGTAGCCAGCGAATATCGATAAATTTTCAGAATGAACCTTCTTTATAATTAATCTACTCAATTTTAGATTATTTCTCCCAAGATACGTTCGACGGGTAATATCCGCGGAAAAGAGGGGCCACTGATGAACGAGAAACGCGTTATTGTTGGATTTAAAAAGATATAATAACGAAGATGATGATGAAATATATTTTAACGGAAATCCGTAAATTATTACGTCGATATAAATGATTAAAAAGATATTCAACGACTTGTCGAAATAATATTCTCGTTATTGTCAAATTTGAAAGGGAAACAGTAGCAAAAATCAGACGACAGAGGCGACGCGGGAAAATAAACAGTTCGTCGAAGGTTATACGCCGTTAAAACGAGAGCAAAACAACTTTTCCAGTTAAACGGTTAACAGCGGAGATAAATGAATTTTAAACAACCTACGTATAAAATTAAAAGACACGTTTAAAAGAATTTTATACATCGATGATACTGGCGGAGAGTTGAAAGGGTCGTTTCGCTTAGAGATGTTTTGTTTTGAAGGGAAGTACTTCTTTAAGCGTTAGACAGAAAGTGAAGGAATAAATTGGTCACCGGCGGCAAGTGGTGGTCTGGTCGTAAACATTAATCACGGCGGAGTTAAAAGAGCGGTAGAGAAAGAACCATCGCAATAAGAACGGAGGAAACTTAGGGTAGTAATTCGGTTTCGGACTTGGGACGAAAAAGAAAACGAAAATACAGGCGTTACAGAGATGGAAGTCACTGATTAACGAAATAGAGAAACAAACGAAAGGAGTAAGTCAATACATACATATATAAATATATATATATATAAATATATATATAAAATACGTGAACGAAGAAAAAGATGGAACAATGTAGTAATCACTCAGTGAACTAGAAAATAGGATAACCAGAGTTAAAAACGAAAAGTTCATCCGAAAGTTCTTTTAACTTTCCAAATTAAGATGCCACTCAAAGTAAAGAAGTTTTCGACGTGGCTGCATTAAAACTTTACAACATATCTCATTTCTAACACCGATTAAACGCGCGAGTAAGGGGGGAATGCACGTTATAATAGGCTTTTACGTACGTACACGATTACATTCGTAGAAATTTATATAGAAAATCTCAGTAATCCTTCTTCATCAAACAAAAGTAACTGTCCTTCATATAATTCTCTTAAATTGTAGCTTTACCAGCGAATACTTCTTAAAGTATACTAACCTACATAGGATATCAGACAATCTTAAAATTATATAATTTATATATATATATATATATATATATATATATATATATATAATATGTTATCAAATTATGCCCATATCAACCCACTAATGGGTTTTGGCATGTCGCACAAATTTCCAATCTACTATGCGTTACTGGACCCAGTTTATCCCTACAATTTTCACAAGGTCATCGTGCCATTGTGTTATAAGTCGGTCTCTTTTCCTTTTAGAATTTAATGCACACCACTGTGAAATATGTTTTGTCCACCTTCATGTATATTGAACTCACGTCTAGTTTTCAATTACGCTATTCGTTCCACCGTATTCAATAATATTACTGCTATCTGATCCGAATAATTCTTTTTCCGTCTTTGAATTTGATATTAAGTAAAATTTCTGCTTTCCTATATCCTTTGTAAGACTCCTTGTTTAGGCTTCGTATGTTGAAACCGGTGAAAATCGTCTCTCTTATAAAGCTTACTTTTCAAGCTATATGATGTATCATTATTCCGAAAAACGTTAGATATCTTTCCACATGCTAACCACGTTCGGTATATTTCGTAATATCGCTTGTGCATAGTTTCTCTTCTGTCCGTGATTATATCCAACCTGGTTATTATGTTCTTCATTTACCTATGTTGATAAATCATGCGTACTGTTAGTTATTATTAAATGTTTTCTGTATATTTATTTTTAATCCTATTTTTTCATACTCAATTTTGAAATTTATTGGCGGAGATATCAATGCTAAGAATGAAGCATGGGGCTCGCGCCGTGTTACAACGTAGAAAAGGCAAGGAATTATTAAAAGCCATTCAAGCACTACAGTGTAGTTTTGCCAGTTCAGGGAAGCCGACATATTGGCCTACTGATATGCGGAAAAAGCCGGATCTCGTAGATTTCTTTATCACGAGTGGTATCACGAATAGTTACATAGACGTTGAGAGAGTTATTGACCTTTCATCAGACCACACCCCCGTACTCTTGACGCAGAGCACAACAGTTATTCGAAAAGGTAAAAAAAGATACCTTACCAATAAACACACAATTAGGATAAATTTCGAGAAGAACTGGACCCGGAATTAAACCCCAAAATACGCTTGAAAACAAAACGAGACTTCGAAGAACATTCAAAAATCTTCATTGAAACAATTTGTAAAGCAGCCACATAAAGCATAAGAAGGCACGTATCGTTTTGCAAGCGCATCTCAAAATTGATGAATGGAGACGAGCCCGTCGTATATGGTAAACACGTGCAGTCCACATGATAAAAATTTCTCTAATCGAGTCAGTCGTCAACTCAACGCGTTAATGAAAAAGGTTCGAAACGAAAAGTTTGCCGCATATGTCAAAGAGCTTAACCCGAAGATAAAGAATATTCTCTCTGGAAAGCGACTCGAAGAATTAAACGTATAATTACCCGGCAACCTCTGTTTAAAGATAAGGGTGGAAAATGGGTGAGAATAGACGATGAGAAAGCCGAGGGCTTTGCACGTCATTTAAACCGAGTTTGTAAACCACACGATATAGCTTCGACTGCCAATATCAGTATAAATTTTAAACCAGATGAAAAAGTTACAGTATTTACACCTTACGAGGTTGCGACAGAATTATATAAAAATATGAATCCACGGAAAGTCCCGGGCATAAATGGCGTGCCTTCCAGAGTGTCAAAAGAATTATCTAAAAAAAAGGTATAGTCATGCTGACATATCTTTTCAATACATGTATACGATTAGAATACATGCCACCTTGCTTCAAAATAGCACAAATTATAATGGTCAAGAAGCATAATAAACTGGAATATGAAGTAAGGTCATACAGACCGATTTCGATACTAACATCTGTATCAAAGATATTTGAGAAATTATTACTCAAACGGCTTCTGCCGATGGTCGAAGAAAGCATACCGCTGCATCAGTTTGTATTTAGACGAAAGCACTCTACAATCGACCAAGTGCATAGGATTGTATCAATAGAGCTTTCGAGGATAAGAAATATTGTCCAGCTGTTTTCTTGGACGTAGCACAAGTCTTCGACAAGGTGTGACATGAAGGCCTGGCGTATAAATTAAGCCGACTACTGCCGGGCAACATTTGCCGACTGCTCATATCATATTTAACAGAACGTCAATTTAGAGTACAGCAAGCAAGTACGACATCCGCGTCCTATGAAATAGAAGCCGGAATTCCTGAAGGAATGGGGTAAGTATATTGTGTAAATGAAGCACAAATATAGTAGAAAT
Organism: Coronaproctus castanopsis; assembly: GCA_032883995.1. Lineage (NCBI taxonomy): Eukaryota > Metazoa > Arthropoda > Insecta > Hemiptera > Monophlebidae > Coronaproctus > Coronaproctus castanopsis. The sequence goes on along the minus strand of CM065052.1, from coordinate 183,885,098 downwards.
AACAGATTGTCCAGAACCCGTCCAAATAAGTTTACCCTCAGAAAACTATTTTACAATATTATAAGATTAAATTAATTTGTCTACAATATACTTAGACTAGGTGAACATTTATTCTACCATGATTTATTTCTGCAATTGTGAAAGTATTCAAAATTTTAAACAGTTTAGTTACTAATTGATTTGCTCTTTATCATTAAAATCTTTATTACAATGATTACACCCGGAAAGAGTGTGCTTAACAGCATCAGTAAAGTCACATGTTATACATTTGTTATGCTTATATAAATAATCTTTAAATAATCCATGGCCCCCTAATAAATTGTACGTTAAAAAATTAGATGTAAACGATGTATACTACTGGATATTTTTTCAATGTCTGAGAAAATTTTTTTACCTATACTATTATATTCATTTCACTGTGATTTAAATTTATTTGTATAATGCTTATCTAAAAAATGTACAAACTATTTAAACATTAAAAGTTCTTGTTCGTGAATAAAGTAAGGTTGTCGATATATTACATTACCGAATTCGTGATCTGAATACATATTATTTTCTATGAAAAATATGTTAATATATTTCTCTATATATAAACATAATGGTTTGATTCCTGCAATGACAATGATTTCCAAATGGTTGGTAGTTTTGTAGGATTTAATCACTTTTATTGCTATAGTTCCTTTGAAAGCTTTTTAATATGTTCTGAAATCTATTTATTTTTAGCATATCTTTATATATGACACTACCATAAAGAATGTTGTGTAACACTACACTTTTATATAAAGTTATTCCCTTTTTGTAATTTAAATGATTATTATTATTATACAATTTGTTAAATATAATTAAAAATTTATTTATTTTACTAGTAATGTATTGGAAGTGGCAATAAAATTTTAGGTTTCATATATTATTACGCCTAAGTATATAATTTGACTAATCATGCTAATATTTGAATTTTTTGTTAAAGAACATATAATTTGATTTGGAATCATTTATATTTAAATTATATTGTTTTAACCAATTTGCGAGTTCTGTATAAACGTGGAAAATTTTGTTTTTTACATTTTCACACTTGTCAACAATTACTATTGCGATATCATCTACAAATGTAAATACATCCACATCGTTTGGAAATTTCATATTATGCAATTATAAGAAAACTATGTTCTGCAAGTATTTCTAAAACAGGCCCCTGTGGCGCCACCAGAGTGGTTTCTAGTTTTTTTGAGCAATTTCCAATTTGTAAGCTAGTATAATTTTTTTTTTTTTTTTTTTTTTTTTACTTGGAATGTTTGAATTCTTTTAGTCAGTTTAAGTTGCTGCGACTACAATTATACTTAAATGTTACATTCTTTAAGGTGTTTGTATAGATGCCCTACATATGGTTGGTCAAATTTGCCAATATCATTATTATGTGGATAGGTAGTGTATGGTATTACTGGACTAGTCTGTCTATAAACTGTTTCCTCTGGTTTTGGAATGTATTACGTTGCCATAAAAGATGATTTATATTTTCTTCATAACTGTCTTTACAGAATCTACATCTGTCTGAATCCAAGATGTTTAATTTTCTTAATATACTAGCTGTCTTGCAATTTCCAGTGCTGAGGTGTATAATCTTCTTCTTTATCTTCTTTTATTTATAAACGCTCGATTGCTGGTCTGTTATTGAGTTTATATTGCGTTAATTATTCCGGTGGTTGTAATAAACTTTAACAAGTACTCGATAGTTTGAGTATTATTTCGTAGTAGAGTGTCTATTGTATAATCCGTTAGTTTGTAGGTTAACCTTTTTTTTTCGTAATTTTTGCACTCTAGTAATATGTGTTGTAAGCTTAGTTGGTGGTTACACGTTGAGCAGACAGGTGGAGGATCTCCGTTCAATAGATGCCGAGACGTTAGCAGTGTATGTCCTAGGCGTAATCTAGTTAAAGCCACTTCCTCACGTATGTTTTTTTCGTGTGCTGTCATCCAATAACCTAACTTTAGTTTTATTTGATAGATGTGAATTTTCTGTTTGATGGTTGTGAGTAAATCAGTTAAGTAGGTGGCTTTAACTATTTTCAGGTTTCTCTAGAGTGTTTTAGTTGCTTTATCTGCATTTTCATTACCTAAAATTCCTGAGTGAGCTGGTGTCCAAAGGAAGCCAAACTTATTATTCTGTGAGGTTAATTTGTATATAATATATTTAAGTTGTTAGCGTCGGTGTTTGTATTTTTAAATATATTTTGAACATACTGCAATGCACTGTTTGAATCAGTGTGTACAACATATTTGTTAGAAACCGTTTGTTTTAGAAAGCATTTTAGACTTTTATAAATTGCAATAGCCTCAGCTGTATAAACAGAAGTTACTGCAGGTAGTTGGTATACGTGAGTTTCATCGTTTGCAAGGAAAGCGGCGGTAGTTCGGTTTAAAGATTTAGAATGCATCCGTATATATTTGTATGTGGTTCGCGTATCTTTGATTGGTATCTTATAGAATTTAGGTTTTAAAATATGGGCGGGGTAGTGTTTATAGTATAATTATTTAATTTTCTGTTTATTGTTATTGAGAAATTTATCCAAAGTGGAAGTTTTGGAGGGTTATTAATTTTAATACTTGGTAACATATATTGAAGATTTTGTAGTATGTTTCTTGCACGCTCTGACATATAGGTTTGGATGCATGAGGTTTGTTTTGAAATAAATGTTGGAACTTACTTGCCTGTACATTGGGATAAGTTGGGTTGGGGGGGATGAAAGCACTTTACTATAGTATTTTAGAACGAGTATTTGCCTTCTGTACTTGAGTAGCAGTATATTGGATTCGACATGCAATGATGGGATGGGGCTTGTATGAAAAGCTTTTAATGTTATTCTAAGGGCTGTATTTTGAACGGTCGTGCTGCGCTGTCATATATTAGACTAGCATATTATAATCTACTTAATATAAAAGAACAAGTGTTTTTCTGTCAGCTCCCCACGAGGTGTGCTTAAGAATTTTCAACATATTTAATTTTTGTGTACACCTTACTTTCGGCTGGTTAATGTGGTTTTCAGTTCAGCTTCCTGTCTAAAATTAGTCCTAGTATCTTTAGGGAGTCTGTGTTCTATTTGTAACAAGTAGTGAGCGACTTATGTTTTTTGTGGAAAGAGATATGTTTTGGTTTTCGACGTAGAGAAAGTAAAGCCCTTAGTTGTAGCCCATTTGTTTATGTCATTTACGAAATTTTGGAGCAATTGCTTTATGTATTTTATTTCACAGTGTGAATAGTAAATTATAAGGTCATCGGCATAAATGCAGTGTTTTATGTATGCGCTTTCTAAATTTTGATTAGTCTGAGTATCTCACAAATTTTTAATATATTGATCTTTTTTGAACAATATAGTAATATTTTCCTATACGTAATAGTACGTTCAAATTGCATTTTCTGTTTTGTTATTATGTTAATTTTAATAGTAGGTATATATTCCGTCCAGGGGTACTTAATTTTTTCACATTTTCGATTGATTGTAAGATTGCGTGTTAATTTATCAACAAACTCATTTTCCGGTTATTATGTCCTGGTATCCAGTTGAATGTGGCGTGATGTCCATAATTTACATTTGCTTTTCTTTTGTTTCATTTTATTTTATTAACTATATTATCGTTGATTGAAATATCGGTTATTTTGTATAAAACGCTTAGTGAATCGATTAATATTAGGAAATTGTTGTTTTTATTTATTGTATTGACAAATTTATCGACCGCTTGATATAGAGCATATAATTCCGCTGTACGCGATGCATAAGTCATTAGAATTCGGAATGTGCGATATTTATTCGTAGTTTTGTTGTATATAGCACTAGAGCAGATTCTTTTTTTCTATGTTAACGTATAACATTTCAAAATACTTATTTATTATGTTCAACATTCCGTTATGTAATCTTTAAATAAAGCAAGTAAACTATTTAAATCTAAACTGGCAAAGGCTTCTGTTATGTCAAGTGTAAGTAAGCGTGTACAGTAATTATTATTTTTGTAAATTTTTAATGCTTTTATAATGTTGTATATCTCCATTTTAGACGATCTGCCTGGCAACCATTTCAATAATTACTAAATTTTAAATAAAATTTCATAGGATAATTATTTTTGTTGTTAAAGAAAATAAGAAGTAAGGAAGAAATAAAGGAAATTTGTCAAACACTAACTTATTTAGGACAATTTAATAAAAATAAAATCGATCGTTAAAAGTGTTTCGAGAATTATAAAAATGATAAAAATTACATACCAATAATAAACGTGAATTGCTACGAATAATACACACATCCGTCTCCATTCATTAACTATGTGTGTATTGTGCGTGTGTGTGTTAAAGTTTGTGTGAGTGTACGTAAATTTATTCGTATAGATGACGTTTATTTTTTATCACAAATAAATGCACGGTTAAAAAGAAATGAAATATGTCGACGACTTCCACCACATTATTATCGGAATAGTTAAATATGTTACAAATTGTATTATTTATATATATATACATCATACAAATATGTATGTAAGTATGTATGCATATTTCCCGGCACTTTCAATATTAAAAATTAACCGAAGGACACTGTGGGTCTGTTGTCGAAGGGTTGGAGCTTCAATGAGCAGAAATTATAGGTAAATCCTACTCGCCGGTAGAAAAACGAATACGATTAAAATAAAACTGATAAAATATGAGAAAAGGACGAAGAGCGGATTTTATTTTTTTTTTACACGCGCCCCGTATTTAAAAGAAAATGAAAGGACAACGACAGTTCTCTAATTCCAGACTTTATAGTGTACGACTATAAACGTCCTAGAAATTCGGTAGAAAAGTCGTATACGCCGCTAGCAGCGCGGGAACCCCGATCTATTGGGGTAGTCGGAAAAATGTCACATCGAAAGAATGATTGATTACTTTTTACTACTAGAACATCGCGGAGTTGTTTGGTAGGGGCGGTGATGACAGTTCAAAAGTGAGGGGTTGGTTGACTGGCTGGTTGGTTGCTTAGTTGAAATAGTTCAGATGTGACGTAAACGGAAAATACGCGGATATTGTGCAATAAGTAAAGAGCGAAATTCCCCCGACTCTGTACGAAGCGGTATAAAGAGTATATACGTAATTTTATATATATATATATATATATATATATATATATATATATATGTGGATATAAATATAGATGTACATATATATAACGTCAATATCAATTTATTCAGAATGTATATAGAAAACAGCAGCAACGTCTGCATCAGTATTGTCAAACAGGAAGGAGCAAACAGAACGGATGAAGAAAGTCGGTAAAGCGAGTAGGAAAACTCATAATAATAATAATAATAGAAAATAATAATTATAATAGTAGCGATCATGAAATAGGAGGCATGTGGTTGCCATTTCGATGAAGGAAGAAATATATACATACATACATATATATATTTCATCAGGATGTTGAATGTTGATGGCGTGCAATATCGTCGAGAGTCAAGTTCGAGAATGGAAAAGTTGCGGAGTATGTGGAGTTGATGAAAGCGTCCTCTAGAGGTATGGAATTTAACGAGTTGCTGTCCGGTCCGAAACAGTTATATACTACTAAACAATGAAGCTGAAGAATCAAAAAACGACCGAAATAAAACGCCCCAACTTTCCACGGTGCGTTTTCCCGTTTTCCCAACTTCGCTGACGTTCCAATTCGCCATTCTACTGTATTTTCTTTTTCACACACTAGTCCTCTACACGTAAGTAATAACTAAACCCCAATTTGTAAGACAGCAAAATTATCACTTGTTTCACCGTTCTTACTGCGCTATTTACTTTTTCTATCATTATCGAAAAACGACCGTAAACTCAAATACAATCGAATTGATGCATACATGTAGAGTCGACCATTTTGAATTTCGTTTTACGCGTCCTCTAATTCCTATTTAATTTCTTTCGCCCTGTCTTATCATCCGCTTATTATGTTCCGTCATTAAAACAAACGAATGACGATTAATCTCAATTAAGTTGATAATATAGTCTGGCCACCTCGTAACGATGTCACAGCGATGACAAACTTACGCGAGAATATAAAATAGGAGCTGTCGTTTACCAATTATTCTCGTATATGAGATAAAAAAAATTATTTTGTTTTTATTTTTTTGCTTGCACACGAAAAAAATAAATAAATAAATAAATAAATAATTCCCCCGGGTGTTTTTGGCCGATGGACTGACGAAATATGTAATTTTTAGGTAGACCTGATCTACGACCATTTTAATCATAGCCGTATATAACTCTTTGTTACACGTTTTAATATATATATATAATATATGTATATATATTCAAAATAATTACAAGGTATTTTTTCCTTAAAGTTTAATTATTTAAACGAGAGGAACCTTATTTTATTAATTCATATATATTATTTTAATGCCGTTGAACTTTGGCGTTTTAAGTGTATTGAAAAAACAAGCGAAATCGTTTTTTTTTAATTCGGTAACAATTAATAAAATCTTACTATCGTCAGCATTCCACAGAACACTAGTGATACACATATATAGATTTTATTTATATATATATATATGAAAATGCACCATTATTCTTTTTTTTTAAACTTACAAAACTCCAAAAAACTATTTCAAAATGGTTATAACTTCGAAATATTATTGTTTAAATTGGATGATCGTGTAATCATTTCTCACGCCTCCCCCGTATATATTCAATGAACAATTTTTTTTAATTATAAATTCTTAATTACTACGGTCCAAAAAGTAACAATTAATTTTCCTGATATTTATTCACATAATAAATTTTACAAGGCCTGCTTACTAATATAATATGTTGTCTAATACACGTTTTCTCAATAATCTTCTTCTTGTTTCAATTTAAATGTCTAAACTTGTGTATACCGACTATTTTAAAATAATTATTTCGAACCATCACTTTTTAATGAATAAATATATCTTTGTATATATATACACGGTACAACTGAGCGGTAGCTAAGATTTTCATTGCAGACAATCGATGTCAATGAGGTCGTATTTTTATATATCGCACGAAGCGCCTTAGTGATATAAGTTGTTTGATAATATTCGTGCAATCAGTTTCTTCCAGGAAAATTTTGGTTTAGCAGCGAAATAGGAAAGCAGGCAGTGGAAGAATGAAGATCTTTACCCGACTTTAGAAGCAGCTCAATGTTAGCCACTTGTCAGCAATAGTGCATAAGATTAGAAAAATAATAATCAAGGAATTCCACTATTATTAATTTTATTCGACGATGGTACTTCTTTATTATTCAAATTATTCGTCATTAATAAGCGGCTACATGTGCAAGTCGAGAAGACAACTACTCCAATTGTGGAACATATAGAATAATAACCATCAGGAATTGTAAGAAAAGTGATTGAGAAACACTTTGTACTTTTCAAGATTATTTGTTAAAACTGAACTCCATTAGTTGTGATATCAATAGCTACGGATGACTTATTTTAATTAAGTATATTCTTATATGGACGCCCTCAAGCTATGCTATATTGAACGAGTTGACGCCATACGTGAAGTTTAATTTTAATTATCTTTTGTTTATATTATTTATTAAGACGTAAGTATCGCATAAAAAAAAAATGACGCTATTCTTACATTTATTATTTTGTTTTTTAATAATGTTAATTTTATCTTTTAGTTCCTGAGGGACAGATTTCCATAGTCAACATGGAGCCGTTATTTCGACTTCTGAAATAATGACTATCTTAGACAAATAAGTATTAAATTTAGAAAGTTCATTATTTAGCTGATCAGCAATGCTACGATGAAGTGGATTAATATAATTATGATTAATGTTTTCAGAAATATTTGAATATATAATTTACTATATAGATGTGATTTAGATTTAGAGATTTAGAAAGGCATCATAGTAGAGAGGATATTGCGATAAAAACAAAGATCAAAGTGATTTAATGAGAAAATAAATTATTGGATTTTGTTGTGAACAATAAAAAAATCAGTGTTGCTTTTTAACCTAAAATTGGAAAATATAGATATGTTAGTATTTCTAATGGCCAAGTCATTACTTAACGGGACCACCCTGTCCTACATACTGGACAACCTTGTATTAAAGTCGCCATAATTACAGGAGTAAACTAACTACAAGATTTTATAAGATAATATATTCGTCTAGAATATAGACCATGGACTTATTCGGTGACAGGTAACATTCAGAGAAGAGGACTTTTCTACTGCTAACGCGATATAATTTTGATTAAACAATAACCTGTGGAGTATGAAGGTTTTAATGGTAATTCTGTTGTTATTATAGTGTGTATTGATTTACATCGGAAAAATCATTATTGTACAGGAGAGATTCTGCTATTACACCAATCCGTTATAAAAAATCATACGCGTTATTAATATTTAAATAGTTTAATGTAAATGACAAAATCTGTTTTAGCCTCAGATTCTTGACCGCTTATCGACCGGTTTAGTGTAGTGGGGAAATTTTTATATGAAGTAGTATGGTCTTTATTATGCACGTGTTAAATTGAATATATATTTTCTAGACTTTCATTAATTTCCTTATAATTACATTTCTTACCCACATTTTGATGAAGGCAATTAACACATACGATTTCCGCATATTTATTAACAAAATTTAATCTATCCTGCAATGTGTGGCCAAACCGACCGCGTTGTAAGTGTATGCATATCTGCTGGTAACCGTTTGTACGGATCGGGCATTAGTCTGACGCAGATGCGGCTAACCTTCCGAGTCCGTAACCGAAACGGATGATTGATCGAAAGGTATTTATGAAATACCGTTTAATGCCCTCTTTAGTTATGTTATTGATTCGAAATAGTATGATGGTGGGTCAAAGAATTTTTCCTCGTGGACCACATGTTTAGTACGTTCGGAGATATAGTTTTAGAATTATCTTTATTTCTCGTATTTGTTATTAAAGGGTTATGTTGATCTTTATCCGCTATTTTTGTATATTAACCCTTAAATATAGTTTTATTTTTCTCGATCAACGTTTTGTTAATTATGGCGTTTCTAATTAACATTGTTAATTTAGCAAGTTAACGACACTTGATATAATACTGCACTCTGAAAATCTTATTTTTTCTGTTCTATTATTTTCTTTAACACCAAATCACTAAACTTTATAAATAAAGTATCGATTTGTGTTGTGAAGTCAATCACTGCCTCCTTCTTGACCTTAACAACCGCTTTTCTGTAGTAGCGATTTGTTTTAAGAGCTCTCCCATCTATAATGATTTTTGCGATAGAATACCATAATGTGTGAGTAATAATAATAATCACAGATCAGAGAAGTCACATCATATGCCGGGACACGCGTGTGCACATATGTAACTCGTTAACAGAATGAGTGCGAGTGCACAACGATACCGAAATATTAAAATATATATATATATATTATAAGACCTGAAAATAATTTTAAAAGAATAATTTTGGAAACAAAAACTTCATTGAAAATCACTTATTATATATTATATATATATACATGTGTGCGTATGTGTGTTGAAAACCTACGAACTTAATGGTGCTTAACAAAAAATTAAAAATTTAAAAGTGAGCAAATTACATACACCGCGTACGTTAACTGGGGAAAACTACAACGAACAACAAATTTAAGAACGTGAAATCCTGTTAGGACGTATATAACAATTTAAAAAATAAATACAAGCTTAAAGACATAAATTTATGGTAAACATATAATTAAACACTGCTAGTGATTAATATTCATAAAATCGTTGTTTCCCAATAAGAACTCACTAAATCCACATGCATATATATATATATATATATATATATATATATATATATATATATATATATAATTTTTGTTGTACGATTATATTAGCTGTATTTTCGAGATATATGACGTATAAAATACTTTTACATGTAAGTCTACAATTTTTTTAAAAGATAACATACCCAAAATTTTGTAACAAAAACTTCTCCGGATATGGGGGAACTTTAAAAAGAAAATTACGAATATCAAAGTTTATTTTTAAATTGTCGAAACGTCCTACATCTACAAAATTTGGATACTCTGAATCTAACAGTCCGGTCTTCTGTAAATAGTAATAAGATTGAAAGCCAACCTTTTAAGGACATCAAAGGAACTTCAGTTATATTCGAGAATCATTAATCTTGAACCGAATTCTCGGATCAACCTTTGTAAGATCTTATTACCGAAATTTCACACAAACACACACTTGCTCGCGCCAATTTTATTCCATCCTCGACTTTTTAATTCTATTCTTTCCTTCCGTCTTTTTTCGTTCTTTTTTTTTTTTTCGTTCTTATTCTTTCCATTTATTCCCAAAATGCCGTAACAAAATGCGCACGTCTAACTGAAAACGAAATTCGACCTACTAGCCTATCGAAAGTAATAAGTTATACATAGGTGTCGTACGACTAACAGTAATAACAATAATCATGAATATAATGATAATAGTAATACATTCGAAATGGGTCTTTGGATATTATATTTAGGGGCCTGCCCCTTTTTTTTCTCGAGAAACGACTGCTGGTGTTTTACTGCATCGTATTCCGCGACCGATTAAATACAGATGCGACTAGCCGAGTTTCATTAATCTTATCCACAAACCATTCGTTCTGTTCATCTCTGGCAGCAACTTATTTTGTAACATATACGTACTACATACATGTGCACGCATGCATATAAATAAATAAATAAATAAGTAAATATACATACATATATGTTTCTACATACATATAATTGTATATATATATGAAAATATCTGACTATGATTTAAATATATGCCTAATTCATTTTCGAATCCTTGTTGCATCATGTTTTTGGTGGCACATTTTTTTTTTAATTAGACTTTTCTTACCTGCAAATTAAAAATATGAATTCTGTTTGATGATTAATAAAACTGCGGTAACAAGTTCAAATTTGATACTCATAATAATATAGTCCTTCTCTTCCTCTTTTTTAGTAATCTCACCCAATACTAGGTGACGCTAACAATATATAAATGTGTGTATATATATATATATATATATATGTATATGTCTGTGTGTGCCCTCGTGCATATATACAAAGTTCTGTAATCCCACTGGATGTTACAATAATGCGATGGATATATATATATATATATATAATATAGCTATCGTTATGCCAGCATTTCCTGTTTAGCCTTCCTTAATTTTATTTTCAAATGAACAGTATTTATGTGCAACTCCTTTTTAGCTCATTTTTCATCTCATAGTTTATTTACGTAACTTTCCGAAAAATTAGAAAAGTCGACGCTTTAAAAGAAATAATAATAACAAAGGTGACAATCTAGAACCAATGTTACCAACCTGACAACGGAAATTAAATATCCTAATTTGCTCGACCAGAAGGGAAACATAGTCCAACTACCCTGATACGATATGGAATAAGAATGACCGTAATCGCTGAAGCCGTAAAGAGAAATTGACTACGACTTTAGCTTTCAATCCATCCGATAAATATATAAATATGGAAATCACATCTAGATTTCTCATACTAGATTGTTACATATTGCCAAATGAAGTAAGCATAAATATACTATTAAAATGGAGGAAAAATAAAATCTAAAGTTACAAATTAATACGCGTTATAGAAGAACCAGTTAACTTCCTTATTAATTAAGCGACAAATCAATGGGTGGGAACGAGGGGTTGCAATCTCAGATGGAATATATGTATGTCATTCTGTAATGATCAGATAAAACTATAAAGTGATTCAAATATACGCTCCAAAAGCGGATAACAAGGAATGCGTCCTAACGGTGATAAAAGGAGAAAACGACGATTTACTGGCTTTATTGAAAAATCTATTTAATAAATATTTAAAGGGGAGAACTCTATGGCGCTGTTATGGAATGAAACATATATAAATGTAGTACAGAAAAACGACGGTATTACTAAGATAGAAAATTACAGACCAATTAACTTATTATCGCCGATTTGCAAAGTCTGTGTAAGTATTATTGCAAAACCGACTAACGGAACAAAAAAAAATTTACCAACAGTGCAAGCAGGCGGGTTTCAACTCTGTCCGGTAACACATGATTACATCCATATGATGAAAATCTTGATCTATAAATGTAACGAGTATAAAACGAATTTACACACGGCGTCTATCGATTATCGAAAAGCGTTTATGTAGAAACATGGACGGTATTAAAAAAAAATTGTGAAAAAATTTCTGTAAATATTTCAATATTGAAAATGTTAACGATTACTAACGTAAATTAATTGTTGGAAAGTTACTGAAGTGTTAAGATATATTAGACGTTTAGATTATTGATAGCGTGTATATTAAGCTACGAATCGATTTGAAATTCGTACATGTCCAAGTTTTACATTATTAAGTTACAAAATACGAATATACAGAATTTACTCGTCCAAAGGTCGCGAATATAATTTTCAATGTTGAAACAGGATTTTTATTTACGTATTTACAATTTAAAAAAACACCGCATACTACTAAATTTGCGCAATTTAATCGCATCGAACATGCTACCTCCCCAACTTTAAAAACACAACACTTTTCGAAGAACAAAAAACTTCGTTAAATCTTTTTAATCGTTTATTAATACCGCAAATGATTTTCTTACTTAAGTGTAATCGTTAACTATGCACAAAATAAGATGAAGTCCGTACAATATTAATAGTAGATGAAGGAGCCATTTTATAGAATTTCAAATAAACGGTATTAAGTAAACAATTGAGAGAGGATAATATTTGTCCGCCATAACGATCGAAGAATTTCATTGCCCCTTGTTCGGCTGAAATACTGTCAGTAAAATAATATAGGGTGACCCAGAGAAGACGGACGATTTTGTTGTTTTTGGAATGACTAAAAAACTACTCGACTAAAATTTTCGAATGAAATTTTATTTAAAAATAGGAAAACGAGGAATTAGCTTACAATGATTTGTGGAACACAATATCGTTCAGCGCCACGTGCAACAGTACATTTCGGTCTTTTACACAATTTTCGAGCATAAGTTGCTAAATTTTTAAAATTTCTTCAGAAATCCGAGTTTTCAGATAATTCGGATTTCGTGGATGTATTTAATAAACGCGGATCTTAAGGTATCTCCCACAAAAAAAATTTAGCGCGGTCAAATCTGGCGAGAACGGCGGCCAAGCAAAATCCGGCGGTTAGTTTCGGCCGGATACGTCGCACCATCTTGTTGAAACCATGTACGGCCCAAACGATGACGACGATGACGAACTGAGGAAAACTAAGACGATTTTATCATCTCGATATAGCGCGTTCCGTTGACAGTACCAGTGAAAAAATATGACTATTCCCCATTACAGCCCAAACAGTTACTCGCTCGCTGTGTAACGGTTTCTGTTCGATTGAATTCGGATTATATTTGTACCGCTAGCGACAGTTCTGTTTGTTTATAAATTCGGATAGCTGAAAATATACTGTTTAAATCGGTCTCTTCATCTTAGATTTTTTTCAGCGAAAAGTTTTCGTTGTACATGGTTGATACTTTTTAATTCTTTAGTTATTACTAGTTTATAAGAATGAAATTTCAAATCTTCCAACGGTATACAGCGAACAGATTCTTTCGACAGGTTTTAAGAAGCAGCATGACGATGAGCTGATTATCCGGGACTCCGAATTATCGCTACTCGAACTCGATCGATGTTTAGGGGGTACCAACTGTTTTTTTTTTTGTCCAGGATGTTTTTTATCCGTTACCAGAAGCTGTCTCTCGAAAGTTTTCAACCCACCTTAAAATTGAATTGCGAGATGGTACGGGTTTACACCGCGTAACTTTGAATTCTTTTCGAAATTCTCTTTGCACTGACGTGAACGATTCACGCCGAAAATAATGTTTCACGCAAAACACGCGCTCTTTCTCATTCTAGGACATCACGATAACTGAAACTAGACCAAACCGAATATCTCGCGTCTATACAAAAAACAAAACCATCCATCTTCTCTGAGTCATCCTATACAAAGGATACTTCTAGAACGACGATCTAGAACTTCAAATTTTTTTCATTTTTCCATACTTAGAACAGAAATTTAAATATAAATAAAACACAAAATTATTTAAAAACATAATAATAGGCTAGAAATATACGTAGATTAAATAAAGTAAATTATATAAATAATTTTGTTATATTTGTTATAATCCGTCGTGTCTTTAGACAACGGTCGATCGACAAAATCGTGATAAAATCAAGACTTGTAAATTTTCGAATAAGATAGAATATAGTAAGATGATTATACAAATATCATTACGTAGTAGTCCTTACGAATATGCCTACGTTATTGATTATTGGGGAATTTCAATATATATATATATATATATATATATATATATATATATATATATATATACATATATAACTAGTAATAGTTAAGAGATATGCAAAAGTAACAAGATGATCATCGTCTTTATTCGATTTTACGTTTTTCGTCGGACAAGCTGACCGTATGGAAAACGTTCGTAATGTTAATATGTAAAAGCGAATGTGTTACGTATCAGCCTAGAAAGGTCGTTCACGTTCACGCGAAATAAAACGGATAATACAAAAACGCGCGTAATGCAGTAATATATATATATATATATATATATATATATATATATATATATATACATATATATATACATATATATATATAATCTAGTTGTTATCGCGAATTAGTCATTACAGCGTTTCAGAACGAATATAATTTTAAAATATAAATGTCTTCTAGATACAGTGTCCAACATCCGGTAACCGCGACTTTAGGTTACGTCCAGGGGGCTTACTACGTCTTAAGCGTCTTATATCGCCGGCCGTGTCTACTAGCCCTGATGCAAATGTATTTGAATGATTTTCCAGCCACACACCATGACCATATTGCTTAATAACCTCGTATACATAAGGAATGTTTAGATCATGGTGAATGATTTGGTTTGCCTTCAAGACGCATTTGTTATCAGCCGAAGAATTTCATTCTTGGCGGTCTGTAAAGTTCTTACATTTGTCAGCTTTACACAACCACACATCTGCACCCCGTATGTCCGGATAGACCTAGTATAGATAAGACTTTTATTGTCAATGGACAGCACGCTATTTCTATCCGTTAACCGGAATAATTTTTTAATAAGTGCATCTAATTTTTTCCTCTCCATTTGAATATGATTTCGATATGTTGCTATCCAAGCTTAAGCCCAGATATTTCACGATAGTTCTAATTGGTTTCTGTGTTGTTGATTTTAGCAGCAGGGGATACAGATTTTCTGTTAGTAAACTGTATGTTTACAGATTTTTTCTCATTGACTTTTATGTTCCATTTGTCAAACTAGTTTTCAACTCTAGTGAGTGCTGTCTGAAGATTATTACTATTCATTGTATTTCGATCGATATCAGAAGAAAGAATTGCCGTGTCATCGGCATGGCTCTCTGAACATTATTAGTCACAGGAAAATCGGCAGTGTAAATTAAATAGAACATAGGTCCGAACATTTAGCCTTGAGGCACTTATATTTAAGTATATTCAGGTTAGTTTTTCTTTACTTTTTTTTTTTTTTTTTTTTTTAATAAACAACAAATAGAGTGGCATACAAGGTGCACAGTAGGGTCTTATTTTTGTATTTTTATGTGCTACACTTTTTACGTATTTATTATTTGTATAAATTTATTTATTTATTTCGTAATTGCTCAATTTATTTTCTTTTTCTGCATTATGCACACGTTACTATTTCGCGATTTTTGTTGTGTGTTTATTTATGTAAAATAATAATAATAATTCAAAGATTTATAAAAAAAAAAAACTGTTGTACGTTAATTTTTAGTAGAATAACGGAGCGAATATTTAAATATTAAATAAGGCTAATCACACCAAATTAATTTAGGCTCTGAACGCCGAGACGTTCTGTACTAAAAATGAAATTCTACAATATATTATAAAGTAGCGACCACGATTCTTCAAGTGCCTTCTCCTCGAAGCAGGTTGACGGTCGGTCATATGACGAAACTGATCTCGATTGACGGCTATCCTTATGATTTCTGAAGCCTTCCCGATGTTCAACTAATCTTGTATATTTTTCATCTAAAGTGTTCTTCTTCTTCCTCGGCCCCGTTTCCCTTCAATGTTTCCTTGCAGGATTTTTTTGTAATAGCTCGTATTTCTTATTTCTTATTATATGACCTAGGTACGCCGTTTTTCTTCGTTTGACTATAATCATCATTTATCTTTCCTTTTTCATCTTGCATATTACTTCTTTGTTGTTAACTTTATCTACCCGTGGTATTTTTAATATTCTTCTGGACAACCACATTTCGTTATCGATGCTACATTTAATGTCCAGTACATTAGTATCGGAAGCACATTGCATTTAGTTATTCTGCATCTTGTTGATAGCGGCAGCTCCCTGTTACAGATTAAATTTCGTACTTTTTGAGACGCACTTCTTGCTGCTTCGATTCGAGTTTTAATAGAGTAATCCGGGTCCCATTTATCATTTATCCAGTTTCCCAAGTACTCTATTCTATATACAAAAGCTAAATAATAAAATAAACTCTATATTCGATAATAATAAATATACATCAATTTCGTCTTTAATAATTCGCAAAGGAAACTTGGCAACACGACGGATTCAAAATATAAATAAAATATTACTTAATCCCGAATAACTATTAACAAATCGGGCGACTAACCGACCAGACCCGGATTAATGCTTTCAGAGACCCGGGGCTAATTAATTATAGGCCCTCTACAAAAGAAAAACCATAAACGCAAATAAAATCACAAGACGTTGAACACACATAGTTTGACTCGTCATTAATTCAAAAATCATAAATACAAAAACCGTAAATCCCAAGACGTTAAATCTACCTGACCCAACTGAATTAAAACCGTAACACTTTTTCTTTCTTAATTATTCAAAACACTAACAATTAAAAGTAAATCATGTAATTATTTACGCGCTCATTTTTGACATTTCTTTTAATATAAAATTAGTAAAGTACTCGAGACAATTAGTTTATAATATTATATATATATATATAACACTTTCAGTAACGTACTATTAATTTTTATACAAGACTTTTCATTTTGGTTTATGAAACAATTTGAGAAAGTGACATGAGTATGTGAAAATATAAATTAATATTTCGTGTATAATATCGCTTTTTCGCTTCTTAGATGACTAGTTAATGTTTAATTTTGTTTACATAAATATTTCTAGAATGGAAACATTTAACTTCAACCAAATGTCATTTATTGCGAAAATATATATTAATATATATATATCGTACAGAGGAGATTATGACTGAAAGGGTTGCAAAACTCGAATTAGATCATTTATCACGATTGGGGTGAAATAATGAATATAAACTTTCGTGGAACATTTAATTTATCGGCTAAACTGAGTATGTTGTATACGACTGGGCGATCGTATAGTTCACTGGTAACTTGGGCACGGTGAAAAAACCGTAATTACCACGTAAGAATATACTAGTTCGTTATCCGAAAACCGCGGTAATAAATCCAACGGAAATAAATGTAATTTGAAGTGATTTTTAAAAAATAAACAAAGAAAAAGAACTTAGAAATCATACAATCGCAAAGCTTTTCGTCTGTTAAGCAATTATCAAGAGAACATAAAAGATAAAATATAAACTATTTTTAAAAATATAAAATGTAAAAAATATTAATTTAGATTATAATTTATAAAAGTTAGCAAAGTGAAAAACATATATTTTTGTACGTTATTTTTTTTTGTTCGCTTGATAATGGCAAAGTTTTGTGATTTTCATAAAGAAAATTTTCATGATTTTAACTACTTTTTTCTTGTTTATTTTCTGTAAATAATTTCTGAACTGGGAAACCACAAAAAAGAAAAAAAAACATTATCAGGAAGGAGATAATTATGTGTTATATATATATGACTATCTTAGAAATTCTATAAAAGAGAGTAGTTGCATTTGCAAAAATTTTACCGCCCCAAATTTATAGTACAACGTAAAATTGTCGGATAACTGGGACAAATTTTCTTATTTTATTTGGAAAATAATTCTACGAAATTATTTTAAAGTTTGAAGCTTCAGGAATATTTTTAAGTTCTGCGATAAATGACGATATAAATGACTATTTTTTTTTCTTTTTTGCAATTTGAAACCGTGACGAAATAGCGTGTAATATGTTGTCCGTAGAACGGTTTATCGTTAATAAAAGAACTTCTCTAATCGAACGATCAGTAAGGCGTAAATAAAGTCGAAGAGATCAAAACAGAATTATTTATTTTATATCAAATTCGTTTTATAGATTCCCAAACGAACGATCAATCAAAACTAATAAGATTGAAATATTTAATAAAAAGGTACCGAATTTTATATTTCTTTCTTCATATTTCGTACAATATATATTATATATTATGTATATATAATAATAATAATAATAATAATAATAATAATAACGTGCATAATGCGTGTATGTATGTTGAAATCTCGAGAGAATAATCTATTAAATAGGCGATAAATGTACGAAATAAAAATAGAATGACAAAATTGAATTCGTTTTCACTTTAACCGACAGTGAGTCGGAAATCGGAAAACTAGTTTCAGATCCGGACAGTCCTGTTCGGAACCGAATTATTAAGTGACGAACAAATTGAACCATAGTAGTTCAATGCAACAAGTGACGTGAACGATATTTTATCTCTGTTCTACTCGTTAGCATTTAAATAAGATACTTGTTAACTATCTCACTCACATACTGCGTCGTAATTCAAATTACAGTTATCATCTGTCGGATTACGAACTACAAATGGTACGCATTTACGCTTGAAGGCTGTATTTTAAAAAATATCCACATATGACCGAAAGTAGTGATCGACCATCGAACGCCGTAAGTATTTTAAGACCTCATTTATTTCTAATTTACGTAAACGATTTACATAACGTAAATTTGAACGGAAAGTTAATTATTTATGACGACGACATTATAACTAGGTTAAAAAATTACGAAAAATTGCAAAATGCGCGTTGTTACGAATTCCTGAAATTAAAATATTAATTCCGATTTCGTATACAATGTAATAGCTGGTATACTTCATTAAATAAATACTACGTAGGGAAGTATGAGAATGCCTTCGTAATATAAAACATTGAAAACATGCACACAGATATATAAATATAAATATATATATATATACATATATATATATATATATATATAAGAATTACATATACTAACGCAGCATATGACAAATTATCTCAGAGATAGTTTTCAAAAATAAATATTTCATAACAAAAACAAAATTAGCGGTGTATAATAGCATCAACAATGATGTATGGAAACGAAACTTGGCCAATTATGAAAAAGCACCTAAAAAAGCTGAAGATCTCTCATCTGAGCACGATTAGGAGAATACACCGAAAATAAGCTGGAAACACTTCGTGTCAAACCAGAAAGTTTTAGCTCTTATTGTGCAAATGCTCACTTAGAGTCGCATGAAATCGGCTGGTCATGTTTTACGAATTCATGACAACCGCGAAGAAAATGCTATATGGTGTTCTAGAAACTGGGAAAAAACATGTTGGAAGACCTAAACTGCCCTTTATGATTAATCTGAAAACCGTGGCAGTAAACCCGAGAAAAACTGATCAGGAGGTGAACGGACAAAACAGAAATAAATAGACATCTATCGTAGGTAGCGTAATGCTGGCGCAGAAGGTCACGTCCCCAAAACAAGAAGAAGAACCCTCTGATCAACCAGACTTCAATTGCAGATGATCAACTACAGCAGATAGTCTGCCACCTATGCGGTTCCAAGCCAATCATCGTGTCGGCTTGGTATCCCACCCTCGTCGTAAACATAAATGATAGTTGCAGCACTCATACTTGGAAACGAGAGAGACAGAATAATAAATAATAAAAAATTATATATATAATATATGTATGCGTGTGTGTATATACATATATGTATGTATACATGTATACGTATGTATATATTTATACGTATACGCGAATATGTTATTTTTATATAAGCTTGGTTGACTACGAGTGTAGAGCATTGTATGTATTATCGAGTAGATCGCAAGTAGTATACTATAGTTAATTTGGAAAATTTATGTTCTTGTAAATATACCCACAACCTATATTGATACAAAAATATATATTACTGAGTATGCCAATCGATTAAAAATATATCATAATATATAAAATTCGTAAACCATCAATCTTTTTCATATATACTATATATATGTATATATATATATAATATATATATAGGTTTTTACAGGGTTTTTTTTTGTATGAAACTCGCATTTATAAAAAAAGTTCCGAACTTTTCCAAAGTTCTTGTCGCCAAGTTCGTAATAAATGTGATATAAAAGATCGAGCAAGTTGGTATAACGTACTCACGCTAGCAAGCGTTGTTTCATCGAACAGAATCGAGGTACCGGATCCTTCAAAAAAATTTTCTAAGTCAATTTAGAACTGCTCGCCTTTTACGGTACATAAATATATATATATATATATATATATATATATATATACATATATACATATATTTAATTCTCTTGTCTCGAATTCTAAGTATACTTTTTATATAGTTTTTCTCTTTCGTTTGAAACTACCATCCGAGTTTGCAAAGGAGCATTTTAAACTTTTTTTTTCTTAGTTTTTTCCGCTACTTCTAAAGTTTCAAGAAACTACGTATATGTAATAAAGAGAACAATAACGATGATAATGATAGGAAGAAAAAAGAGAGATGTTTGGAACGTAGAGTTTTACGTCTTGTCGATAATACAGTATCGAAGTAATAATAGTAATAAAAAAAACCATTTAGGGTCATTCCACAGACCCTTTATTGTGAATATAAGAAATGATACCATGTAGACTGTTTACTGTGGCGAAGTAGGAGGATTGAATATTGGAAAATAGTCTGCGAAAATATTGTGAGAAGGGAGCGAAAATATAGTAAAAAATTTTTTTGCGCGTATATAAATATATATATATATGTATGTGTACGTGCGTATGTGTGTGTGTGTGTGGTATGTACGCGTCGAAAAAATAATATTAGAGAGAAATAGAAAAAAAGAAAATAATAATTCGATTTACGGTCGTTAGAAGGAGAACTTCGAAAGAGTTTAAGTGCCGCGGTGCCATTATTCCTCGTTATTACTGACGTCGTGATAGTGATGAACTTATTGCAAGCCGGGTGGAGTTATCGCCTCGATTTTAGTGAAAGACGGGGAACACATTTGGAAAGCTGCGTACTTTCCCACGTATAATATATATATATATATATGTATATATATACAAGCGAGCGCACACTGTTGTTTCGGCTGGAGGTTTTCTCAGAAAATACGATTGAGAGAATAGCCGCCGGAAAATAAGCCGAAGGCCACATCGAGAATGTTAAAAAAATATATTTTTCGATTTCTTTCGTGTGTGTGTGTGTGTGTCTGCTTCTCCACTTAACACGATATTATTTGGCCGTTTTCAGAAAATAATCGCAATGATTAGCTAATGTTTATCTATGCGCAACGTCTGTCGTAATCCAATCTAAAGAAAAGAGTAACTGTTTTCAACCAATTTGACATTACTAAATTTTCAAGTTGCTCATAAAACGATTACTCGGCTTTTGATTACCTTTCTACGTTGATCTATATTTTGATTCTAGATATAACTTAACTCCCTAGATGTGACAAAAGTTCGTGCAAAAAACCTTCAAATTATTCGGACAAGATTTTTAAGAAATTAACGGTTGTCATCCAAATATTCCAATTTTCGGAAGTAGAAAATATAGTTATTACATTATTACGACGAATATGGATTTCATTATCTAAAATGTGTATCATTTGATTATGCGCTATTTTATATATATATATATATATATATAAATTTTAAATTTTTATTTTTAATAGAAAACTAATGTTTTTAATTACTACAAACGAAATTACACGATTATAAAACGAAATATATTTTATTATACGGGATCCGTAATATTGAAAGAGAAAAAAAATAATTAAGGACGAATTGTTTCCAAATATCCTGTGACTAGATACGTTTAGTATTCAGTGTCATTTTCTAGAAAATTTCTCGAAATATAATTATATAGAACATGTGAATCGTTTGCAAAATAATTATGGTTATTTCGAGGAACTTTCTGCTACATAAGTATTACATGAGTACACGGGCAACCAAGCAGCCGGTATTTTTTTTTTGTAAAATCGTATATTTTCAAAAAATACATTACACTCATAACTATAACTACTTTAATTGGGTAGAATTGTTTCACAAATCTCTAGATGCAATCAAGCTGAAACTTTCAAGGTACATTTAGATAATTATCGAGAAAAAGACGATAAAAATTCCGAATTTCCAAAATTATTTGGGAGTGCACCAAAATTTCAAAATCATCAATTTCGATACAGGCCATTTTCAATTACTACATTATGGAGATGAAGAAAATTTCATCCAAAATAGCCGAATATATATACATATATATATGTATTAGATTCGCAATTTTCAATTAATGACGAACATGTTCATTCAGATTCGTAAGATATCTCGTGATATTAATCAAAAGTAATTTTTTGTCTAAACATTCGTCCAGATCTGTTTACTCGAATAATGTATAATTTTTTTTTATTTATATCGTATAATTCGTTAACAGTAAACTACTAACCTTCAACTAGTATACCTAAATGTAAAATGACCTAATTTTCATATTAGGACTGTCTAATATGTACAAATCGGACTTCGTCATTTATTTAACATATGAATAATTTTGTTTAAAAAATTAATTCATTTTTTCTCAGAACAGTTAGCGCAACGTCAGACCGTACAATCGTACGAATTCCAATTCTGTTTTTTCGACTAGTATTTTCTCGATGCAGTTCAAAGTTTAGATTTCACGTTTTTTAGGCATTTTTTTATTTTTTAAATGAAATTACTATTGGCGTGTTATATATGGGGAGTTAACTAGCAAAAACGGGCGAGCGAGCGGAAATAACAGACGGATATATATATATATATCACGTTATGTCCATATCAACCCACTGCTGGGTGTAGGCATTTTCCAGACGTTTCCAACGATTCCGATTTTGTGCCACTCGGATACAATTGATCCCTGCATGTTGGGCAATGTCGTCTCGCCACCCTGTTGTTGGTTTGGCCCTTTTCTTTTTTGAATGCAATAGGCACCATTGCAGGATGTGTTTTGTCTACCTGCCATCATGTCTACGCACCACATGTCCAACCCACATACATTTTAATTTTGAAATTCGCTCCACGCGTCGGTTAATTTTGTGCGCTCCCTGATCCAAGTATTGGTTTTTCTGTCTTTTAACTTGACGTTTAATATTATCCTTTCGTGACCTGTTTGCGTTTTACTGATTTTCATGATTATTCCCTTTGTGAAGCGCCACGTTTCCACTCGGTATGTTAACACCAGTAAGACACATTGGTATAAAGTTTGCATTTCAAATTGGTCGGTATATTTTTGTTCCGGAATATGTTGTATAACTTCCCAAATGCAACCTATGCGAGATCCTTCGTATTCTCTCTGCATATTTTCTCCTCTGTCTGTAGCTATTCCCTTTCCTAAATAAATACACTGATGTACCTGTTCGATATGCTCCCCATTTATCTTTACTGACATACCATCCGTGTTATTAGTCATAACCTTTGTTTTCTGTTTATTTATTCTTAATCCTATTTTTCTAGATTCAGTTTGAAGTTCGTTCAGCATAAATTCTAATTCTACTTGATTCCTGCTGATCATAACGGTGTCATCTGCAAATCGTAGGGGATTAAGTTTTTCACCGTTTATTGTTATGCCTTTTGAATCCCAGTTTAGTTTTCTGAATACACCTTCTAAGGCTACAATAAATAATTTTGGTGAGATAGTATCACCTAGTCGCATACCTCTTTTTAGAGGTATTTCCGCAGTTCTGTTCCATAGCTTGACTTTCATTTGAGCCGATTCGTACAGTGTTCTGATAATTTTCACATATCGTTCTTAAACTCCGCAGTTACATATTGACTCTAACACTGTCCATATTTCAACCGATTCAAATGCCTTTTCATAGTCTACAAACGCCATATAGAGTGGGATGTTGTATGCTTCACAAGTTTGTATTAACGTTCTAATAGTTAACAAATAATTCATTGTGCTATAACCAGATCTAAATCCTGCTTGTTCCCTCGATTGGTGATAGTTTATTATTTGTGTTATACGGTTTGTTATTATACGGGTAAATATTTTATAAATTTGGGACAGCATACTGATAGGTTTAACCTCTGCTTCCTTCCATGTTGTAAGTATCATTTTATTAATAAGGCACTGGTTGAATAATGATCGCATTGCATCTACTATTGCAGGGCCATCATATTTCAGAATTTCTAGTAGTACGCCATCGGGGCCGGGTGCTCTGCCATTCTTTAGTGATTTGAGAGCATACTAGACTTCTTGGTTTACTTCTGGAAGAGGATCTTTATCATTGTTGTTATAATTGCTGTTATTTTGCTTAAGATCATTCATGTTATATACACGGGTGAAATATCTTTCAACTTCTTTAGTTATTTCGTTTTTGTTCGTTATTATTTCTCCCTGCGGGTTTTCAATTTTTGTTAATATTTTTATACCATTCATGAAAGCTTTTTTAAACACTCTCGGACCTTTGTTTCTTTCAATTGTTATTTTTATTACATTAGTACTAAACTTGTGAATGTCATTCCGCATTTCTTTTCTTACCAGTTTATTTAACTCGGTCCATTCGATTAAATTTTTGTCCTTCGATGGTTTGAAATCACGTCGCTGTTGGAGTAAATCTTTAGTATTATACCTTATTTTCTTCGATATGATTTTATTATTTGGGGATATTTTTCCCGCGCATTCTCGCACCGTCCTACTAATATGAGTAGCTGTTTCGTTTACTATATTATAGCTTAGTTGCTTTAATTCTTTCCCTAATTCCATCTGGTATTGCAATTTATTTTGTACAAGTTTTTCGGGATCAATCCTTATTCCCTTTAAGCATTTTCTGACGTTTTTCTTAAGCTCTAAATTGATTGTTAGTTTAGCTCTTAATAGTCTATTATTACTGCCTGCCTTAAATGTGTTTATCACAGACACGTCATGAATTATATATGAATTATTAGAAATTATGAAGTCAATCTCATTTTTATATTTGAAGTCCGGACTTCTCCAAGTCCACTTCTGCTTCACATTCTTTTTAAAAAATGTATTCATTGCATATAACTTATTATTTGCTAGGGAATTAACCAGTATTTGTCCTCGTTCGCTTCTGGTACCGAAGCCACGCTCTCCAAGCGCGATTTCATATCATCCTGCCGGGAGCCTACCTTCGCATTAAGGTCTCCAATAATCATGGTTAGCACACAGAAATCTTTGTCAAGGGATTCCTATATCTGTTCGTAGAATTCATCTACTAGTTCGTCTGAATATGTTTCCGTTGGTGCATAAACTTGGATGATTTTAAAAGTTTTGTTTGGTGTTAGCTGCAACTAGTATATATGCTACCCTATCCGATATGGCGGCGTATTTAATCACCTTGTCACCCCATTTTCTATTGATTAAAAAGCCTACACCGTTTATGTGTTTTGAATCTGTCCCTTGTAATAAAGCATTCGTTGAGATCTTAATTGTATGGTGTTTTCGCCAGTTCTTCTTACTTCACCGAGTCCAACTATGTCCTAGTTAATGCTACTGATGTTCTAACATTATATGTACTTATATACATTAGATTCGTCCTGGTTTTGTCCCTTACAAGTGGTTACGTTATATCCGGGTGGCTGTTGTCTAAGTCGGTAGTTGCCTCCTTGATTTATATTTACTCTAGGCGGTAAGGAGGCATTTGTCAAATCCGGTTGCCCATTCTGGCCTTGGCTGCTACAGCCTTTCTTTCTTACAATCATGTCTGGGAATGAGTAGCCTAATCCCCCGTGCTGGCAAGGCAAATTGGAGGATGCATTTTATCTCTGCTGCCAGGGTAATGATTATGTAACTTATGCATTAACTGTTATCAATGCTACTGTAATTATTATGGTTAACTGTTTGATTTTATTAGTTTATTTATCACCTTTAAAATTATTTCGTTTTAGTTTGTATAGTATAAGTAGAATTATTGCAGGGGCAGAGGTAGTAAGGCTGTGTTATTCTGCCCCCTGATTTTCTGCCAAGGTTTACTCCCTTACTCTTTGGATAAAAATCCTACCGCAAGAACGCGGTTGTTTCTTCCAGGGTTGTCTCCCTTAGCCTTTAGATAAATATCCAAACCGCAAAGCAGCGGTGTTACTGACGAGCTAATTTTAGGGCGACCTAAACCCGCCGAGGAAGAGACAGTCATAGGATTTTTGCAGACTTTTAATGGACAAGTCCTCAAGCTGTACATCTGCATCCTCGTGTCTCCTAGCCCTGTCACTATTGGAATCGTCTGCTAAAGACTTTCTGCCAGTAGCCGCTGTTGATCCATGGCTGTTTATTCGACTCATGTCTTATTCACAGCTAGCCTACATATCTGGGAATCCGCCACCTGTGGACGCGCCCAGTTCGGATTACAGCTCCGGATCCTGGAAAATACAAAGTACCCCGAGAGGGATATATATATATATATACAACAAAACCGGCCTATCAAACTATGTTTTGTTGCATTAGGTGTGTCAACGAAGTAACGGACATATATATATATATATATATATTTATATATATAATTATATATATATAAACCAAACAAAATATAACACTAATAATCATTAAAAGTTTTTTATTGCGAAGCTTTTCGACAAATACGTCATTTTCAAGCACGCACAAATAAATATTACATGTATATTTATTTGTGCGTGCTTGAAAATGACGTAATTGTCGAAAAGCTTCGCAATAAAAAACGTTTAGTGATTATTGGTGTTATATTTTGTTTGGTTTATAATTAATAAAATCACTACTCTCCAATATAGTCAACATTATATATATATATATATTGTTCGCATATACCGTGCTACCAACAACCGTCTTGAAACCACGTTTTGTAGCGTTATGCGCGTCGACTTACACACATAGGTAAGCTTTTTATTTTATATATATATATATATATATATATATATATATATATAATATATATATATATAGTGTGTGTATGTGTTTATATATACACAAGCGTAAAAATTTAAAAAAAACGTCTGTATCGAATTTAGTTAAAATGTCTTTATGTTTCACTTCTTCCCTTCGCTCCGAGACACGGATGTTTATTTTTTCAAGAAACATAAAATGTCATCTGTTCAATAACATTTAGCGTTACTCTGGTATTTTGCTTGTAATCATCTCCCCAACAAAAGTTAATTTTCGTGGGTATCTTCCTAGGCTAATTCATGCGGTTTTGTACGTTTTAATATCCGAATGTCGAGATTTTTTAGGCAATGTGTTTATAAAACTATATATTTCATACCACAGTGGCCCATCCACTTGAGGGCTACCGTGCTTAAGCCCCCAGAGTGCTTAGAAAAGTATAAAATACATATCAAAAAGGCGCGTAACTTGTAAGCTACAAAACAATTTCACAGCTGAAATGATAGTTGAAACAAAAGAGTATATTTGAAAAAGCGACCTTTATCACGAATAAAACCTTATCTTGAAGAACGTGCAAACAAGCTAGATTGCAAAAAGTACTGTTAGAAAATATTCGTTACATTCTGTCTGCTAATAACTTTGAAAATCCAGCTGACTGGGAACACAAAAAAAAAATGGCCGTTGGCTGGGCCATTCGGGATTTGAATCTGACCCAGGTCGTGACCAGTGCGTTTTTTTGTTGTTATTGTTATTATTTGTTTCGTTGTTGTCCGTGATCCCTTATTGTTTGTCTTGCCTGTCGAATTTTGTTACGCATTCGGCTGTGTATATTTTATTCATTTTTATTACGAATTTTTTAATTTTTTCTTTGGGGGATGTT
Source organism: Coronaproctus castanopsis (assembly GCA_032883995.1). Lineage (NCBI taxonomy): Eukaryota > Metazoa > Arthropoda > Insecta > Hemiptera > Monophlebidae > Coronaproctus > Coronaproctus castanopsis. The sequence goes on along the minus strand of CM065052.1, from coordinate 183,857,172 downwards.
TAGCCTACCCCAGATACAAATCCTGGGTGGGCCTCTGCACCGAGTTAATTTTGTTCATTTACGCCTGTGTTTTAATTAGTTTATAATATTATTTATAGACTACTTAAAACTATTACGGCATTTTTATTTATCGTTAAAAATATCAATATTAACACGCACTCTATCTAGGGAATTTGACTTGTAGATAACCGGGTCTAGTACAGCCGTTAAAGAGGTTTTATGAAAACACATCTTTTTACATTCTACATCGGTACGCTGCTATAGGTTCTCCCCAAATCTCTTCCATTCGTTCGAGTTTTGAGCATTCTGAATCCAGTTCTTCCCTGCTACCTTAGTTATATCGTCACGCCAACCTGTCAACGATCAGTCAATATTTCTTCTCTTATGAAGCGTCCACCATTCCGATACTCGTTTTGTCCATTTTTATCCTTCCCTCTGAGTATGATTAATTACACATTACAAAATTCGTCTTGATATTTACAAGGTTGTGTAAGAATGACTTTTAAAAAAATTAAAGTGAGAAACGTATTTTTTCAACTAAAACGCCGAATAGTATCGAAGATCTCTTTTAACTTTTCTACAGTTGAGATTTGATATTATATGATGCAAATTCGATGCACACCGTCTATGACGGTCCGGCAAAAGCCAAATTTGATATATTCATTTATAAAATAGAATTGTATAATCGGTTCGAAATAAATTTTCTGAAATCTTCGAAACATTGATGGATGTCATTGTACATAATAAGTCTACTTAATCTGACGCCTTTTAATAGACACGAATAACGTTTTTTAAATTCGTTTTTATATGTTGTATTAAAATGACCTCGCGACGTAGCGGCAATGCTTTAGCATTATATTCGCACAATCTGAGTTCGAACGGCACCTTTTGAACACTCCTCTAGGCATCTCTTGGTCGATAAATGAGTACTAGCTTGCTGGGAAAATAAAGAAGTCGGATAAGACGATGGCTCTTAGTAGTGAGAATCAGACGGTTCCCTCACTGCAGAAAAAAAAACTAAAATTGCAGTTTGTCATTTTTAGATATATTAGTAACAACGTGGAAAGGAAAATTGACACCTAATATTTATAAAAAAAAAAAAAAAACACATACAAATAGTTATTTAAATGTCCTTCTGAACATTTTCCACCCCCAAAACACATATTTTCCTTGTCTAGCAGTAACTATCTGTAAAAGTCGTAGTACTGCTCGAGAGGACATTAAATCTCAGTTAAAAATGTACTTCAAACGAACTTATACATAATAAGAAAAATATAAAGCGTAGGTTGAATTCGGTTTCAACATCGTTGAGAAAAAAGACTTGAATGTGAAGAAGACGATTCCTCGTTTGTGTCGTGTGATTAACTCCGTTAAGAAACAGGTGTTACTAACAAAATGTGTTTTCAAAAAAAAATAGTTATCCGTATATTTTTTTAATGATAAAATAAAAACAAATATCGTGATCACAAAAAATTCAGGATGCACTTACTTCAAATTAGGAACGAGTAGGTGGCGCCATCTTACAACGAGTAGAATTACTATTTGTATTTATTAGATAGATATGGCGAATTTAACGCTTTTAGCGGAATAATCTAATAAGAATGGTACCAATAAATTGCTGAACAGAAACAAACAATTCGTATTAAAGTAAGATTAAAATTAAACAAAAACGAAGCAATAAAAGCTTCGACACTTCTTTTCGTCTCTATATGTATTATTCTTCTCGGTCAATCCGATGCTACGAGCATTATTTAATCATCCTGTATAAATTACTTCATTACAAAAAGCTGTTAAAATCACTAAACGATAATCCGTTGAAATCGATTCCGATCTCTTACTATTCTGACTAAATCTACTGTTTTCTTAATTCCGATCCATTTTTTAATATCTTTCCAAGAAATCTTTTTCTTCCCGGATTTCTTCCTGTTTGCAATAACTTACATTTCCACCACTCACGAAGTATCCAAAATAAAAAAAGTGATTCGTTTCGCATCGTCATTAATATTCGGTCAGCTCCCAATATTTTCTCATTTTTCATCTTCGGAGGTAGTAATAGAAAGACGTTTCACCTAACAACGAATCTTTGAATAAAAAGAGAAAGGAATCCGGTCTCTGTCAAAGTGGCAACGAGCACTATAGGAATTCTTCGTGGTCGAATTTGGAAAGAATTATCGTTCTATATAACATAAGTAAAATATAATGATCAACCCTGTTGATTGGGTGAGAGATCATTGAATAAATTGAACCATTTGAGAGCGGACCTACGCAGATAACTGATATGCTCCTGGAAGGATAAAGTGTTATTATGTATGATACTGAGATAAGAAAAGGAATCAACTAAATGAATGGAAAGGTGACGCACGGCAAGATTAACTAAGGAGTAGTTATATGGGTTGCAGATTTTTTGGGTGAAATGGTATATGGCAAGAGTCGTCCAAAATGGTAAGAGAATTATCATGTCCAGCGTTCACTGATGAGATGTTATCAGACGAGGAGTAGATAATAATATCATCAGCATAGAATAACTATGTAGTGGAAGTTGAAACGAAAAGAGGAGTACTAAGACATTATCCCTGTGGGAGACTTTGGTTGACCATTCTGAAATCACCGAAATAGAGATGGACGATCCAGTCATGGAAACGTTTAATAACTATTGAAGAAGTGTAACGAAGAGTATTTTGTTACGCAAGGAAGGTAAATAGACATTACCGAAAACAGAGATCGCATCAATACTTTTTTTGATGATAAGACATTTGTATATATCAGAAATGAATAAAGATAAACAGCACATAGAGTCTATATGTCGGTAAAAACCAAGCATGTAGTCGGGGAGAATCTTATGATGTTTCAGCCACCAGACGAGATGTTTATTGGTCATGTACTCGAAGAGATTTAAGCAAGAAGTCAAGAACAACTACCATATACCACATACATATACAATCGATTCTTTTACTAATCGTGTAGGCTATTAGCATCGTGTAGATTTTAAATTTTTATAAAACGATAAAGCCAAATATGAGTAACGTACCACACCCCTTTGAGGATCTCACGTACCTCTTAAATAGAACTATAAGTATTAATTTAACGTTATTTTACGGAACTCAACATTTACACGGAACCTACATTAATAAGAACTTTTGTCGTCGTTCATAATTTTCAATCAAATCTTTCACCACTCGCGGTGGTGAATTATAAAGTACAGGCGCTGCATATACAGCCTTTATAATGGTGAAACGCGGAATATATACCCTTTCATCCCGAGTTAATCTGGCGGTTACACCGCTGCTACCAGCTGATATATTAAACGTTTGTATAATGTTTGCTAACAAAACGCAATAGTCGAATTTCGTACAACTGCGGGATAACTAATTAATAGAGCGGGTTCTTGATGTTTAAAATAGGATCAGCTTTTATTGTTTTAAATCGGGCATTTTATAGAGTTATCAACGAATTCCTCCGCTTATCATACTTGCGTTGAAACTATAGTGTTGTTATTTTAATTTTAATATTGCGGTCGAGGTGAGGCTCACGCCGGAACTCTACTATGTAAATATTTACGTACTGTAATTTGATAAAATATATTTTTCTTTTCTTTTCTTGTATTTTTAGATCATACAGTTAAAAAAACGTCTTGTACATTCCATACACATAATAGGGGGCTCTTGCGCATATTAGACGTGTATGGAACGTTTTTCGTTCCATTTTCCGCAAGTCCTTCTGATCAACAGTTTTGTATCCATTCTCAGTGCTATGACATTCCATCTATCTTTAGTATGCGACTTACACACAGACTTATCGACCGATACCTCCTAATCACCGTTTAGGTGTGTTACCAAAGCCATAGCTGTTTTATTATAAAATTATATCGAGTTAGTTCGGTATTATCCCTGTAGGGCTGGTGCATTACAAGCAAGACAATGAAAGGCGAAATAATACTATTATTACATCAACACAGACAACCGGTATTTTTGACCGGTAGCGATTTTTATATTAAAATAACTCTTCTATACACGACGTAAGGTATAAAGTCAATACAGACACGAAACAAAATTCTGAAAATATACTAGGGTAGTTCTTGAAAAACCCAAAAAAAAAAATGAAATCAACCGGTTGTCATGTAGTTAAGGATTATAATAAGAACGTTAAAGTAAAATTAGTAAAGACGCCTTATATTTTCAACAGTACTACATGGAGCAGAAACCCGGAGACGTTATATAAAACTAGCTCAGCTTAACAGTTTCGAAATGTGGTGTCGGAGATAACTACGAACCAGCGCGAAATGAACAAGCGCTTCCGCAGTACAGGAGCTGAACCTGACGCAACGGTTAGCTAATATGACGATTATTAGAGTGATAAAATATTTCGAGCATATGTTACGTAGTGAGCGCAACCGGTAGCTGTTAATTACGCAGGCGAAGATCGAAAGACTGACCGTCGCAACGATGAACAGATATAATAAGAAACTGAAGCGGACCAGCATTAAGAGGCGAAATTAAAATGCGCGGAGCAAAATCACACGCTAACTGTATGATCACGGTTGCCTCTTGGGAAGAACTGAGAAAATACCATTTAAAAAACTAAAAATGCGAATCGTGTTAATACCTAATAAGTATAACATTGTATTTAACGTCAGCCTATTCCGCAAACCAACGTGGTAAAATATCTTGGCATGCACTTGGACTCTCGTCTTTCGTGGAAACCGCATGTAAAGATGAAGTGCAGGCAAATCAAGAAAACCATGTCAACACTATACTGGCTAATAGGCCGGCGTTCAACGCTCGGCATTTACTGCAAATGATATACTTACAAATTACAATGGCCATATGGACATATGGAATAGCCCCCTATGGAGCTGCGTTAAGAAGACCAATCAGCAGCTTGTCCAAACTCGGCAAATCCTACGAATAATCGTACGATAGGCATATCGTTTCTCCTGCAACGATGGCATACACCGAGACCTCGCAGTAAAAAGTGTACGCGAAGTAATACAAGATATTGCAAAGATGCATAAACGACGACTGCATGGACATCCCAATCTTGAACCGAAAAAATTGCTTGACATCGAACTCGATGCTCGCCGTTTGAAACGACTGAAACCGACTTGATTTAGCATTAAGTACTAATTTATATATGATATACGTAAGTTAGTAAGAAGCCTTGCTCGCTGGAGCGTTTTCGCACCGTCTTTATGTTTAACACTAGTTTTAAGCATATACACCATCGTAATAATTACAATAATACTTATTTGAGCGTAGTCTTAAGATCGTATTAAATCTTAAAATAAAAATAAAAAAATATTTATAAATTTGTGAACTTATATTTAAATTTATATTTTGTGTTTTTATTTGTTAAATCTTTATTTATATATATATATATATATATATATAAATATTATTACAACGGCCTACTTAATTTTATTGGGCGGATTTTATAAAATTTTTGTAAGTTCTTCAATAAATAAGTACGCGACGCAATTAATCTGAACTAATATAAATAAAATTATTCAGAAAACTATACAATTCATCAGCGAATAACATTCTTATAGAATATTTTTCACTTTGAACGGAATTAACAATAACACAATTTATTATATTACAAATTTAAAAATATTTATATATTAAAAACGAACGTAACTATTTTTGACTAGCTATTGTACGTTTATTTTTACGTACAAAATTAGCTAGCATTCAAGGTACTATTTATATGCAACGCAGATGCGCATGCATTATGATGTTATTATATATATAATATGTATTGTATATATGAAATTGGTGATTTTAAAAACATACATTCCAGCATTTAATAATTATTCAGATGCTCGAATGCATGTTTCACAATTAACTTAGATTCTGTAATATATAATGTATATATATATATATATATATATATATATATATATATACACATTATATATATAATGCACGCCCGCTATAATTAATTTTTAAAACATTTTCTAAAGTAACATTCTCATCGTTATCATCTAGCCGTAGTACTAGTCCTAGTTCTTCCAGGACTAGTTTTATTTAGGATTATTCGTAGGATGTATCCGGTTACTGATTAAAATTTTTCGATTATATAAATAATCATCGTTATCGGTTATTAGTTATCGTCATCCGATGATAATTCCTTTTCTCTGTCCTCGGTGTTATCATCGTCTGATTTTTCGTCATCTTCTTCGATTTCTGAATGTTTGATTTTCTTCTTAGACGGACAGTAAGTTCGGCCGCACATGGCCGATCGTTTTTCTTTGCGCTTTTCCGACGTCTTATTATATTTTACCGGTATTTCCGGCTCGTCTTTATAATTCGTCGATTTCTTTTGTGCTTTCGGCTCGCAATCGATCGTCGGTTTTGTATAATTCGTTATAGTAAGATGTATCACTGTGTTGTACCATCCTACGGGATGGCTTGGGATCGCTAATCGTTGGCGTACGTTTTTTATCGTCGCGGATTTCTTCGCTCGATTCTACTTCCTCTTGTTGTTGTGGAGATTTCTTTTCGACGCATCTTCCACCCGGTCAGGGAACTAGTATTTTATCATCCTCCATCTCTGTCGTTTCCACGGTGCCATTTGTCATTTCTTCTATCTCTTGGTTTTCCATGCTGCTACAGGAACTGATGAAGTTGGTTGATGGCTCCGGTTAATCAAATTATTAATATTCATTCGTTCGAAGACGAACATTAAGATTAATTATATCGGTATCCATGGTAATCGTCGTTGAGATATATTCGATTTTTTTTTTTTACAATTTCCCACATACAACGAATTCAACGCTAAAAATATTCATCACGTGCACCCGCATACGGCTTTGCTATAGAAGTAAGTCAATATTGGCAACCTGTGGCGGCTATGATATTTCGGTGGCGTGCGTTTAATCTGTTGTTTACTATTCCGTCACAAATTTCAAATCAACAATACGTAATCGACCGACGCACTTAACGTCAACATTACCAACGTTATTGCTCGAATTCAGTCAGATCTATGCGGGCGGTTACTTTTTCTTATGAAGGTTTACTAAAGTCGCAGAGATCCACGTCAATACGTAATCGACCGACGCACTTAACGTCAACATTACTAACGTTATTGCTCGAATTCAGTCAGATCTATGCGGGCGGTTACTGAAAATCAGAAAACTCAGATTTGTGCCACAGTTAGACATTTAAACAAGTTAAATTTCGATAGACACGGGTCTTATGTTTAATACTAGTTTTTAGCGTATATACACATCGTAATAATTGTAATACTTATTTGAGCGTAATCTTAAGATCGTATTAACTCTTAAAAAAAAAAAAAATAAATAAAATTAATTCGATAAACGTTTCCGTTGAACTAGTGCCGTTAATAAACGAACTAACGGAACACGTGACGCGTGAGTTGAATGTCGCACAGTTGATATTGCTATTTTCAGCCACGTCATTCGCAGCTAGCTGAATTTAAAAACGACGCTGATACAAGCGATCAACCGTTTCAGGCAAGTCTTTTCCCGATTTTCGACGCGAAATTATAAATGAACGAAATGGTCGAAAATTAAACAAGCAGTTTAGTTTTAAAAACACCGTAAGTCAATCAGCGGCAGATATTATATCTTTGAAAGCGGGACAAGATGTTATTCTTATTATGCACGAGACCTTTATTAAACATTTATAAAAGTGTCAAAAACGCAATAATTTTTCAATGTTTTTTTTTTTTTAGATTGTGGAATGTAGGTGATTTTTTATCAATTTAATTACAAAAATTAGTTAAAATCACTAAACGTTTATTTTCTATCGACTATTTTTGAAAAAATAATTATTTCTGGCTACTGCTTTGTAAATTTATTTTATATTACTGATAGTTGTGTTGTTTACCACGATCACTGTCAGATTGTTTTAAATATCTATTGTTCATTTTATATTTGTAAATTTGTGATCTTAAATTTATATCTTTGCGTTTTCATTATTTAAATCTTTATTTTTATTTAATTAAAAAACCCTCGATAATGGCGTAAATGCCGAAAAGCTTTGTGATTTTCAAGAAAATAAGATTTTAACTAATTTTTGTAATTAAATTTTTAATATTTTGGCAATATAAAAAAATCATTCGAACTAATTAAATTAAATTAAATTAAATTAAATATATAGGGTGATCGAAAAGAAGACGGACGATTTTATTGTTATTTGAATAATTGAAAAACTACTAGACTAAAATTTTCGAATGAAATTTTATTTACAAGTAAGAAAACGAAAGATTAGCTTACAATCATTTACACGCAACACAATATCGTTCGTATGTTCGCAACAATACGTTCATTCAGTCTTTTTACAACATTTTCGAAGACTTTTTCGAGCATAGGTGGGTGAATTTTTGGAATTTACTTTAGTTCAGATTACGGTACTTTATTATTTTTTTTTATTTCCTCATTTTGGCGGCTGCCCCAGCGGGCCCCTCACTTATATTCGCCCTTGAGGCCGATAAATTAAATGCTCTTATTACGAAGATTTAAAATTTCGTGTTAACATTAAAATTTCGTAAATATTCTGTACACATTAATGGTCGATCAAAAAAACATGTTCCCCGACTACTGCACTAGGGTACAACCTAATGATGATGATGATGATGATGATGATGACGACTCGTGATAACCTCTCCCACCTAATAGAAATCGAATATGAAAAAGAAGACAGAACGATAGGACGGGACGGGCGAATTATTATTATTCGCTCCTAAAAATCGTCTATTGGATTGTCGATTTATAAACACGAAACTCCTTAAAATAACAAAAAACATCCAAGCAATAATAATAAACGTGCGATAGTAGAAAACTTCAACGATGTTTAAAAATATTATCGGAGCTGCCAGTAGTATCGCTCGGATCATATGACGTTAAGGTTTTGCTTTAGTGAAAAATTTGACGATACGGTTCTTCGACAAATTTCCGATTCGAACATTTCTTATTAGGCCGGGAAAACTTAACGAAAAATATCAAAGCGCTCACGCAATCGGCAGGTAATTATTATTAATTCAAATTTTACGACCGTTATTATGAAAAAAAAAAAAATTAAATTAATAATTTCTTTAAACAGTTGATATATCGGTAAATAAAACGCAATAAAAAGGGCAGTTCAATCGATGTAAAAACAAAAAAAAATATTAGCGCGAAGCTTTTCGACAGTTACGTTATCATCGAGAAAAAAAGGTTATACGTCGACTACACGGGGTCTAATTATTAATTTATCAATTTTAAATTTCGATTTGTATAAAGTAGCTAATAATTTTTCAACAAAAAAAATGTTAGTTAAAATCGACGATTTTTTTTTATAAATGCGAAAAATCGCGAAACTTTTCTGACATTAAGCCATCATCGAGCGAACGTAAAAAGAAATAAAATTAAATATAAAAATATAATACACAATTTAATAAAAATGTACACGAGAAAAAAATATAAGAAAATACCGATATTATATAAAGATCAAAGTGAAAAAACAGTTTCGATTATAAAATTCATCTGATAAGAGTAACTATCGGATTATTCTATAATCAAATCTGTTTTCTCACTTCGCCATTCGCCGTGTAATTTCGTGCATTCGAATTAATATTCTTACTTCGTAGTTCATTTTTCGTTTTTTAACTTTTTCTTTTTTACAAATTGTATACATACATTTCTTCTTAATCGGTTACCCCTCAAGGGTGCATAGTGATCATACAGTAACTGTGTCATTTTGCGCCATGCTTCTCTGTCGTGTGCCCGTCGCACGCACTGATGTAGTGTTAATCCGTTCCAGTTTCTTATTATATCTGTCCAACTCTGCGGGGATCGGCCCTTCAGTCTGTTTCCTCGAATCTTCCCCTGTACTATTAATAGCTCCAAGTTCCGTTCACTACGTACGATATGGCCAAAAAATATTTTATCACTTCAATGATAGCCATATTAGCTAACTGCTGCGTTAGGTTTAGTTCTTGTGTAATGAAGCACATTTGTTCGTTTTGCGGCCCATGGTATGCGGAGAAGTTTTCTTCAGCACCACATTTCGAAACTGTTAAGTCAGACTAGACTAATTTAACGTCCATGTTTATATAGTACTATCGAAAATATAAGCGTCTTTACTAATTTTACTTTAACGTTCTTATTAATGGAGCCATCCTTCCATATTTTGCTTAGTTTCACCATAAGCGACCCATTTCAATGCGACGTTTTATTTCTTTTTCTGCGCACCCATCACTATTGATTAGCGATCCTAGGTACACAATTTACTACTTCAAATCCTGCGAAAGTTTTGCCATTAAATTTTACTCATTTTCCTCTGTCTATGATCATTACTTTTGTTTTGGACTTGTTTATTTCAAGTCCATATTCTCGACTAATGCGTTCGACCTTTTTTAGAAGTATTTTCATTTCCCCAAGGTCAGGTGCTGTATCGTCTGCATATCGTATAAGTTGGATATATTTCGTCCGCCTATAGATACTCCTGAGATTCCATTCATGCATTACCATTCTCATAATGTATTCTCCATAAAGGTTAAATAGAACGGGATACATCCTTGCCTAACACCTTTCTTAGTGTAGAATTCAGCAGATTGTACTGTTCCGTTCATTCGAATTACATCGTTATTGTTTCTATATAGATTCTTTATCATTAGTACAATACGTTCCGAGACACCCATCTTAGTCACAGTTTACTCCATATTACATTATCGAATGCTTTAAAACATAGAACTGCTGGCATATTATACTGTCGATATTTTTTGTCTTAAGTTTAGTATTTGCTCACGCGTTCCGCATTCTTTCATGAAACCAGTTTTTTCTTCAGGAATCTGCATCTTTGCTAACCCTTCTATCCGTTTGTATATTATGCGAAGCATTATCTAGCTCGCATGCCATTGAAATGGTTCTATAGTTTTCGCATTTAATATTTTTCCCTTTTTTATGCAGTGGTATGTATACTGATTAACACCATTCTCTTGGCCATATACCAGAGTTCCATATAGAATTACATAATGAATGTAATTCGTCGACTCCAGTGTCTCCCATTATTTTTAATATCTCTGCAGGTATTATACAAACATACACATGTATATACAGTAAAATCCGCTTAATGTGATCGCAAATGTCCGAGGGGATATCGATAACATTAAGCGGCTGATAACATTAAGCGAAAAAAAAATCGAGTTGAAAAAATTTTTTTTATTGCACGTACATATATCACATACTTGATTCTAGGTTTGAAGTACATACCACAAAGTGCGTTTGATAAAATAGATACGTAGGTTAATATGATTAGGCATTACTTACCCTTCGGAAGGTAACGTGTCAAAGAACTTTGTTTCAAATTCTGAACGAGTAAATTTTTAACAAGTTTTTCTGACGCATAAGTATCATTGAAATTATCAACAGTGCCTCTGCACTGCACAAATCGTCGAATGGTTGCGAGGGCATCTATAACTTCTTTGTGAGAGGGTACACTATTTTCATTTTCCATTTCCTCCTCTGATGATGAAAGCTCTTCGTCGTCGTGATTTAAAATGTTGTCGCATACATCTTTTTCAGTCACAGGAGCAGCAGTAGTCAAATTGGAATCAATATCGAGCCATTCTTCAAATTCGACTTGCAACAAGTCATCGGGAAAAGGGAGTTCACAAAGCACTTCGACCTGTTCTGATTTTGGAACGAATCCTCCTTTTTTGAAGCAGTTAGAAATTGTTAATTTAGTAACTGAATCCCAGCCATGCTTCAAGAGATGGAGAGCTGATAGAAGATCAGTTTTCGTACTTAATTCGGCCGCCGATAAGCCTTGCATGTTGCCTTCGATCTGTTCCAAAACTCGTTGTCTCATTTCGTTGCGATAGTACGCCTTTAGGGTCCTAATTACGCCTTGATCTAACGGCTGAATTAATGAGGTGGTATTCGGCGGCATAAAAACAATTTTAATGTGGCGTAAAGTTAGGTCGACATTATGAGCTGTACAGTTGTCCACCAGCAAAAGAATGTTTCGATTTAAGCGTCGGTCCCATTGCACCAACCATTCTTTAAAAATTTCCAACGTCATCCAGGCATTCTTATTAGCCGAATATGAAACTGGTAGGTTTTTTACGTTCTTGAAGCATCTTGGATTTTTACTCTTACCGATAATCAGCAGTTCTTCTTTTTCACCGGACATACTGCAGCAGCATAGCACTGTAATTCTATCTTTGGCTACTTTAAACCCCTTCAACGCTTCACTTTTGAACACGTACGTGGTTTCAGGCAGTGCTCGGTAGTAAATCCCGGTTTCATCAGCGTTAAATATGTCATCAGGAGAATACTGATCAATTAAGGTAGGCCAAACATCTTTGATCCACGACTCAGCCGCAGAAACATCAGCGTCAGCTTGTTCGCCGCACGGCTTTCTATAAACTAAGTTGTGCCGATTCGTAAATCTACGAAACCAGCCTTCTGTAGCAACGAAATCTTCTTTGCCTAACTGTTTCGCTAAACTTTCCGCTTTTGCACGTAAAATCGGACCGTTAACTGACGCGTTCTTGTCACGTACCTGATCGAACCATCCAACCAAAGCTGTTTCAACTTGTTCATCTTTACCGAATCGTTTTCTTTTACGCGAAGTGTTCCCGTTGCATATCGTCGCAGTTTCCAATTCTTCTCTCGACTTCAAAATTTTACATAATAGCGGTTGCGAAATTCCTAATTTTGATGCTGCTTCACGTTGAGATATGGGTACAAGCGCGTCATACTTTCGTAAAATGTTTACTTTTTCCGAAACACTGCAATCGCGACGTTTTGGTTTCGACGACATTATCATAAGGAAAGCGATGAAACAACTGTATACGAAGACGATTTGTTATCAACTTCGTTATATGCATAATTGTAGGTACACATTCAATGAAAGAAGATAAGAAACGAGATTTATTGAAAAACCTGCTCTGATTGCGATAACAATAAACGACGTCTTGATCACATAAAAGGGGGAAATTTGTGTGTAAAAAGGACAAGAAATCGGGACCGAAGCATTTTGATAACATTAACCGAATGATAACAATATCCGGCTTCACATTAAGCGGATTCTACTGTATATATATATATATATATATATATATATATATATATATATATATATATATATTGTTAATTTTTACATTTTATCTTTTTCTCGATAATGATTTAATGGTCGAAAAGTATATAATAAAAATTTTGGCAATTTTAACAAATTTGTTGTTTATTTATTTAAAAATCGGTAGTTTACTCGCCGTTAAAAGAAACAATCGAAGAAATACGGAATTTTTAAACATTTAAAAGTATAAAAACGAACCGTGTAATTTCGTACATCCGAATTACGTATATTCTTAGGTTGTACTTTATTTTTCTTCGTTTATATTTCTTCTTTTTACAAATTGTATATATATATATTTTTTTTTTCGATGATGACTTAATTGCCGAAAAGCTTTTGTCGTCTTTTTATTAATTTATTTAAAATCGCTACTTTCCACACCGTTAAAAAAACAATCGGAAAAATATAGAATTAATAAAAATGTAAAATAACAAAAATGAAAAATAAAATAAATTCTAAAGAGATACGATTCACACGTGCAACATTACAAAAAAAAACGCAGAGTGAATCGAATTATTTCGTAAACCAAATCTTTTTTCTCACTAGGTTGTATTTTATTTTTCGTCTTCTATATCGGTTTTTACAAATTGTGACTTATAATTTTTATATTTTTATATATTTTTTTTACGTCCGCTCGATAGATGGGACTTAAAGTTTTCGCTGTCTTTTTATATAATAAAAATTTAACGATTTTAACTCTAATTTTTCGTTATTTTTTCATTTTTTTTAAAAACCGTTATTTTCCACACCGTTTAAAAAATTAACAAAGAATATAGAATTTATAAAAAATATAAAAGACGAGAATACTTAATTCAGATGTGCAATATTACAAAAAAAAAAAAAACAAAAAAAAAAACGACAAAGTGAATCGAATTATTGTATAACCGTTCTCATTTTGCTATTTACCGTGTAATTTAGTATATCCAAATTAACCCTTTCAGTTACACATTATAAAATTTTCGTGCAAAATTATGGATTTTATTCAGCTGTTTATCATACAATACCCTTTCCTAGGTGAACTGTAGATAATTTTCTAGATATTTATTTAAATATGTTAAAGTGAAAATTCTATTGCCGCGGTAAATACGGGGAGTTCACCCGTAAAAACCAGCGAGTGAGCCGAATTAACAGACGGATATATATATATATATATATATATATATAACCACGTATTGTTGTGTTAGGTGTGTCAACGAAATAACGGACGGATAGATAAAAAATTCTGGTCATTAAAGGAAATATTTGAAAGTAAGACAGATCGTACAAAGAAGCACAAATCTATAACACATGTGTCAACCATTATCTTTGAAGCTCAAACATGATCACTGACGAGACAATTATGTAAAAAATACAAATAGCTCAAAGAGAAATGGAAAGAAAAATGATCGGGGTAACTAGGTTGGATAAGTTAAGTAACAACATATTAAGAGCCAGATCGAAGACGGAGGGCTCTCTACAAATAATATGTGAAATAAAGTATACCTAGGATTATTCTTATATATATATATATGTATGTGTGTGTGTTTATATATACACCCGCGTAAAAATTAAAAAAAAAATCTATCGAATTTAGTTAAAACGTCTTTAAGTTTCACTTCTTCCCTCCGCTCGGAGGAACGGATGTTTTTTTTATTTTTTTTTTTAAACTGGACATCTCGTGTCAACCAGAAAATAAAAAATGTTGTTAGCATTAAAATGTCATATACCATATAAATGGACATCATGAATGAAGAGGTTAAGTATTTTCTTAGGTTGTATTTTATTTTTCGTCTTTTATACTTTTTTTGCAAATTGTATATATGTATTTTTATACTTTTATATATATTTTTTTGCGTCCGCTCGATAATGGTACTTAGTGGCCGAAAAGCTTGGTCGTCTTTTTATATGATAAAAATTTAACGATTTTAACTCTAATTACTGATTATTTATTCATTTTTTAAAAAATTGCTACTTTCTACACTGTTAAAAAAAATTATCAAAGAATGTAGAATTTATAAAAAAGATAAAAGAAGAAAAAAGAAAATGTAAGAGAAAACCTTACATTTTCTTTTTTCTTCTTTTATCTTTTTTATAAATTCTACATTCTTTGATAATTTTTTTTAACAGTGTAGAAAGTAGCAATTTTTAAAAAAATGAATAAATAATCAGTAATTAGAGTTAAAATCGTTAAATTAGTTACAATAATTGGGCTTTGGTATAATAATCAAAATTACACATTATTAACACCATTTTCAGATAAATACGAGTATATCATACATATGATAACAACAGAACAGTGGAAAAAAGGGAGAAAATATTATAAAATAAAAATAAAATAAAAAACAAAAAAAAATAAAACACTTACAGATTAATTTTAGATATATACGCATAGGTAGCCAGAGCTGCGAGGATATTGTTGTTATAAGTAGGCAACCGAAAAAAGGTGGTAAATATTTAAATGTAAAATTTTATTAACAAAGGCTATCTATACCTCTGCTATATAAATTACAAGCAAAAATCACATGATTATCGTCGGCTATAGTTCCCGCATGCACAGGACACTATACATATGGAGTAAGATTGATGGAGTACAAATGACTAGGAAGGCAATTGTGGTTGAAACGAAGTCTAACCAGGATTGAAAAGAAAAGTCGTGCTGGGAGGTTTTTAGGAGGCGTAAGTGCGAGAATTTGGTTGGATAGATCTATAAAGATTAAGCCGTCTTTTACAGAACATAGACTAGATGTGCAATATTACAAAAAAAAACACAAAAAAAACAGAAAAGTGAATCGAATTATTGTATAACCAAAACTATTTTCTCACTTTAAAATTCACCCTTTCAGTTACACATTATAAAATTTTCATATAAAATTATAAATTTTATTCAGCTGTTTATCATACAATACTCTTTCCTAGGTGAACTGAAAATAATTTTCTATATATTTATATAAATATTATTTAAATTGAGATATTTCATGTCAACAAGAAAATAAAAAATGTAGTTGACATTAAAATGTCATGTACCAATATAATGGCCATCATGACTGAAGGGGTTAGGTATTTTCTTAGGTTCTATTTTATTTTTCGTCTTTTATACTTTTTTACAATTTATATATATAAATATAATTATATATATATATATAAATATAATTATACATATATACACTTTTTTTTTTATAGATAATACCTTAGTAACCGAAAAGCTTTCTACCATATTTAGATAGGTATATTCGTTTTTAAAGTACAGCTCGCTCCTGTACACAAAATTAACGAAGGAAATAAAAATGAAAAAAGTAAAAAATTTTTGTGCACAATATCGTTTTTTTACACGATTGTGGATAATTTTTCTTTGACGAATTAAGTACATATTTTTTTAATATAGAAATATTTGTTTATATCGACAATCCTGTTTTTTTTTCTTCTTATGAGAATAGACACCCATTTCGTTAACGTCAAATGTACCTGTGTAGCGATAGAGGACATTGATATATTGAACGACTGAAAAGGTTAATAGTCACTATCATTTTCGAAACAATTTATTACATTTACGTTTCCCATGTTTAATTATTCAATTATGTGTTAAAATATATATATGTATTATATATATATATATATATATATATATACATATATATAATTTTATTAAACGAGCAATTCAGGACATTGTCAAGTGAATATTTAAAATTATAAAAAATATAAAATGAAAAAATATTAATTTAAGATTACACTTCACAACAAATCAGCAAAATGAGAGCAGTATTAATAAAACAACTGTCGCATTATTTTATTAATACTGTTCTTCATTTCGCTGTTTTTTGTTAATTGTAATCTTAAATTAATATTTTTTCATTTTACATTTTTTATCTTTTTAAATATTCACTTGATAATGGCCTAACAGCCGAAAAAGCTTTGTGATTTTTCATAAAGAAAAATTTTTAGCGATTTTCTTTTGTGTATTTTAATAAAAATCACTACATTCCACATTCTTCAAAATCTTATATTTATATATATATATATATGTGTGTGTGTGTGTGTGTGTGTATCAGGTTGTTCACCCCAGAGGGGTATCGTGATCATTTAGCAATCTGAATCGCTGCGCGCTATACCATCCGATCTTTAGCCCGTTGTGCGCATTGATACAAAGGTAATCCAGATTGTTTTATCATCATATCTGTCGAACGCTGTGGAGGACGACCTGTCGATCTTTTCGCTGGGCCTTCGATTGTATCACTAGTGTTTGTAAATTCCGCTCGCTGCGAATTACGTTCTCGAAATATTTCATCACGTGGATAAACAGCTGCGATTGATATCCTATAATCCAGTATAGGTTTCTCAGCTTTAGGCCCAATTTCTTCCTCTTCTTCTGTATATGAACCTTCCAGTTTAGAGTACAGTCTAAATGTACTCCGAGATATTTCGGCCCTTTGCTTCTCGATACCAGTATATTGTTTGAAGTTAACCGCTTATTACGAGCCTTTCAATTGGTGAATGAGACGTGTGTACATTTTTGAAGATTTATTTTTATAGATTCCACTTTTGTAAAGTATAACGTTTAGGTTTGCCTGTAAAACGACAACGGCCTTATTTGCATCTTTGTCAGATGTAATTAACATCGTGTCATCCGCAAATGTTGCTACTTGTACATGTTCATCAGTCGATAAGTCAGCGATATAGATCGAATATAAAAGTGGCCGGTCCCATGCCCTGTGACACACCAGCCGGTGATATATTTCCTAGTAATCATCGTCACTGTAATGTCTATGTGTGATTTGCGAACATTTTTAATTTTATCACTACATTAAGCTATTTTAATCCATACATTAAACATACAATCTACTTTTTCAAATTTTTGTCCGTCTGTCTATCTAGTCGGATTTAACTCAAAAACGATTAAAACAATAACGATTAAATTCACACAGCTTATAACCTATATTATAGAATTATATCACAAACAGGACAGAAATTAAAATAATTGTAAGTTTTAAAATTTAACACGTTCTCCGATTCGAATGTACCTTCACTACCAACACCCGCAATACAAAAACACGTTTTGTTGCGTTAGGGGCGTGACCGAAATAACAACACAACAACAACAACGTATACTTCAACATAATTTACAGTGAGTAGTCACAAAACAAAAATTTTAAATAATAATTACGTAACGCCCAGGATGGCTCGCCGTACATCAGAAATAATACAAAGACCCGTAATAAATAAAAGAAGTAATTATACTTATAATGACAGCAAAAAATAATTGAAAAAAAAACTGTACAGCAAAAAACAAAAAGTTAAGATAGTAATAATAAAGCAAAAGAAAAAACACGTTAGACATTAAATAAATAAAGAAGGAATATTAATTTCTAAAATAGGCGCCGCGAAACGTTACAACAGGTTATGTTTGAGCCTCCTATGTTTATATTTACTATACATAAATTGGAGTTAATCGTAATTACCGATGGTAGAAATTAAACTATTATCGTGGACTAGTCATCGCAGAACTTACGCGTTAAATTTAAGATATGGTCCTTAATATAAGGCAAGTTTGCATGTCGACGATTTTGTGGTATCTAGGGACATTTAGCACACATCTGAGACACCTATTTTGAAATACTTGTAACTTGTTAAAGTTTGTATTTGAAATAAAACTCCAAGCTGGACAACAGTACGTCATAATGGGACGTATAAGTGTTTTATACAGAATTAATTTATTATTTACATTAAGAAATGATTTTCTGTTGATTAGTGAATATATGACAGATATACTCCTGCTAGCTTTCAAGGTAGTATGACTGACATGTTCAGAAAAATTTAATCTGTTATCCAAGACTACCCAAGGTATCGAACATGTTTTGACCAACTCACAGTAGTAGAGTTGACCTTAACTTCAGCAGGTAACGTGGGACGCCTGCGAGTGAAAAATATAGCCTCCGTTTTATCACAATTAATATCAATTTGCCATTTTTTATAATAACGTAAGACACAATTTATTCCTGACTGTAATTTATTAGTAATTGCTTTAGGTATAACAGACGGATATATATATGCATGTATATATATATATATATATATATATATATATATATATATATATATATATATACATACGTATACTATACTAATATATAAAAAAATGTTAAAAAAAAGAGACACCGATATTGTATTAAAAAATATATATAATTACACGCCGGAAACCGTGGATAACTTCTAGTATTTTTATATAATTTCTAACGTTCGCAGGTATTATTATCATTCCGGTCGATAATTGAGAAATTATTTACATTGAAAATGATTAAATATTCCATCAAGAAAACCAATCAACCGAACAAGTACGTATGTAAATATAATATATATTCATTTTGAAAATGTTCATCACGCCCAGCACATATTAATTTTAGTTCCGTATACGTGCCGAAAGAGATTCATAAAAATGATTATTTTTGTTAGGCTTGCTGAATATAATAGCTTTAAGGAAGTAAATTTCACATTAAAATGGAAGTATTAGAGGAAAGTATTAAGGGGAGAACTATAGTAGTAAAGATGGAAAGGAAATACCTGTTTGTATAAAAAGATGTTTTAGTTGCATAGTAATTGATTTTATGGATAAGGTTCTGTGGAAATAAATGTTCTAAGACATGATTTTTTATATATTTTTGTTTAGACAACTCAGGGTAGTTATGGTCACCGGGACAATGCGACCCTTTACAGTTGGTAGCGGATTTTAAATTTTATTTCATTCTGAGTAACAATGTTTTAGTGAACAGTGCAAGCAGGTAGAACTAGATCTACAACAGTCTACTAAAATTCAGTAAGGAAACATTTAGAACACTAAGGAGAGTTTGAAACTGATTGTGGGAGTTTTCTCATCTTCGACAATATAAAATACTCTTCTGATGGAGATTACAGGAATGGTGGATTCAAGACACTCTCTAATGTTATCCTCAGAGAAGGAAGAATGAATGTCTGATATTATACCCAATCTATGTAATGAGGTGGAAGTATTTGAGGAAGAATTTATGATTTTGAACAAAGTGGTTTACAGTTTAAGAAAAAGGGAATTAGATGGAAACTGAATTTCTCCAGTAAAGGAGATATTAGTAAAGGATAAAGATATAGAACTTTAAATCTAGCCAAACCTATTATATGACAATTGCCTATGTTATCATCAGATGAGATATATCCAATTATTTATAGGGGGAGGTCCAAGTCGATTGGGTGGATAGCATTCACTAGAACTTTTCATATGAGTCATATTTTCACTGTTGTTTTTATTAGTACTATCATTAGGCACTAATGTTATTTGCTCCTATTACTACCTTTGCTACTATTATTGTCATCATTATTATTATTATTAGCTGCCATTATAGTCGCGTACCATTGTTCTCGTTTGTATTAGTATTATTAGAGCTATTTTGTTATTCATGTTAAAGATTTAATAGCTTTAGTAGTAATGATATTATCATTATTATTGGTGTCCCCACCATTACTATTAATGCTACCGGTACTGCAAGTATTGTTAATATTGTTGTTGTTTAAGTTAGAAAGTAATGATAACTACAGATCCTTAACAAACATCGACACACCCAACGAAATAGGACTGGATGGTTTACATTTTGGTGAAGCATCACCCTCCATCATATACAGGGTTAAATTCTATTTAGAGTGTTTCGTATCTTTGAAGGAGGACATCGAGTGGCCCCTGCTAGATTAGCTCATTTACCTAAGGAAATTAGACCGGATTAATGATTTCAAATTAAATTAAAATTGAACAGTAATTTAAATTTCTACCATGTTTCTGTAATTATTTTTTTTACAAACGCATTACCACCTCCATAAACGGATTAATTTTGTTGTTTATTTTAATTATGTACTTAACCGTTGTAAACACATATTATCTACAACTTCAAAATTAATTAATTTTTTAAAATTTCTTTCTTTTAGAACTTTTGGACGTGACCTTATGTACAAATCTTTTATTTATAATACTACGGATTTTTAATTCCGTTTGCTTATTTACCAGCGGGTATATTTAATATTGGACAAATGTTCAAAATATATATTTACGTTTGATTTTCAACATTAGCTCCAGAAGTGAAGATGAGGGTTCGTTCTTTATCCGTACGTCAGATATATTCGGCTAAAATAAATTAACTCACTCTTTCTCATTCAGTTCGCATATTATTGAATTATTTTAAACTCATCTTTCATGTTTATCCTGATTTGACGATATACAGCGCGATTTCATTATCGTTATATGTAAATTACAATATGAAAAACCCGTCCTTCTCTTCCTTAGTACACATAAGATGCACATTTACGTGTATCTATGTAAGTTCATTCAATAATTGTAATTTAGTAATTAAAATTCGGTAGCCTTCATCAAATATCATAACTAAGCTTATATGAAAGTACATTTAAAAAAAAAATGAAACATGAAAATATTAGAGAGATCATTATCTCGCCACTGACAAAAGTATTTCATTACATTAATATGAATCTTCCTTTTTATTAACAGATAATAATTAAAAAAAAAAGAAAATAAATACTTTTCAAACATTCTTGAAAGATTGATGTGAAAAAATGTATAAATCCCAAATTTATTTATTAATTAAATTTTTTTAAATATCCCCCAGAAGTGAATTATTCTACCATTATTTACAAATTAATTTGAATGAAATAATTGCCATATATATAAAGTTTGGATTATGGGATGTAGTGATTTTTTATTACTTTAATTACAAAAATCAGTTAAAATCACTAAAACTTTATTTTATTGAAGCTTTTTGGCAACTACGACATTATCAAGCGATATTTAAATTTAGATAAAAATAAAGATTTAAATTTAAATATAAGTTCACAAATTTATACATATAAAATGAAGAATAAATACTTAAAACGATCTGACAGTGACTGTGGTAAACAACACAATCAAATATCAGTAATATAAAATTTACAGAACAGTAGCCAGAAAATAATTATTTTTTAAAAAATATAGTTGAAAAGTGAAAAAATATATTTTATAATAATCAAAAATCAATAGCCAGAAATAACCTCATCAAAACAAAAAAATGTAAATCCTGGCACAAGTTTGTTTGTTCTATCCCAGAGTCAGCATCAAGTCATTATATGTGGTCAAAAATTAAAACACTTAATGGCGTAAGTCTCATACCCACTCCTACGTCATTAAAGATAGGTGGGAAAACTATTTTTGATCCAAATGATGTAGTCAATTCCCTCGCCCAACACTTTGCAAGCCAATCTTCACCCCTGAGATATTCGGCCGCTTTTCTTAATACAAAATCAGCGGCTGAATAAGAGCAAACACATTTCCCACAAGATCCTGATGCACCATACAACTGTGACTTTAATATCTCAGAACTAAACTTCCAGCTCAACCAACATACACCAAACACTGCACCCGGTCCAGACTTAGTACATCCTTATATGTTAAAATACCTTCAACCAAGTGCAAAACTATTCCTTTTAAATTTATACAACCAAATATGGAGATCCAGCATCATTCCCAAAAGCTGGAATTCAGCTATAGTTATTCCAATACTAAAACCCAACAAAAATCCCTTCTTCCCAGATAATTAAAGACCAATATCTCTTCTGAGTGTTCTTTCAAAAACGCTGGAGAAGATGGTTAATAGGCGTCTCTTATTTTTCCTTGAAAATGACAATCTCCTTTCTCCTTTGCAAGCTGGTGGGCGTAAGACGAGATCTGCTACAGATCATCTGCTCACTTTACAGAGGCAGATATTAACATCACAACATGATAAACAGCACTTATATGCTGTATTCTTCGATTTAGAAAAAGCGTTTGACCGCTTGTGGCGACATGGACTATTAATAAAAATAAAGTCCGCCGGCATAACCGGAAATTTAGGCAACTACTTATGTAGTTTCATAAACAACCGAACTTTTCAAGTTAATATCGGTTTGTCAAAATCAACACCAGTTCAGACTGAAAACTGTGTTCCACAAGGCTCTAGTGCAACCTTGTTCATGTTATATATCGATGACATAGCAAATTATATCTCGCAGCCTGTTACCGCTCGGCTTTACATTGACGATCCTAAATATATCCTTGTCATCCAGTATTCCTTCTAATGCACAAAAAATCCTACAAAAAACCATAGATCGTTTGCAGCAAAGGTCTGATACGAAAGGTTTATATTTTTCCACATCCAAATCATCATACATTATTTTCCATAAGAGGCGTCTATCATCTCCCAGCTTTTCTTTAAGTATAAATAACTCTCCCTTAACAGCCAAAACAAGAGTAAAATTCCTAGGTTTATTGTTCGACTCCAAATTAACCTGGCGTTATCATATAACTGAAGTCAAGAGTAGGTGTTTAAAACTACTCCCAATTCTAAAATATTTATCAAACCCAAAATACAATATAAAAACCCAAATCCTCATAAATATCTATAAATCTATAATCCTATCACGGATCAACTATGGGTGTCAGGTATACTCAACAGCCAGTAAATCTATATTAAGAACATTAGATACAGTACACCATGCTGGACTTCGATCCATCCTTGCAGTACATCCCTCATCACCATCAAAGAGCTTGTGTGCATTAGCAGGATCTTTTCCACTTATATACTACAGAAAATACCATACCTCTATTTAAGCCGTCTGCTTAGCTACAATAAAACATTTTCATACACTAAGGAACGTACATCCCCTAACCCCATGTTGCAAATGACCCTATACCAAACTTACTTAACATACTATCAACATATCACATAAGCTTCATTCCAAAATCAACATTGAATTACAATATAATGATACCTCCTTGGGACCCTTCCGAAACAAAAATATAGTTATCTCTCACACAGCAAAATAAATCTACGCACCCTACAAATATAAAAGAAATGGTATTAAGCACTCTTCAAAAATACATTGACTACACACACGCATACACAGAAGGAGCAAAATCTACAACAGGCAGCGAGAATTCACCAGCAGCTTGCTCTTACCAAATTGATAATATACTACACTCAATCCGACTGAGCGATGGCTACACTTCTCTGTATGCAGAGTTGTATGGAATTATGTACTGTATTCAGTACATCAGATCAGCTGTACTTCCATGTCGAAAAGCATTGGTTATAACAGACTCCCTCTCCTCTCTACAACTAATATGCCGTCAAGACAATAAAAATACCATAATATTAGAAATCCGACAGAATCTACACACACTACTTAAGGAAGGAAGGGAAATCTGCTTTCTGTGGATCCCAAGTCACATTGGGATGCACGGTAGTGACAAAATAGACCTTGAAGTTCGGTCTATGGTACTTTCACCAGCACCAGAACACTTACCACCTCCATCAACATTAGTACACATACTCATGAATAATAGCAAACAGGAATGGACCACCGACTGGACCTCGCAAACAACCTTCCTTAGGAGCATTAAATCAACCATAGAACCTCGGTTGCCTCCAGATGGCACAATCAGAAAAGAATATGGTGCCCTAAACCGTCTATGGGTGGGTCATACAGCCATATCACACAATTATCTTTATACCAAAAGCCCTCCACCAACAAACTGCCCCTATGCGGACATTTAACATAACCAACCGTCACACACTTAATCTACAACTTCCAAGCACTTACACCACACAGGCTAAAACACAAAATACGGGGCCCGATACACAAAATACTCTCAAACAACCCTCAATCAATAGGTAGTATTCTGGCTTTTGCAAGAGAAAGCGGACTCCTAACATACATATAAATTAGACACACGTCTCCTTATGCTGTAATAACCCTGGTAGTTACAAACGGCATACGGAGATTTACATATTTAAAAAAAAAAAAAAAAAAAAATAGCCAGAAATAATGTAATTTTTTACAATATACCTTTTAAAATGAATTCTTCCTCAAAATTTACCATTGAATTTAATAAATTATTTTTATCCCTTTCTTTTATTATTTACATTTTTTCAATTAGTTTTCTTTTTTTAAAATGTTTTTCTGTATGTAAAATTTTATAATTTTGATTAATATTATTTATTTTGTGTTTTAGTTCTATACAATGTTTTCCAAATAATGATTTTTCATTCATCATTATTTGCATATGAGTTTAAATGTTCTTGAAATCTTGTTATTGTCTGCCTGTTTCTCCTATGTATTCTTTTTCACATTGATTACAATTTAATTTATAGACTCCTGAATTTTTTAATATATTTCTATCTTCTATTTTGTTATTACTGATTGATTTTAATAATGTATTATTATTTCTTATTGCTAAATCAATGTTATATTTGTTAAATATTTTAATTATTTTATACGTATGACTTCCTAGATAATTTATTGAACTTAAATAATTCTTTTTATCTTTTTCTGTATTTATATTGAATTTACTTTTATTCCATATTTGATCAACTATAATAGGGTTATATTTGTTTCTTATTGCTGTTTTATAATGTTTTTTTCTTTATTCAATTTATCATTGTCTATTCAAATTTGCTCTATTGATAAAACTTCTTAAACTTGCTAATTTATGCATTTTTGGGTGAAATGAATCTTTTGGTATTAATGTATCTGTTTGTGCAGGCTTTCTGTAAATCTAGAAAATATATTATTTTACCTCCTATTTCTAATGTAAATTGAACGTTTTTATTATAATTATTTAGATTACATACAAAACTATTCAACATATTATCATTCTCATTATTATTATTCCATATTATTAAAATATCATCGACATTTCCATAATTTAACACTATTCTTAAATATATTATTATTTTTAATGTTATTCTCTAATTTGTTCATATAAATATCAGCTAGAATGGGTAATAATGGAAATCCCATAATTAAACCACTATTTTGTTTATAATATTAAGATTTATTAGAAATTTTTACAATCGATAATCGAAAATTATCGCTATCATTGAAAATGAGAAAAAAACATTTTTTTTTCATTGTTAATTTATAAATAATTCGATCACGGTCCGTCTCTTAAAACGTGTCTATTACATAAAAAACAACGTACCGGATTTAATAATTCAGTCATACGATCTATAAGAAACCGTAATGGTTGATCAATTTCATACGGACGACCGTATTTATATATCGTGTGAAAACCGTACGTAACTTTCCGACGGCGATCGATTAGGTGAACGGCTTGCATTTGCGGACAAACTACTAACTTTACGCCGTCCTTTCGTTTATCTACCGTTTGAATTAATCCGTTAGTTAAAATTACCAAAGCGTAATCGTCGTAATTCGCGCAATACGTTACACTCGGTACCGTACCGATACAATCGCCGCTCCGGTTAAAAATATAATCACGATCGTGAACGTACTCGCGTTTATCATAATATACCGTGATTAAATGTTCGACGCGTTTTTTCAGCGCCCACGGGCAATCAGTTACCTTCCGAACGTAACATCGTTTATTATTATTATTATCATCATCATATTGTACGTAACCGTCCGGTAGTAAACTAACGGATATGCGATGGCGATAACGGTCGGCGTTTTCGTCCGTATATAAAGCTCCAACTATACGTGTATTCAGTCGATAGGCGATGCATCGTTGCGGCGTGTTCGTATAGTCGGTGAACTCGTTTACCCAAATATTCGGTTCTAAATTCGGACTTTCTAAATCGGATTCGTTCCAGCGTTCCAGACGGTCGACGTCGTTTATTAAAGTTTTCAATCGACTCTTTAAATTTCTCAAGGAATGTCGTCCGCAATTTTTCGTACAGTAAACGTCATCGACCGTCTTCGTTTTAGTTTTAACCGACGATAATAAACGTTCGCTTAGACGTTCGACGAGAAATTTCGGCGTCGCGACTAGAGCGGATTTCGGCAGATTTTTCGGAGTGAATTTAGAATCGAAAAATCGATCTCTCGCTATATCGTCTATGAGCGGTCTTTGCGCCGGATTCGATCGTAGAACGCATTTAATTAACGTACTCAACGAACCGGACATGCCGTCCGGCAGAACGTATTTTAACGTTAAAATTTTCGAATAAGTATCCGATGGACGGTTACAATCGAAAGGAGGTTCGCCTTTAAACATATGATAAAGTAAACAACCGAAAGCCCAAACGTCGATTCCGTAGTCGAATTCTTGTACGCGTCGGTTTAATATTTCCGGCGGTAGATAATTCGGCGTACCGTGTAATCGGAGAAAATTTTTCTGTTCGACGACGTTATTCCGTCGACGATCGTCGGACGACATCCGAACGGCTAAACCGAAATCGGTTATTTTAACGATTAAACGATCGTTCAGAACGATATTATCCGGTTTTATACCGCCGTGTACGATTTTATTCGATTTCAAATAACGCAAACCGGACACGATTTGCTTGCCGTAATAACGCATTTCCGGTTCGCTGATAGATCGTCGCCGTTTCAACAGATCGGCCATCGATTTATTAGCGCAATATTCGGTGATCAGACAAACGTGTCGTTCGTTTTCTAAAAATTTATTAAAACGTACTATATGAACGTGTTTCAATCGTCGATGAATTTCGATTTCGTTTATTAACGTACGATTTTGCCCGGTCGTACCGTTTTTAACGATAAATTTACCGCAAAACGTCGCGTCCAAACGTTTATTCTGTTTCATTTCGTACACCGTACTGAAATCGCCTTTAGCCAAATAACGAACGCAATTGTAGCGATTTTTAAACGCGTCCACCATTTCGTCCGGTCTATCGTAATGTACACCCAATTTTTCAGCCATAATGAAATAAATAATAAAAAAGTTAAAAATTATTCGGAAAAAATAACGTGTATATATTTAACGAAATTAATTCGACGGCCAGTTAGGAAATTAAATTTTCACGCAATCGGAACAGCGGAAAATAGCCAGTAATAAATATCGATAAAATATTTTCCCGATTAAAACGGTCTTAAAAATAATCAAATTTCTACCACTGCGGCATGTTAGAAATAATCTTTACATTTTTAATAATACTAGAAAATTAACCATTTAGTCGCGAAAAAATTATTAAATATTCAGATCGTAAAAGTTTTCTAATTAAAAATAGAGAAAAAACTTAACTCAGTTTATCAAATTCACGTACAAAGTTATTTTATACGGGGTATTTATTGTATAACACTGTTTTCACGTGACAGATATCTGTTTATGTATTTTTAGAACCGAGACGTTTTATCGTAAACTAGAAAATATGCAATTTTGCGTCGGTATTAAAATTTCATGTACAATATATGGGACACATTTTAAAAATAATCGAATTCGACCGTTACGAAGTGTTAAGGAGAAATAATACTTCCATTTTTTTTTTTTTTTAATAATACTGAGAAAACTAAAGATTTTCGACAACCAGTGGCCAAAAATTTTTTTCTGCCTTTATTAAATTTTCACACGATCGTGGCCGATCAGCCAGTATAAATGAATGTGAAGTAGAAGATCAACGCTAGAAACGCTATTCTGAGGAAACTATGCGGAAATACCTGGGGTGCAAAACCACATTGCGCGTATCTGCTCTGGCTCTTTGTTTCACAGCGGCCGATTTCCAGCATGGAACCGTTCAGCACGTACTAAGCACGTAGATACCGCGCTTAATGAATTATGCAGGATAATAAGAGGATGATTAAAGCCTACTAAAACAGATCAATTATACGAACTGGCTGAAATAGCTCCACTAGGCATCCGACGTTAGATGTCGCATCTAACGTTGAACGAACTGGACAAATGGAAGAAAAAAAAACATCCTATGTATAGGCAGAAGCCTATAGACCGGCGTTTGAAATCTCGGAAAAGTTTTACGAAATGCACAAAAAAGCTACAGAGAACGCCGACAGAAGAAAATCTGTATAAAAATGGCTGATGAAGATTAGTGCTAGCTGCAAGAGAAATTACCAAATGGAGCAGAACTCAATGGGAAATGTGATAACATCCTGAAATGGGGCTACTCGGATGTCACTGATAAACGTGAATGTGGCGAGATACAGAGTATAAATCACCTTCGGAACTGTCCTGCATGTCCGACAAGTTGCGATGAGGCAGATTTACGTTTAGCAAATGAAAAGGCTCAAACAGTGCCGCTTATTGATGTGGGAAAATATGATCGCATCCGACACAACGAAGAAGAAGAAGAAGTCGATAAAATTTTAAAAATAGAATAAAAAATACTCCCCGACTGAAACGATTAATACAGATAAAATTGTCGATTTTAACAATTTAATCTTCAATCTTATTGAAAATAACTTATTAGATTTTTTTTCCTGAATACCATTCTTCATAGACTATTAAAACATTTAATATTTTACCAGATTAATAGCTGATTACTATTGAAGACAGTATTGCAACGTTGATAACTATCACAAACATTTTCATTACACAGACTACTTTCCTTTATATTACTTCTCTTATTACACTCATCTATGCTACATGTTCCTATCTTCCATTATCGTTTCTGACACCTCCTTTCAATCCTGTTTAAGTTATTAAGGTTCTAATAGCTCTGATCTTGTTTCGCTTCACATTCTTTAGTCTCCGAATGAGAACTTACTTCGTTTATCTTTTCTTCTCGAATGATTCAAAAGTTTAACATATTTAAACGGAATTGTCGGAGTCTTAAAGCCAACGAACAAGCCTCGGAGGAAATACTATTGCTCTGTTATCAGAAATCTGGCTTAAAGGAACCATGATTATTTTTTCCTTGAATAATCTCCTTCTTCCTCTAACAGATCCTTCCCGAACTGTGGATAATGGTCCCCGTCCAAAATCAACTAGGATAAAGTCCAGTCATTTATACTCTCTTTTCAATCCTATCCATCAACGCAATTTCTTCTATCATTTCCTATGCGTTAACCGCCTCTTTTATACTGGTTCGTCTCTCTCTCTCTGAAAAGAATCAACGTCTGTTTGCTCCCTCGTTTTCGTAGAAGAAATTATTGTTCTGAAACCATTAGCAACGATACATTCAATTCGTTTTTTAAAAATTCTTAGATCACAAGAAGTCAAATGTTAAGGTCGGACCAAAAAGAATGAATAAATAACTTTCGCTGATTATTCTTTATAGCCACTCCTATTTCCCAGATCTAGAGAATGACTAATGTTTTTTAAATATTAATATTATAGCCCGTCCTTTGCCCAGTCGAGCCTGGTCAGCCAGGGCAAATCAGACTACACCCCTCACACTACAATGAATATGGTAAGAGTAATAAAAGTTATTTTATTAAATTTAATAAGGATAAAACGAATGCTCTCAAAGATAATAGTTTTAATTGTAATTATTTAAATAAAATTAAAATAGCGAGTTTTAACGTAAGAACACTTAAAAATAATGAAAACCTGATAGAATTAGAGGAAGCATTTAATAAAAGTAAAGTGAATATATTAGGATTGTCAGAAATAAGGAGACAAGGTAATACAATTTTATCGTTAAAATCTGGAAATCTCTTATGTTGGACAGGAAATGATAAAGGTCAGAGAGGAATTGGCTTTATGATAAATCGAAATTGGAAGGAAAGTTTAATCGAATATAGAGGTTATACGGATAGGATTGCGTTATTAAGTTTCAAAATAGGTAAAGGTAGTACGTTAACATTAATACAGGTCTATTCCCCGACGTCAACGGCGGACGATCTAGAGATACAAAAATTTTATAACGAGTTGCAGGAAATTACAGTAAATTTTAAAATAAATAGAAACCACCAACTTATTATTATGGGGGATTTCAACAGTCAAATAGGTAAAAGGAAAATAGGTGAAGAAAGGATTATGGGTCCTTATAATTATGGCGAGAGGAATAGAAGCGGAGAGAAGCTAGTGGAATTTTGTTTAGAAAAAAATTTCGGAATTATAAATAGCTTTTTTAAAAAACGAAAGGGTAGGTTATGGACATGGACCTCGCCAAATGGTAAATATAATACTCAAATAGATTATATGTTGACAAATTGTAGAGAGAATATAAAAAACTTTGACGTATTGAAAATTTTTTGTTACTATTCAGATCACAGGCCTATTTTTTGCGAAATAACGTGTAATATAAAGAGTCGACTACCAGTACAAAAATGGAAAAATCTCTACGTGACAAGCAGCAATAAAGTGGAATATAGGGAGGTTTTCCAAAAAATTTGGAATGAAAAACAGGAGAAAGGTTGTACATGCGATATAGACGAACTAGAAAGTTTTATCGGGGAGTTAATTAATAGCACTGGAAACAATTTAAAGTATTTAAAAAGAGGAGAGAAAAATAAGTTTATACTGCCAGGAGATATTGTAGAAAAAATAAAAGAAAGGCAAAAGTTTATAAATAAGAAAAATAAGACGCCGAAAAAAAAATAGAATTAAATATAATAAGTAAATTGATAAAATATAAAATAAGAAATTTTAAAAAATTAAAAGAAGAGGCTATAATAAAGAGGAGATTTTGGAATCAACGAAGAATATGAAAACTATAAGAAGAAATTGAGAATAATCGTAATAAATATGAGAGATCAGATATAAATGAAGTGGCTACAAATTATTTCAATAAGTTCTACGAAAATATAAACATCAATAAGGAAATTTACTGGGAAGAGGAGACTTTAGTCGACGAACCAGAATTCCTAAAATCTGAAATAGAAAAGGTGACTGAGAATTTAAAAAAAAGATAAAGCTTTAGGAGCAGATGAAATTACAAACGAACAAATAAAATATGCTGGAAAAGAAATGATTCACCTGCTACTGAATTTATTTAACCTAATATTACACCAGAGGAAAATTCCTAGGTCTTGGAAAGACTCAAATATTATTCTAATTTATAAAAAAGGGGAAAGAGAAAAAATAGATAATTATAGATCAATTTGTTTGGGTTCTACCTTATCTAAAGTTTTTTCCAAAGTACTGACAAATAGAATCAAAAATATAATAAATGCTGAACAACCTCCGGAACAAGCAGGTTTTCGTAATGGATATTCAACGATAGATCATCTACAGGTAATAAATCAATTGATAGAAAAGTGTAACGAATTTCAAATAGATGTAAATCTTGTTTTCATAGACTACACAAATGCTTTCGATTCGCTTGATCACAATTTCCTACTAACAGCACTAAAAAAACAAAGGGTCCCAGAAAACTATAGAGCAATAATAAAGGATATGTATACAGGAATGAGAGCAAGAATAATAACTGATAAAACTGGAAGAGATTTTGTGGTAAAGAGAGGAGTAAAACAAGGGGACCCGCTTTCACCAATATTGTTCAATGCAGCGTTAGAGGAAGTGTTTAGGAAATTAGACTGGGAAAATAAGGGTATTAAAATAAATGGAACATTTTTAAACAATCTTAGATTTGCCGATGATATAGTATTGATATCGGGAAAGGTGGAAGAATTACAAATTATGTTAAACGAACTAAATGAGAAAGGGAAGCGAGTTTATAAGCATAAATCGAGATAAAACGAAAATGTTAACCTTCGGATGTGAAACAAAATAATTGAAATTAAATAATAAGCTAATAGAAAAAGTAGACAATATTATTTATTTAGGTCAGTTAATATCGTCGAAAAATAGTACAAGGAAAGAGGTGGAGCGAAGAATTAATATTACTTGGAAGAAATATTGGTCTTTGAAGTATATTTTCAAGGGGAAATATAGCAACAGGGTAAAAAGCGAAATAATGAATACCTGTATCTTGCCAACTCTTATATATGGATGCCAGACCTGGACTTTGTCAAGTAACACAAAAGATAAAATAAATAAAATGCAAAACGCATTAGAAAGATCGATGCTACATATTGAGCTAAAAGATAGAGTAAATTTAAAAATAATTAGGAATAGGTTGAAATTTAGCTATAATTTTAGCACAGTTATAAAAGCACTTAAATGGGATTGAGCGGGACATGTAGCTGGAATGAAAAATAATAAATGGACAAAAGCAGTCACAGAATGGTGTAACTATAATAAAAGAAGACAAGGTAGGCAAAAATTAAGATGGCAGGATGATATAACTAAAATGCTTCAAAATAAACAATACCATAGAGTAGCTGGAGACCGACTCGAATGGGACCGTTTGAGGGAGGCCTTTGCCCAGTATCGGGGCTAGATAATAATTATGCGTTAAATGATATATATATATGTAGGTACGTATATGTATGTATATATGTGTATATGTATATATTAATGTATATTTAGAGTAAGTTATACAAATAATTAGAATTATTATCGTTCACTATGGCTAATATAATAATAATAATAATAATTATTATTATTATTATTATTATAGCCGGTAATTCTAATATAGCGAATTATTTTCAAATAAACGGTATACACAGTCGATGCCGACAGGAATTTTCCCGAATAAATAATTCCTCTCGGTCAGCTGTGTAAAACTTAGTCACTTAACGGAAGAGCAATTTTCTGATCGTATTACAGAATTTTCGTCTTTTTTTTTCATATTTTAGAAACTTAAATTTTAATTTCAAAACCGAGTGAAATATATACCGAAATTTATTAGATCGGTTATTTTGGACGAACGCACGTAATCATTATCAACAAGTTTTCTAAGTAGACAACGTGGCTTACAGTCACAGCCCGAGTAACATCTTTGTACAAACCATTTACTCGTTGTCATTGTGATACTAATCGGCGATCAACTCCTTGTCCAACAAACAATTGTCGTGTTGACCTATGTTTATACTATTGGATATTGTCGATATATCCTCCTTCCAAAAATGTTCACATTTCAAAATTATTCGAAATATCTGGTATCTATTTCCCATGGTCAAATACTCGAAGTACGTTATCTTTCGTTTGAATACTTCTTCTTTGCTTGATTATCAGGAATCCGATTTTTCAAGCACTTTTAGATTTGACATTTTAGCCACATACGAGAAAATCGTAACATTTTTCTTGTATTGTTGCATTCCTATCGCTTACAGTCTGCTCTATTTTTTTGCCGCTTTAAAGTAGCCGCTTGTACACTACGTAACAGAATTGAATAAATATAAAGATTTTCCATATTTTTGAAAACGAATTTGCAATGTCAACGCCTAGTACCGATCTTCACATCTGGGCCGAGGTTTTCTGTTATTATACATAGCAAATATTTAAATATATTCACTCTTTGAAACTTGTCTCCGTTCGTCTTAACGTTATCATTTCCCATGTTATTCTTGTTTACTAACATCCGATTTTGTCTTTTCGCATTTATTTTCAGGTCATAGTTTTTCACAACCCTGTACAGTCTATCAAGTAGTTCCAATACTACACTTATACTGCGTGCAATAACGGCTGTTGGCATTTATTCTTCTTCCATTTATTATCTTTCTCATAAGAGCAGTATTAAAAATTCACTCTGTATAATGATTTATTAATAGAAGAGATAAGATACAACATTGTCTCACTTCACGTTGAATATCAAAGTGAATTCTAATTTCACCTTCTAATAGCAGTTCAGAAATTTGATTTCAACACAGATATTCGGTTATTCTTTAATCGCTCTAGTTTATTTCAGTTTTTATTAGTATTTTCATAAGTTTTTTTATGGTTGACATTATAAAATTCTTAAGTTGTACTTTAATAGAAAGTAAAGCGTTCACAGGCTCAATATATCATCGGAATAAGTTTGAAGCTTTCTTTACAATGCTCTGTATCGTTTTTGTCTACTAAGAAAAATCAATTTGATTTCTAACTTAAATTTTATTATCACTACTTAATGTCTTCATGTATATGTAACCTTACTTTTGGTAACTGAAACCAACTATTTGTAATCACGAGGTTGTTTCTATTTAGAACTTCGAACAGTCTGGTCTTTTCCATCATTACCGAAGTGAAATCAGATGGACTCGCCAGATTATCTCTTCTGCTATTTTTAATTTTCGTATTGAAGTCGGCTACAATTATTATGAAATCGTTAAGCACAATAATTGTTAATTATTTTTCGAATGGATTCATACAAATCCTTTACTAATTTCGGATGAAAGTCTTATTAAACAATTTTCTAGTAAAAAAATTCTCGAAGTAAGGAAGTTTTTTTTAGTGCATTGTGTGTCTTGCTGCAGATATATATATATATATATATATATATATATATATATATATATATATATATATATATATATATATATGGTGTGTGTATATGTATATAGATATACGTGTATTATGTGCCCATATTACATATTTGCAGACATACATACATGTAACATATCCGGTTGAAAACATCATGTTTTAGAGAAATTTGTGACTACTCTTAGTCGTATTGTTGCGGTTGGCGGTTGTCATTCGTCGATTTCAAGGGACTCCTTATTTTTGGCATCGGACTTAATCTAATATATACACACACACACACATCGAGTACACAAAACATATGTAAACATTGTTTTATCCATTAATCACGAAAATCTGAATAGAGCAATTTCAAATACTCTGTCAACGTTAACAAACACGTGACAACATTTTGGTGCACTAAATTGAACGACGTTTTTTTTTAATTTTTGAATCTGAAACTATATTTAATTAAACAAAAAAATTGTCATCATCATTACCATTATTATTATTATTCATATTAATAATAATAATCACATTTATATTGAGTATTATTGTTTTTGGTCATGATTATTATATTTACATTTTAAGAAAGTAGTTATGTGTATGTATATATATGTATATATATATATATTTATATGTTCATTATATCTCGATTGGTGTTTATGTATGTACACGGACTAAGCGTAAGTTAATCACATTATTTACTTATATATTTAATTATTTATATTATTTATCGATTAGAATGTTGTTCTAAGACGGGGTATATCTACAGGTTAAGATAATATTTATTTTGACGAAGTGGTTATAAATTTGTATTTATTTTCTTCGTTTTTATATCGACGCTCGTGCAAGTATTAGTCGAGTAGTACACTATTTTGTTTATTATGTACATTTTGCAATGGAGAGGTGTAATATTTAAGTTGAAATTATTACTCTGTCTAATTTTCGTCAAGATCATTTATTGTATCTTATTCAAGTGTACTGTTTGTTATTTCAACTTCATAATGATTAAAGTTTAAAAATTATTATCCTGATTTTAAAAAGTCAAACACAGATAAAATACATAGATTACAAAACAATATTTTACGTCAAGTATATCGAACTCCGTGACATATGACAAACCATATAATTCACTCAAACCTGGGCATATGTCCAGTGCCAGAAGAAATACAAAAAATTACTAAAAGACCCCTACAACGATTGCGCAGCATCATCCTAACGAGCTGGCGAATCAGCTTCTACAAACTCAGCTGGACCTCAAGAGTCTCAGGAGGACGAGGATCGTGAACTTAGTGCAGTAACAAGTAGGAGGGCCCAACACGGGGTGTGTCTTCCGCACAGGTGACTTACTCATTGAATCCTTTCGGTTATGAATTATTAAAAATTAAAAGAAAAAATATATATTTATTATTCTCGTCTTAAGTACTATTATATTCGTCGATATTTTTGGTTCACCACTATCATTCTTCCTACTTGCGCTATATATATATTTTTTAAGACTTTTAAAAAATAATTTTTTATTTCACGACGTCCGTTAACTTATAAACGGTAATTATCAAGACCTATACATTTCGTTTTAATCGACAGTATGTTACGAAGCATTATTCATTTCCTAGGTTCTGTAATAAATAAGACAATATTGTTCGTTGATTACATTATTATTCTGTTTATATCAAATCATACGTATGTGACTAACTCCTTAAATAAATAAAAAAATAAAAGAAAAAGAAACAAGTACAATCAATTTAGAGTGTATAATTTTATCCGATTTAGAACCCAATCTAACTTTAAGAAGTTTAATTCGTACACATAAACACACTGATAAAGTGTTAATTGCATGTTCTAAAGGGAAGCAGGAAGTTCTCATTGTCACAGACTCGCTGTATTCGATCAAACAGCTGAAAGAAAATTTCAGATGCATGCATCCATTGATTGAGAAAAATTATTTGAAAATCAACCGTGCAGACACGTGTAATCTGAATTCCTGGACATAGGGTGATACGGAAGGAATAAAGAAGCCGGTCGAGCTGCTACCTCCAGCAACATGTTCCGAGGTTTACCTCGACAAAGTGGTATCTGGCCTATTCAACGCGTTCATCGCAAAATACAGGATGAAGTGATGTTGTTCCATGTCCAGACAGGTCACACTCGTTTATCCTATCCAAAACCGATCCTCCTACTTGCTTAACCTGTAATGTTTAAATAACTCTATAGCTCATATGTTACTGGACTGTTCTTTGTATAACTCCAATAATGTATGTAAATGAAGTAAAATATACGTTCTTCTTCTTCGTTACACTTTCCTAGCACACTTCATGAAATATTTTTACCTAAAAATGAAAATACTCTTACAACTTTCCTTATTATCGCCAAATTATCTTAACATTTATAACAACGCAATAATATACTACGGTCTTTGTATCAATACATGGCATAGCAATATTTTTGAAAAAATTTTATAATTTTTATCTTATTAAAAAAACAATATATATATATATATATATATATATAAAAAGTTTAAAATTAATCCATTTTTCATATTTATTCCTTTTTTTTTATAATTTCTATACATATATGTATATATATAAAATATACGTGTATACATATATCTATATGTATTTAGGTATAATCGAAATTTACCTACAACGAAAATTTTATAGAAATTAATAAATATCATTTTATCTTAATACACTCTGAAATCTATTATTCAAAAAGGCGGAAGCTATTTATTCCGTACGCGGTGTATTAGCTCTTTCTAAATATGGAGAAAAAAAAAGAAATAAATAAGTTTATTTCTATCTCTTTCTGAAGTGAATACAGAGCATTAGTTAGTCGGTAGTTTAATCTAATTAAAAAGAAACGTGCAATATCTGCGTCGTATCAGAAGAGAGAAAAAGAGAGAAAGATAGGATAAAAGAAGAACGAAGAAGAAGGGAAATGGAAATTGGAAATTCGCGAATAATGTACACGAAGGAAAGTCGACAAAATGGAAGCATTCCGCTTTTTATCAGACCTTTTTATTTGATTTTTCTTTAGCAACGGAAAAATAAAGATTATAAAAAAAAAAAAACTACTAAAAAGAATAGAGAGACAAAGCGATAATGGTGACGAGGGTGAAGAAATGCTGCCGTGTATTTTAAAAAGAGTTTTATAAGACGAAAGAATCGGAAAGTGGAGGCAAGACCCTCTGCTCCCAAGAGTTTTAAGTTCCCATCGGCGACTGCTCAGAAGTTCTTCGTATAAGATATATATATATATATTTATATTTACGTATATAGTTCCCTTAAGACTTTCAGGAGAAAAGAATATAAGCGGTGCTCTGTGCTCACTTACTAAAAGGGACAAGCTGACGTCGGAGGAGACTAAGATAAGACGATCCCGGCCGATGTTGGCGAATCATTAATCAAGTACTGGAAATAGTGTGTAGTCGTCTCTCCATCTTCAAAACTTCCCGCTCGCCTCCGCCGTCGCTTCTAAAACCCTATCTGCAATATCGTCGACACGTCGCTTTTGTAAAAATTTTCGTCTTACTCTCGCTTCTATCCGAAACGATTGTTTCCTGTCTCTTTTTTTTATCTATCCATCTGTGTCTCTTTGTTCGTAGACAACCTTCTCCAACTTTCTGCCAAACACCCCGATTATGTTTTCTTCGTTTTCACCCTTTCGTTACTTTGGCTGTTTTGTTTTTTGTTTTTTTTTTTTACCGGTCTCTTGTTTATAACTCGCATACTGCGAGAAAATGCCGAAATAGTTTTTGCAAATTAAATTCTCCAGCTAGCGAAGAGAATAACGCCGTTCGTTCTAAAAATAGGGCGGCAAAAACAACTCGTTCAATTAAACTAATTGGTCTCCTTCGCGCTACTAACTAGAAACCATCCTGCGGTATAAGACAAAATGTCTTCGTTTAACGAGATGTCGTTACGTCGAAATGAAGACAAACTTCGAGAGAAAAAAAAGAGGTAAAAGGAAATGATAAAAATAAAATAACTTCAACAAATCGCGAGGAAAAGGAAAAAAAATGAAGACGAAATAACGGATCCCGGTCATTAATGCGATTAGTTTCTATTTTTCCCGTTAGTAAAAACAATTCGGTTTAAAAATTGTTTTGTTGAAAAAACAATTATGTATATAAACAACGATCATTAATATACGCGTATATTCAATTCATTAACCAACGCACACTCTGTTGACAAATGGCGGTATTAAAAACGGTCGAACGACTTGGTGTGAATGATACCTACGGGACATTTTGTTGTATTTCGCGTAAACTAGAATCAGCCAAGTTAAAATGTAAAATGTTATTTTAAAGAAATAATACTAATTCAAACTTTATTACGCGCATTGTATTAGAATCACCATCATCATCAGTCGTACTGTTAGCTGGCGAACATCGAACCAACCATTGTTCGTGCTATTATTTTTAATTTCCGATCTTTACCTGTAAGAATAATAGTATTATATAGTTTAAGAGAAACACCAAAATCAAAATAGTCGACGTTTTATTTGAACTAAAGCTGACCATGTTAAAAAATTGAACATAGTAAATCATTTTTCTTCAATTTACTTTTAAATGTTCTTAATTTTTCTTCAAAGCAAAAGTTCTAATCTAATTTTCTTAATAGAGACTATAATCTTCCAACTGACCACTCGATTACCGTAGCACGTGTGTTGAATGTTTCTAAATAACAAATAATTGCATTAGAAAACCTGCTTTACTAGTTGATAATTCGGTGACTGATATTTTCTCCTTTCATTATAATTCTACGAAAATGAAAAATTAACATGCCGATAAAATTGTAATTTACTGCGTACTTATACCCATGTAATACGTGAGTATCGAATACCGCAAATTATTTTCATTCTAAATTTTTGTTTTCTAATCATCAGTGATCAGCGTAACATTTAACGACAATGCAAAACGAAAATATCGTTCTCATCAACTGGTCAAACTATTCTCGAATTATTCAAAAACGTGATCCCTGCAACTCGAATTGATGTAAAAAAATGTGTAGGTAATTCAACAAATGGAGCTTTGGTTAAAAAACGAAACATTGTTGATACATGTTTAGTGTTATGCACATGTTCTAAATATATTCATTTCGGATATCATAAAAATATCTTTAGCCGCTGTTTCTTTATTTGGATTTCTGAATGATATTGCGCTATTTTTTCGATGGATATTTTTGCAGGAACGTTACTGAAAACTAAACGCTGTCCACAATAAACGGCACTAGGTGGAACAGTAAACATACAATATTAAGAAAAGATTTTGATGACTTTGGAAACCCTGAAAATGCTTTGTATATTCCGTTAGTTGAAGTGCTCTTCCAAATTTCCACCGACAAGGACGATACTTCCATTGCTCGTGATAAAGCGAATAATTACCTTCGAAAATTGTTAAAATTTGAAACAAACGTGATCGCTCATATTTATCTTCGAATTTTTAACATTTCAACTCCATTATCTATGTACCTCCAGAGTTCAGGACTCAAAATGATTTTGTTCGGTATTTTAAAGGGAAAATTACTGCGTTCAATCGAGATTACAAGAAAGTTTAGAACATTTTGAAAAAATTTGTTGAAAATATTGAAGAAAAAAACTTCGATGCGCACATTTCTCTAGAGACAGAATTTCTGATAAAAAGAATTCAAAAAGGGGAAAAAAAAAGATCCGATGAATCGCCTTCAACACCCAAGAATTAAGTTACTTATGAAGATTTTCAAATCGGAAATATGAAACGGAGATTCACAACGCGGTATTGGATACTGCGGTGGCGAAAGTAAACGAACGTTTTCATAAGAAAATGTACCAAAGCTTCGCTTATTTGGATCCGAGAGAAATTTACAAGAAATAAGAGAGTTACCTCTTAACGGTTATGAAAAATTGAGTGAATTACACCAAATTTGACATCGAAACAATTCCTTAAAAGTTGAAGAAAGAATTAATCCATTTTGCTCAAATTTTATTTTTACATAATTTCTTTTCATCTAGAACTGACCAGTGAGGCTGTCACTAGATTTTTTGACTTATGTATTGTCATGAAATTTCGGACACACTCATCAGCATGATCCAAGATCTGCTGACTCGGTGAGTGGACCAAATCAATCATTTTTTTTTCGTTTTAACCTCTTCGAGCTTATTGATTGTTAGTTCGCTGCGAGGGAATTGCTATGTACCCTGATCTCGACATATGTTTCCTGACTGATTGTTGTATTTCTTCAGTTACATATTTGGTTCAGAGATCCTTATGTAGTGTCTGGTTAGATATATATCAAGATGGATTCGGAAGTGTCCATCTTCTAAGTAAGATTTAATAATATTGTAGTACTGATTTGGTAGTATCTTGTTACACTTGTACAATACTCCTGGATGCAAGACTTTGTCAAAAGTTTACATCGAGGAAGGCAGCAGACGTGACTCTTTTCTTTTCAAATGTTTCTTCAATTTTATTGACTAAACGATGTACTTGCTATACTGTTGAATGTCTAGTTCTGAAGCCAAATTGATGATTTGAAATAAGTTGCTTCTCACTAATGAATTTAGGATTATATTTTTTAAAAACTTTTCAAACACCTTGGCCGTGGGCTAGACGAGTGAAATTGGACGATAGGAAGAGACATTTTGAGGAAGTTTACCGGGTTTTAGTATCATTATTAAATTTTCGAATTTCCATAATATGGGTGCATATTGTAGGCGTAACATAGCGTTATACATGTAGGTTAGCAATACCAGTAATTTCCTCGGTATTTCTTTCAATTTCCTGACATTCAGTTTTTTTATTATCGCATATACTTCACCTGGCGACGTAAGCTTAATTTTGTTTATTTAATATTTATTAAGATCTTGTTCCACAACATTTTCAACAGGCGATTTTACATTATGGGGTTTAAAAATTTCTGATAGGTGTAAAGCGAACAGTTCCTCTTTCTCAGCATCACCCACAGTCCAAGTCTCATTATCTATTTTCATCGGTTCACTCCTATAATCGTTTTTTTTTATGTTTTATTGCTCTCCACAATGAATAATTATTATCCTTCGTTA
The DNA here is from genome assembly GCA_032883995.1 of Coronaproctus castanopsis. Taxonomy (NCBI): domain Eukaryota; kingdom Metazoa; phylum Arthropoda; class Insecta; order Hemiptera; family Monophlebidae; genus Coronaproctus; species Coronaproctus castanopsis. The sequence goes on along the minus strand of CM065052.1, from coordinate 183,815,094 downwards.
TACATAAATTAGTAATATGTTCCTTGAAGGATTCGTTCTTATAATTTTATAGCAGCGACTGAAGCCTTCTGGTCTCTCTGTTCAAAGCTGCTTTATCAACGGTAGATCTTGTTTGAATTCAACGTCTCCTCAACTGTTTTTTAATTTCTACCTGTTTACGCACAGAGTTAGGAAAATATGGAGTTTGTGGAGATTTGTGCTTCAACCATGATGAACTCTTACAATCTGCACTTACTATCTGGTTTGTGAATAAGTTAACGGCATCATCTATGTTTGTTCTTGTTTTTAGTGGGATTGAAACATTTGTGGAATTTTCTAGTAGATTTCTGAATGTATTCCAATTTTTGTATTTATTACATAGCAGTAATTTACTTCCCTTAGGCCAAATGTGTGCATTAATAGATAATAGAACAACTGAGTGATCTGAAGACAGAGATAATTGATCATTATTAACTGCAATGTAATTTCTTGAGATACATTTTGTTATAAATATGTCAAATAAATGCGGTATTTTATTGTTATCTATTGGTCAGTATGTGGGTTGGCCTCCAGATCTGACGTCACATTTATATGAGTCAATAGCTGATTTTAAAGCTTGTCCTTTAGGTGTAGTTAAGCGTGAAGCCTAGTAGATGGTTTTTGCGTTGAAATCGCTTCCGATAATAAAACGATTTCCCATTCTTTTGAAAAAATCTATGAATGAATCCTTGTGTATGCTATGCCTTGGTGGACAATAAGCCGCTGCCAATGTAAGTGGTGCATCTTCGAGCTTTATTGCGATACATGTTACCTGCAGATAATCTTTTTCATACGTTTCTTTGACCCAGTGAGGAATGGATTTTCTAATGATGATGGCAGTACCTGCGTGAGCTTTTTTATATGGGTGTAGAGTCCAGTAAACGGCATAGTTTGGTATTGCCATATAACTCTTATCAGTAAACCGGGCTTCTGATATGAGTATTATGTCGATGTTATTTTCATGCAAATAATATTCTAATTCATTTCGATGTTGTAATAATCCGTTTGCATTCCATAGAACAATTTTGTAAGATGTGACTTGTGTATTATTCATGACAGATGCGTTTTTTTTATTATTTGAGAGTATCTGAGCAGAAGTAGATGTCATTGGGGTATTTTTTTGTTATTGTACTGCAGGTATAAATTGCAAGTTTGACTGATTTTCTGACTTCTGTATCAGTTGCATGAGCTGCTGTGTACCTGGTATTTATTGAGTGATCTTTGTTGGGTTTGTGCGGAGTTGTTGTAATTGTTTATATAGTGCACAACTTCTATAGTTGGCCAGGTGTCATTTCCGCAATTTGCGCATTTAGCAGGTGTACTACGGTCTTTTGTGCATTCGTAAGTAAAATGAGTATCTGCACATTTCACACAGGGAGCTTGTCGATTGCAGTATTTTTGGTGTGCCCATATAACTGACAACGAGCACACTGAACAATCTCATGTTTGATGTGGGGAGCTTCAATGTTTATTTTCATGTTTAACAAATATTGAAATTTATAAATTTCTTGATTATTTGAATTTGGTTCAATGTCTATGAAAAATAACAGTAGCGGCGATTTGTACTTGACTAATCCAGAAGAAGAAGACGAATCGAAATCGAACACCCAACATTTTAAACCTGAAATATGCGGTTCTCGTTCTTCCAAATCTTATACAAAAATTGCATATTACGCTGTTGGTGTATTTTAGAAAAATATAGCCTGATTTCTACATCCTATGGAGTGATAGGTTTGGCATATCAATATTTCGATACACAATCCATCACCCAATTCATTTGTGAAAGGAACTTTTCAAAACTTCAGTTCATCAAGAACGGATTACGTAACACAATGTCGCAGAAGTTATTCCCCAGCGTTATACTTATATCTTTCGAGAAAGATATTCTCGAAAAAATCAGTAGCTATAAAATTATTTATTTCGTCGCTGCAAAATCGAAACTTTTGGCTGAAAAACTTATTTTTTTTTTAATAAGTATTTTTATTCTTTGTTTACTCCTTAGTTTTAAACTAAACAGTAGACGTCCTTTTTTTAAGTTCCTTTTTTTTTTAAGTAATTTTTTGATATTTTATACTTATTATTATTAAGAAATACATTATAATTCATTCAATCATACATTGGAAAAAAATTTGTAGTACAAGCCAGTTTTTTTTTGTTTTTATTTTTTAATTTTGACCAAAAATCTAAACGTATCCCTCATTTTTTTAATTGTGAACTAAAATCCAAAGTATTTTTTTATTGTTATTATTTTTTAAACCCCCTGCATTTTTAAAATATCTCCCAAAAACTGGCGCCGATATGAGCTATGCCCGGTTAACTGATTATACGCTCATCCACCCCTGTTTAGAAGTATATAATTTACCAAAACCAATTATATTTTTTCAATACATTCCTGATGATATTCTCAATTTTATAGTAGATATGACAAATGTGTATGCGATACAGAAGGATATATTTACATTTCCCAATACAACTTTCGATGAAATCAAGAAGTTCATAGGTATTGATATTTTAAAAATTTATGTACAGTACACTGCACACATTTTTGATATTTTTGTCATAAATAAATATAATGGATAATAACTATAAATTTTATTTATACATTTTTTTAAAAAGTTTCAGTTAAAATAAGCGAAATCATATGTAACGTAATATATATTTTTTTTAAGTTGAAATTTATAATTCAATTTCATTACAAATTTTTTCAATGATATAAATATATTTACAAAATAATAGTTATGCATTTTATTCATTTATAATACCATTATGGTAACATACACATGTCATCTACAGATTTAAATTATTTATTGAAAAAATGCCTTTGGGATATGATAATATATTGTCGACGGTATTATCTATAAAATGATTGTTACCAGGTTTCCCAATTATCTAATTAAACTGATTAATAGTTACTTAAGTAATCGATCATTTTATACCATTATAAATAATGCGAAATCAAGTAGCAAATCCTGTTCTGCCGGCGTGCCTCAAGGTAGCGTGCTGGGGCCATTCTTATTTACATTTTTCATGCATGATTTCCCGCATATAAATAACATTGAGGTTGCCTTATACGCTGATGACACAGCGTTGTACTGCAGGCCAAGTACTATCAGCAATAGGTTACAATCCGATGTTGATCGTGTAATTAAGTATTTTTCTAAATGGCAAATTGCTCTTAATCCTTCCAAAACGAGAGCAATTTTCTTCACTCGTCGAAGACCGTTTTTACCGACCAGACTTCATATCAGTGGCGTTGATAAATGGTCTGACCAGATACGCTATCTTGGTGTCATTTTAGACAAGAGACTAACGTTTTCTAAGCATATTGACCATGCATCATTGAAGATAAACAGAGCAATCTGTTCAATTTATCACATTTTCAAACATAAATCTCACTTAAATATTAATAATAAATTAATAATCTACAAGTCAATCATTAGGCCTATTTTAATATATTCTTGTCCAGTTTGATCTTCAATCTCAAATGCTAGTTTTAACCCGCGATCGCTCGCGTTGTTAGATAAAATCTAACAATCAACTTATTTTTATTATAACTTTAATAGATCGAATGATAAATAATCACCCGTTCCGCAATGCTTCCTCGACGTAATAATGGAACGAATAACATCACAACTGTTGATAAAATTAAATTTGATCCTGAGTATTTCCTGTTTATAATCAACGATAGCGGAAATGTTAGATAAAATCTAACACGCGAGCGATTACGTTACATTAATTGTTAGTAGTAATCTAACGCGCGCGTGATTAAGTGGTGTGATTTTAGTTCAACCGTATAACTTTTACATGAATATTTAAAAAAAAAAATTATTTTTACTGCCGAGGTTTTAAAATATAATTTTTTTCGTAATTTTATGTATATTTTTTTAGTTTTTACCATATTATTTTTTTTTATAATTTTTTACCAAATAATACTATAGTAATGAATAAGGATAAAATTAAAAATAAAGTAATAGAATGGTTGCAAGAAGAAGAAGACATAAATATTCTAATTTTGTTTTTCACATTTATATAAATTTAAGTTTTTCATTTATCTGTGTTTGTTCAATTAATTATAGATAAACTTAAAATGTTTTGTAAGATAAAAAATAAAATTTACATTGTTAAAAATAATTGTAGCTTTAATTTAATACCTCTACTGAAACTATTATAATATACAATTATATACTAATACCCATTAATATTTTAATGCTGTATAACGATAAACTAGCAGACTTAAAATAAATATATTAAAATGTTTGGAAAAGTATGTATGTCTTTGATGGGTGGTGGTGGGGGTGTATAAGATCGCAAAACTATCCCACACATACAGTATGGTTTATAATGCAATAAATATAATTTGCATAAAAAATGTAAACCATATTTCTATGAAATTAAGCCAATTAATAAATTGTTAGATAAAATCTAACACGCGAGCGATCGCGTAAAATAAAACACGCGAGCGATCCCGGGTAGACTGCAATTAGTCCAAAATCGATGTCTTAGATGTATCCTCGATGTCCCCGTATACACTAAAATTTCATATATGCATAGTGCTCTGCAGATACCATATATGTAAAAGACTATATTCTCAAACTATCCCAAAAATTTTTTCTCAGTTGTAGTGTGCACCGTAATAATTTACTTCCAGCAATAGAAAATTACGATTCCAGGGAACTAAGTATTATATATACTAAGTATAAGCATCGACGCATTAAACATAATGTATTATTCTCATAACGTCATAATTTGTTTGCTTTCGTTTCCATTACTTATAAATGATATTGCATATTCGTTATATAATTAAACTTATATTTATTATTTTTTAAATTACCGCTTTTCATTTGTGATGGTTTTTTGTCTGATTTTTCCATCAATACTATTTTCATCTTGTATATTTATTATTTACCAGTTTATATTATTAGAATTTTTACTTTCATAAATGGAGAGGGCATTTGTTCCGGTACATTTATTAAATATTATTATAACTTTTTAATATAATGTCAAATATACGCGTTTTTACATTTTTTTAAATTGTACATCTTGAATATTTTGCAGAATGAGGAAAAACTACAATTTTTATTATATGAATTGTATTTTTGTATGTTGTGATAAACTGCATAACACTTTATATAAAACAATACATATTCGCTAACGATTGTGTAATATTATTGTTTCAGATGTAAGCAATATACATGATTTAGATGATTTCATAATAAAGGAAGAAATTCGTGAAGAACAATATTCAGATTAATTTTTTACTGAAACTGTTACCGACAAAAAAATGTTATGTAGGAAAAGAATATAACATCCATGGCACCCGCAATCGATTGGCATGCCCGTTTAGAAGTATGTGATTTACGAAAACCAATTATGTTTTTTCATAAATATATTTCTGATGATATTCTCAATTTTATGGTAGATATGACAAATCTGTATTCGGTACAGAAGAATATATCTAGATTTCCCAGTACAACTTTCGATGAAATCAAGAAGTTCATAGGAATTTATATATTAATGGAAACCTTAATTTTCTTCGCCTTCGCGTATACTGGGATTCGCACATGGATATCCTGGAAGAAAAATATGACATTTAATCGATTAACAACAAACAAACCAGGCACCTCTGATAAATTATGGAAAATTCGACCATTGTACGATCACATAAAAAACGACTGTAGCACTTTGCCACTTGAAACAAATTTATGCATTTCAAGGGACAGTTCGTTGTGAAACAATAAAGTAAACCAAAAAATAGGATCTCAAAATTTTTGTGCTTGCAGTAGTAAGTAAGAAAATATATGATTTCTTATTATATCGGGGTGCTACAACAGAAATACATGAATGTAATAAATCACTTGGTATTACAGCAGAAACTGTTTTGCATTTATGCAACAGAATTATGTAACCAAATCATTCATTATATTCATTATATTTTAGCAATTATTTTAATTTGTATAATTTGTTACAATGTCTGCATAACCAAATATATGCCTGGTCAGAAAACATATATTTTTCAATCCACTTCTTGCAAGTGAAAACGTTGTAAAACTAAAAGGTTGTGGTTCTTGTGATTCTGTTGTCAGTAGTGAAGGGCAAGTCATTGTCACAATGTGGTTGTGGTATGACAATAAACCGGTTCTTGTGGCAAGCAATTTATGGAATCAAGTAATATTGATTCTTACCAAATATGGGATACAAAATATATAAATGTAGAGCGACCAAAGTGTATAGTAGCTACTTACAATAAATAAATGGGAGGAGTAGATAGATTGGATTTCCTGGCAAGTTTGTATCGGTCATACATTCAATCAAACAAATGGACTGTTAGGTTGATATCTCTTACTATTGGCATTGTTTTAATAAATTCCTGGTTGGTGTATAAGGAAAGAGTAGTAGCGTTAGGTATTCTTAAAAAAACATATACTACACTTGTTAAAGTTTCGACATTGATGAACAATTACTTTTTCCATCAGCAACCAGAAAAAGAGGAATACCGTCATCTGAAGATTTGAAGTTGAATCTAGACATTCTGTAAGCTATGATCATACAAAAAAAAGGAGCCAACTCGTAAAAAAAAGAAGGTAGCACAGATCAAATATATTGCAGTAAATGAAAAATTCATTTATGCCTGATGAAAAACTATAATTGTTTTTATTTATACCATATTAAAGAATAAGTTTTTATGTGCGCGGTTTGTAGATAAGTTAGTGTTTATTATTTTTTTTTTATTTTTTTATATATTTTTAATTTTGTTTGTATTTGCTTTGTAACTTATTTCTATATTTTTATTGAGGTTCTACAAATGTATATGCATAATAAATAATACAAATTTTATGAACTAAGTAAATAGTTATGTTTTGTAGTAACTGATGGCGGTTGTTTTGATTTTGGATGCATATAAATAATAATTAATTCTGTCAGAATGCTTTATTTTCTATTAAGTCATTTTGTACAGTATTCTGTACAGTCTGTATCTAAAAAAAAAATAATAGTTATAAAAAAGTTATAAAGGAGAAAAAAGTTCCTTTTTGGGATAATAATAAGTATACACAAATCAGAATTTTTGATTAAAAAATAATGACTGAAAGGGTTAATTTTTTATAAAAGATAAAGTATTCAATTATTTTTTTTATATAATTTATTAAATTCTAAAATTTATTACTGACAGACATTTTAATAAACGTAATATTTTTTTTTATAAGTAAATAAATAAAAATTTTTTATCTTTTTTTTTTTATTTTATTTCTTAAAACAAAAAAATGATAAATTCCGACTATATTATTGAGTGTAAATAAGGCCTAAGATTTTTGTATTTGTTTTGATAATTGAGCGGTATGGTCTATAATTTAATTTTAAATTATGTTTTCTTTTTTAAACAAATGATTTGGAACGTGTTTATATTAAAATTCATATTCAAATTATCTATTAGTGGTAGTTTTGAATCTCGTAGTATTGTCTTAATTACATAATTTCCCGTGTTCATTCTTAATACATATTACGATTATAGTTAAATATCAAAAAAATTATAAATTTTGTTACTTCATATAAAAACTTGTTCGTTATTTGATCATTTTGATCATTGTTTTGGTGCCTCGTATATTATTACAGCTGTAATGAATTCCGAATATGGCGTTACAAATATTTTATTAAGCAATCCAAATTGTAATACAGAATCATATTTGAATCAACATGATAGTAATGTTATATTGACTACTTTAATAACCGCTGATGACGTGAACAGTAGGTGGATTTAATTAATTTTCGCTTATGTTTTTAATACACATCTGTAGATGTACAATATTCACTAATTTATGTGCTAAACCCGTTGTGTCTAGTTACAAAATTTGAATATTGATAAACATTCATTTTATTGTTCGAATATAGAAAATTCGTGTAATGACAATATAGGTCAGTTGATGTATGTTAATATACCAATACAAATAGTCACTTCAGACACACCCTTGCAGACGCCACAATGCTCATTACAGTTGTCTTCATTCGTACCTGACCCTCCTCCACTTTCAATGCAAAATGATTACTCAAATTCTGTGTCTGGTGATATATTATCAGTTTTCACCGAACCCGGACAGGTATTTTATTTCTATTAGTATATATCTAAAAATATACGGCGACTTGAATTTAAAAATATTTTATTTTAAATCGTCCTGATTAAATAACTGACGAACATAATTTTTTATATATAAGCTGTTTTAATCATTTCGAATAGACACGAGTATTAATCTTAAACATATCGTCGCATAAAATCGATTATAGGTGATAGTTGTACCAGATAATTCAACTTTGTCTAATCAAGAATGTATTATCAATGAAAGCGGTCAAAATAATTCTGATATATTTGATACAAGGGTAAATAATTGTGAAAAGGAAATTATAGAAAATTCAGGTACTTTAAAGTATGGCGCTTATTTTATGTTTATATACGTACACAATTTTTTACTAACCCTGAACTTTTGATATTATTTTGGACAGTATTAATAACCGCAGAGTTAAACAGAGTAAAATTATTGTATAAAAACTGTTGATCGCAAGAGTTAATTTAGTAAACACATCCTGTTTTTAAATAAAATACGTCTAACCCTCGTATTTTTTTTCTAACGGAAGTTATTTTAACGTTCCTTTTATTCGAATATTGAAATCTATAATACATATCCACTTCTTTCGATTAACAACTAAGAAAATATTTACATCACATATGATTTACTCTATATTCTGAATATACATTTTATGTTAAATGATTTAATTTTAACAAACAAAATTCGAACCTAAATATTAACTGTTAAAAAATATCATTTTAAATTTACTTTACTTAAGATTCGGATTAATTAACTATATTTGCTTTCTAACAACACTTTATGTATTTTTGTTGTCACTTAATTTCATTTAATAATTCGTATAATAAATATTCTCTTCAAACATAAAATGATTTTTGCAATCTACAGAAAATCAAGGATGTGAAGTCACCGTTAAAGATAATGTAGATCAACAATCAAACCTATCTCGGGAATATGAAGTAACTTCTTCCTATTTATGTATTGATACATCGGGATTGGTAAGCAAATATGTTTCTGTTCATATACGTGCTTTATACATCGCCATATAGAAATAATGGTGCTAATGATAACAAATAAATTTATATATATATGGGTTTGGTTAATAACACATTTTTTGTCATTATCCTTAATAAAATTATGGTTTATAATGATCACTATACTAAAATAATAGAATAATTTAAATTTCTCGTTTCGATATTTAATTTCGTGTAATACGTTGTATTATTTGTAATTGTTGGATCCAATTTGTAATTTTATTTTAACATTTTTATAAATATTATTATTATTGTTCCGATATTGAGAAAATTATTACTGACGGTTCATTACTCTTGTAATGTATATTGAATAATAATTTTCATTAATTTTCAAACTGTGTAATATTGGTTTTAAATCATTTCCCAAAAATCTTATTTATTTCAATTTTGTTTGACTGGAGACTCATTATGATTTCCCGGTGTGTACATTTCGGTTATTAGAGAATATATCGTATATAACGTCAGATGTTTTTCATAAAAATTTAATATTTTTTCATTACATCTAAATACTACAGATATGAACCTATTTTGTTTTGAAAAATAAAATATATATTTATGATAAATAGTACAAAATACTTTATATCTTGTGTAAGCGAACCAAACCTATTCCGACTTAAACCTAACTGATCATTATAAATAATTTTTTTCTTAGAATCTATATCTTGGTTCGGATTACCAAGTTTTACTTAATATATTCTGAATATATGATATTTATGACTCTAGTTGTGATATGATTTATAACTGTATAATTAATATTATAAAACGAATTTAAATAGAAGGTGAAATTTTCGAATTATTTTCGAAGCCAAATTTTTAATTAAATTCATTAATTAAACGAAATATGTTTAATATTTTGTAATTTCTGGAATTTCTGTAGAATGTTATAAATATGCGTCCGTTACATATGTAATTTAAGTGATTTTTTTATTAGGAAACACTCTATATTTGTATGTTATGTAATGAAAAGTTCCGAACACTGAAACGTTTCAAGGTACACTTTGCTGATCATATGAATAACAAAAATTTTAAATGTGACCAGTGCAGTGCATCGTTTAATAAAAAGGTAAATTCGGTACGATAAAATGAAGAGAAGATTTTTTAATTAAAAACATAGAACATTATGAAATAATTCGAATATCGAAAGATTAAAATGTATAATCAAAAATTTATTTGCAATTTTTAATGTATCATTAGTAGATTACTTATTAATTCAAGGTACTATAAAATAAGTTCGACAATATTAATAAATTATAATTATCGTTTCATTTATTGAAGAGAATACTTCTAAGAAACAATTAAATTGAAATACCTTTATTAAGTGTGATTGCATATAAATATTTCATGTATATATAAAAACAAATTTAGCTGATAGACTTTATCTTATCTAGATGTTAGTGTATGATGATAGATATTTTATTTTTTATTTATAGTTACATGGACGTACTTGAACATAATAATAAAAAATTATTACTGTTTTTTGTCATATTAAATGATCACATTTTTTCATTATGATTGTAATATAAGATGCCAAATTCTTATACTTCATTGTAATTACAATTATAATGATAGATTTTCCCCAAATTTTTGAAATTTAATAACGATTTAATTTTATTTCAGGGATAAAATAATATTTTAAAAAATTCATATAATCATTTTAATACGAGTAAAATAATATATATATATATATATATATATATATATATATATATATATGTGTGTGTGTGTGTGTGTGTGTGTGTTGTTCTTTTAATCGTTCAATTAATAATTTCGTTTTGGAATTCAAAAATAATACGATAAAGATTAACACTAGATAAAGTATAAACATCATATTCGAATATTTAAAAAAAAAAGTAACACTTTTACAAAACAAAGTATATTAATAATTGAGAAATAACCACAATTTTTTATTAAAAGTTTTCTTATTATAACAGATTAATTTCATTCTACATTCATCAACCCATATTACTGAAGGTAACTTTCAATGCCCTTCTTGTCAAAAGAGTTTCCGTCGATTAGCTAGTTTCAGATCTCATATTAAAATACACGAAGAGGAGGATGTACTTGTTTGCAATATATGTGATGAAGAATTTACTAATATGGTATGTTGTGATTTTAATATATAATCAAGTTAGAATTTACTTTAAAATATGCATAAATTTAGATAATAATGCTGAATCGGTACTTATCACTTTGGAATACAAAAAAAAAAAAATCTAAATGAATCGGATTTATAATTTATGTTTGATTTACACGGACTGTTGTGATATAAATAATCATTACACTATTGATAACCTTATTTTATACGTATAGATATATTCTGTTTAATTATTTCGAATTCTAGATTTGTTTGAATTTTCACTTGAATGAAGAACATGCTGACGCTGAATCTAAAGTCAGATATGTTTGTAGTAGCTGCACAGAATCGTTTGATACTTATTCCAATTATAAATTGCACATGAATGGCCACGTGCAGGTAATAATGTCGTGTTTATTATTAATGTTTAAAATCACTTTTGTTTTTCTTTAAATTAATATCGTTATTTTCTGAAACATATAGTAAATATGACGAAATCTTACCATTCTCAAATAACGTTCCAGAATAAATTGATAATATACTGTTAATTTTTTCATAATAACTGGTTCTCTGTGTACTAGTTAAAAAAAAAAAATTGCAAAGGTCAGATGAATTATGTTTTATGGTTTAGCCATTATGTATATATTTTTTATTTCGTTCATTATAAATTTTCGTTTGCGATTTAAATTATACATAACTTCACCGTTAATTTATGTTAAATAATTTGTATTTGTGTTTGTTGAATTCGAGTGATATTATTTAATTTTAAAATTATTCTAAATGTAATAACTAAATTACCAATAAATATTTACAAACAATATAATAAGCTTAGGTTTTCACTTACAACTTGTGTAATTATTTGCTGATATGAGAACATATGCCTACGTTTACATAAATTTAACATTTTTCAAATAGAAACTATCTCGTATGAGAATGGTCCGATTTATATTTTTAATTTGAAATTACTATTTATTCCGTAATATATCGAATATTCGCCATGTAGAACTAATTTGTTACTTACGCGTTAAGGATACAAGTATATTTTTGTATTCTATATAAGTTAACTTCAATATATACGTATATATAATATAAAAATGTGAATGTTAAAAATTAATTTCTAATATTATAAAACCTATGTGAATAATTTATTAACAATATACAGTGTACGCTATTAATAATTAATAATTTCAGATGAAAAAACTGTCTGAACATTATCAAAGGAAATCAAAAGGTTATAGGAAATCAAATTTTATTTGTCACATATGTGAGAAAGGTTTCGAGAAACGAAATCAACTTATAAGACATTACAGAATCCACACTGGAGAAAAGCCGTATAAAGTAAGGTTTTTTTAGCAGTAATTTTAGAAATAGCATGCTTTTAGTATAAATTGTGTAACTTATCAGTTCGTTTTATTTACAATAGTGTCAGGTATGCGATAGAGCTTTCAATCAAAAAAGTTCTTTAGCAACCCACATGTTACAGCATGATGGAAAACGGCCTCATCAATGCAAGTTGTGTTCGTGTACATTTGTTCAAAAAGGTAAATATGTTGTCTATTTATTTATATGTATACATATACGAATAAAATCGCACTTTAAAGTTAGAGATAGCTCTAAGGTTTTGCTGTAATTTATTATACAGACAATTTATATTTCAAACTGGCAAGTAATGTTTGAAAGAATCATCAAATTTTTTCTGAATCTAGACATTGTCTGAAAAAAATTTAGTTATTTGATCTCTTAGCATTGTCATGTTTCCATGGTTAATGTATTTATTGCAACCAGCCATTTCAGTCATTTGTCCTATAAAAGTGTTTATTAATTGATCTTTCCCATTTTTGCTGTTCATTCTTCCTTTCATTATATTTTTATTACAAATAAATTAGTTTTATTACGTAACCAAATTAGTTATACTCTTTTTGTTTGAAGATCGTTCTCAGTTTTAAAAGTATATAGACTTTTATTAGTGTAAATTTTGACTTATTTCGGTTACATTCTATAGGAAATTTAATAGCTCACGTGATGAGAGCTCATAATTTGCACGAATCTAATGAAATAACTTACAAATGCATGAAATGTTCCTGCGATTTTGCTACATCGAGGACGTTGAAGACTCATATGAATCGTGTCCATAATCATAAAAAACCGGTACGTCAACTTTACTTTGCTGTTTCTTTTTTTTTCTCTGTCATATATATATATATATATATATATATATATATATATATATTTATTTATTATATATTTAACATATACATTACAATTGAAACAGAAAACTGTTGTAGCATGCAAATTTTTGCTTATTGCTACTACTAGTAGCGATTATCTATAAATGTACTTAATTTTAAATATTTCCAAGATAAAAACCGGAAATTGGTTTAATAAAATAATTTCATTCGGTTTATACTATACAACTGCCTCAAGTGATCATATTTATTACATTTGTATATTATATGTTGCACATTTTCAACTACATTACACTTGCAGTTGTGACATTTATTATCACCGATTATATTTAATTTATTCAAATAATATCCAATGGAACCATGACCAGAAAGTATCTGAGTCATGTAAAAATTTACTATAATATTTTTATTTTTAAAACGATCTATTACATTCGGAAAAAATTTACTAATTAATTTATCTTTTGTTAAAATTTTGTATCTTACACTAAATTCATTTAAAATTTGTGTATTCAACTGTTTAAGAACTATTTTACTTATGACACCATAATTATTTTTTTTAGCATTAAAAATTAAAGATCTGTTTTTAATATAAAGATCAATAGGTAAGATACGAGCAATAGTATATAATGTTATATTTGATACAGTAATATAAGAAGAGATTGAATCAATAAGAAATTTACGGCAGTTACAAATTACATTATGTATTTGCTGCTTAGTTAAATGTTTGAAGTAGACACCAGCACAATATGTATATAACGACTGTACTAAACCTTTATAAAGAATTACCTTAGATTTATAGTTAAGTCCCCATAATTTACCACCAAGAGCTTTAAATATATAATACTATTTGTTGGTTTTATTATTTATATATTGTATATGCTTATTATAATTTAACGTATTATCTATAATGAAACCCAAATATTTTATGTGATCACTAGAACTAAACGCATGATTGTCAATTTTAATGTTATCATAAATTATCTGATCAAAACTTTTATCTCGACCAGAAACAACCATAATTTGAGATTTAGATATCTCAAATTTAAGATTTAAGGCATTTATTATTGTTTTAAGCTTATTAATAATTTCATTGCAATTAGAAATATGAGACGATAACGTCAATTTACTACATAAATTTACATTATATACTAAAAGCAGATCATCTGCATAACTATACAACCGTAAACCAACTAAAGCGTTATTAAAATAAGAATGTATATTGGAATATAAAATGTTCCACAGGACCGGTCCAAGAACAGACCCTTGTGGAATTCCAAAATTATTACTGACATCTATGATATCGTTCTGATATTTCCAAGTAATTCTCCTATTGGTTAAAAAATTATGTACTAAATTCAATATCAAATGAGATAACAATAGATCTATTATTACGTTGTTTATTTTGTGATAGATTATCTATTACATCTGATATAGCTAATTCTGTAGAATAATACTTTCTGAAACCGTATTGATACGGATTGAGCACAGATGTACCATTAATTTCATGATTTGAAAATTTTAAAATAATTTTTTCATAAACTTTACTTAACGAATTTAACAAACATATTGGTCTATAACCATTTATATTACTGGGATCTTTATTCGGTTTATTTAACATGATTATACTAGCACTTTTCCACATAATTGGAAACATATTAAGCTGTAAAAGCTTATTATAAAGCGTTAATAATAAACTCGGAAAGTAAAAATATATGATTTTAATTATCTTATTTATTATACCATCAGAGGATGGGGCTTTTTTATTGTTCATATTCTGTATTATTTCCTTTAATTCAAAATACGTCACTTCCAAATTTAAATGTTTATTTTTAATTGTAATATTATCAAGTGAAATTGGGATACCATCTTTGAAATTAAAAAATGTATTCATTAAAAAACTCATTTTATCTTTATTCCTATTGATACATGAATAGGAATCATTACCATTATTAATATTTAAATAAGGAAATTTAAAAGTTTCAATGTTCGTTAATATTTTATAGGGTTTACCCCAGGCCCTAGACGAGCTGCATAAATTCCTCCAGACCTGCTGCTTACAATATCTAATTTTAGATTTATACATTTTTAATATTACGTTATAAATTAATTTATTTATAAGATTTTTATGTTTAATATTACTAAACTTACGAATGAGAAATTTAAAATAATCTAATTCTTTATTCCACCATGATTTGTTCATTTTAGGCTTTTTTACTTTGGAGCAATTTACAATATCACATATGCTATTAGTAAGTTGTTCAGTAATATTATTAACTTGAGATTCAGTATTTGCAAGAATAAGATTTGTTTCAAAATTTAACATTAAGTCACCATTTAATTTACTGATAAATTTATCGATGTCTAGGCTAAAAATATATTCATTATTATCGAATATCTATACTTATATTTTTATGGTCGCTTAGAAGAAACTCCTTAACCATAACATCCGATAACTTATACTTAAAGTTATTATTTATTAATACATAATCTATCAAACTCTGCCCATTGTAATTTTCAAAAGTGTAAACATAGATATCATTTTTAATTAACAAGTTTCCCGAATACACAAGATTTTCAAATTGTGTACTCCTGGACGTATGGTAAAAATTTTTGTTCTCCATAATTTTTAATCTTGAATTAAAATCACCCAATACTATTACGTTATGTTTACTGTTTTGTTTTATGTGATTATGCAAAAGTGTAAATTGATAATTGATATCATTATTATATATAAAATCAGTGCTACGCTATGTCCATCCTAAAATATGCATCTGAAACGTGGACCCTAAACGCGGAAATTATTAAACGTTTAAATGCTTTTGAAATGTAGACGTTAAGAAGAATGTGGCGAATACCGTGGACGGAGAATATAACGAACAAAGAAGTAAAGTGGAATGGAAAATATGAACGTCGTGGAAGATATTGAAAAGAGGAAAGAGAAGAAGGATTATTTACAATGATTCAAGGAAAGAAGACGTGTGGAAGAAAACGGCTGGAGATGATGACAATCAGCTTCAATACAAGGAAAATGACAGAAATTATGGAATCAGCTAGAAAAAAGGAAATATAGATCAGTGTTGATGTATAACATCTTCTGTCAAGAAAAAGCTACAAAATGATGTGATGATTTATATATATATATATTGTCCGTCGCTTAATGTTGCAATTTGCAAATTTCGTATAAATGTTACATAAAGCTGTATACTCTATTTTTGTAGTAAACAACTTACCGTTATAATCGCATAAATTTTTTAGAAAATGAACATAAATTTGAACGTTTTCATTGATTATCTACGATCATTCTTCAATTTGTGAAAAATTGTATTTTGAACTCTCGTTTGTTTTTTAACAACTATTATAAACGTTACTACATTTTTATTTAGGATACGAATTCTGAAGTATCAATTAATTCGCAGTCAGAAAATATAGGTAAGCAATAATTTTATTACTGAAAGAAATGTACGTGTATGTTACGTGGCGGTGCTTTTTTATTATGTTTAAATATTTTTGATATTCAGACAATTATAATGCGTTATGACTAATTAGGTGGGCACTACAAAAAAATAAAATAGATAAATCGAAAATTCGGATTGGTAAATATGCGAGTAATTAAACACGAGAAATGAATTTCAATGTGTATTATAAGATATATTTCGGAACCGAGCTTCATAGTAATGATTTATACGTTAATACCGCAAATTGATAAAACATAATTCATGATTCATATTAAATAAAAGTGTCGCGATTATTCCGGAAAGTCAGTTCAATATTTAACTATAATGAATTCCAAAGAATAATAAATAAAAGAAAAATGAAAAAATAAAAAATTACTTTAACGTATTTTGGAGAATGTATTTTCACTACTCGTCTTTCATGTAAATTAAGTGATTTTTTAAAATAAATTTAACTGCGATGATTTTTAACGTGCTCACACATTTTATTAAACAAAAAATGTGAGATTAATATTTTATATTTTTTACGATAATTTCATATAATCCCGGGTTTTTAAACAGTATTTTGATTTTTTTTTTCTTCTATGCTTGCAATTACTTTTCTCATTATATTCGTGGTTTTTAAATTTCGATGTTATATATAAATCAAATTATTAGTTAGTACAGTTTTAAATTAAATAATATTTTTAAATATTTTTGTTATTTGAAAATAATTGGTGGATGAGTAATTTTCATAATTTTATTTTTAAACATATATATTATATTTATCTGAATGATAATTCGTAATATAACGCTCTTTATATGTTTGTTATAAGAAGATTCAACATTGACCGTATTCAATGTTCCATCAACGGGATTAGATTTCTCTATTCTTGAAACTGACAGTATACCGTATCAGGTATTCGTATATTACAAATTTTTCGTTTCTTTTGTAGATTGCTTCTTAATTGTACGCTATTCATTATATCTGAAAACTGAATTTAACATTCCGAACAATACGATAATTTTTTTAGTGTATGTTATACATTCGTGCATAAGAAAAAAATCGCTTTATTGAACTTATTGATTACGTATTTATGCAATTTATCTTACGATATAATCGGTACAAAATGTCAATTGTATCCTGAATTTCATGCCGTTGTTTATAAGTGGGGCATTTTTTTTCGTATTGTTCCCCGGCTAAATTTAATATAGTTACTTATACGTTCGTATTAAAAATTGTCAAAGTGATCAAATTATATCAATCTGTATTTAGCGATACACGCATAACAAAAATTAATAAAAAATAAACACGATTGACTGAAAAACTACAAGATGTTTGAATGTTATGTTTTTTGAATCTATCATCTGGCTTACGGGAAAAACGCATCTTTCCAGTTTTTATGACCATTAAGTACTTTGATTCTGCTTCCGATTTTCATATCTTACATCTTTCCATAAACAATCAAATCACCCTGAAAGTTCTCTAAATAAACGAAACCCTTTCAAACTGACTCATACGTTGACTATACATATTTTTTTCAAGATCCGTTACAAATAATATTTCAGTTGATAAAGCTAATTTAAATAATTTACCGAAACGTAGAAAGTAACTGAACATTAAATTTTATGTTTTTATTTAAATCTAATATCAATTTTACATAGATATTAATAACTTATTCGCATCAATATTTATAGGAACGCAATGACGATATTCCGAATTATATAGAAACTGATCAAGAAAAAGAAAACACTGACGATATCGAAAATTTACTTTCTAACATTACTTCTTTACCCGTCGAAACATTTGACAATTGTCTGTTCCCTTCGACGGTATGTATGTTGCATAATTAATTATGTCAATAATTCTATTAAATGCTATAATTGTGCAATTTTTTTTTAACGATTAAAATTCAATCGAATTATATTTTCTTATTATTATTAATATTATTAAGAGGTATTCGGGTAATTTTGATACGTATCATGTAGGGAATAATATTCATTGGAACATATCAACATCACGTTAGATTAGGCCCAAGGCTTGTTTTCGTCCCGGTATTTCCGTATTAATAGGACAGCTGCGATCTTTCTATAGGGTGACCCGCGGTTTTTGTTTTTTGAATAACTCAAAAACTACTCGACCGAACATTTTAAATAAAATTTTATTTTAAAATATCGAAAGGAAAAAATCGGGACAAAAACGAATCTCCCGTGTGTACACTAAACGTGGAGTACGCGGTTTGTGTTGTAGCAGTGTTACCAACTGCGCTATTCAAAAAAAAAAAAAACCGTCAGTATTCTCTGGGTCACCCTCGATTAGTAAACTGACGATTTGCAGACCTGCTGTCATTAACTTTTTACATTGTAATTTCATTGTTAAGAATCTAATAAATTTCATTGTTAAGAATCTAATAATATATCAGTCGTGCTTTCCTATAATTCTTATTTTCTTCGTGAGTTAGCAAGATTTTTTTTTAAATAATTATATTGGAAGAACTTACAAATTTTGATTTCTGCGACTTTTTCGGTATTACTCATTATCATCATTGTATTAAGATAAAAATATTATAGTACGTACGAAATGGCGGTACTTTAATTAATATGATATATATATTTTATATATATATATATATATATATATATATATATATATATATATATATATATATATATAGGTTATCGACGCATTAACTAAATTTTTATAAATATGAATGACAAAATCTCCCGATCGAAGATTGCGAAAGTTATATGTATATATATATATTTTTTTTTGAATGATAGAGTAATTAGCATTTTCTCAGTTTGGTTTCTTATATGCAAAATATAAAAGTACATTAACTACTTACGTACGCGATAAATCTTAAATGTTGGATTATTTATACTTAAAGTTTGTTCTTATAAGTAACGTTTAAGGTATATACTTTTTTTTTTTGTACATTGTCCGTGTAATATCATTATTTTTATTGATAAAAATAATCAAATCAATGTAGATCAACATTTTCTAGGAGTTGCAAGTATGAAAGAAATTCAAACATTCGTTGTAAAATTGTGCGTTATTCAGAAACATTTTATTCGATCAAAATTATATCTAGATTTTTATGTTTTGTTCATTAATTACGAATGCTGAATAATATATGTGTTTATTTTCTTTTTGAAATCTGTAACCTGTAATGAACATTAACTACGTGAAAAATATCTTTTTTTTTTTATATATATATTTTTGTTTTTATTTTTATTCTTATTTATTTCACGTAGAATGGTGCGACGTCAAATAATGTCGTTCAACCAACAGGGACGATAAATAATTTTGAATCTTCGACGAGTTACGTTCAGCAAGCTCAAACGACAGAAAATTGTGATTCTTCCGGTGAAGACCAATGTAGTGATCATCCTCAAACATTATACCAGTTAGTACCTTTTTCGCAATTCGTATTTTTGATACGATAATAAAATTCTATACACGCGCGAACATTATTATCGACTTAAAAATAAATTTTCTTTATCATTCTCCAGTGGAAAAATGTTAATGTATATTTTGTAACTTATCACGACATTAATTTAAATTAAATAATCGTTTTTAATATTTACACCTCGACAATAATATAAAATTCAGGTGTTATATTTAAACGGTTTATATTTGAATTAGAAAATTGTCACCCGAAACTATGTAATTGTAAATTGAGAATCGTTAAAATTGAACATATGTCTTTTTCGGTGAAAAATTTATTAACAACAAACTTATTGCGACTATTAATTATAATTCGAACCTGTTAAAATAATTCTAGGTTTACTCAGAGTGATTTGCGTATTTCTATTGGACGTTAAAAAATTCCAAACAATTTTGAAAATATAACGTTTTGTTTTTCAAGGTTATCTTTTAATTCGCAACTTTTGACTACTAAGTTTTAAAATTTACAAAATTTGTCATTTTCATTATATATTTCGTGCGTATTTTTAACCGAATAAATAATTTATTTCGTTATTGAAATAAGTACTGTTTTAATCTATATCGTAATTCGACGTGTGATGAATTAAATAGTTTAATTTACGATTTCTATGTAAACCATCTCAATATTTTTATCACACAACGTTTCGAAAACACTTACAGTTTTAATTTTAATCCAGTTTGTAAATGAAAACTGTAAGTGTTTTCGAAACATTACGTGATAAAATGACATGGTTTACAAAAAAAAAAAAAAAAATGAATATTAACCATGAAAATTTAAAAGTGTATTTACATTAAACTTGTTTAAAAATATTACATTTTCTAATTAATTTATTTTTATATATATATATATATATATATATATATATATATATATATATATATATATATAAACGGGTAAAGAAAATGATCTGTCTCATAATTTACGCTATGAAATATATTTGCTGAAAAAAAACATAGTTTAAAAGTTATGTAAAAATTTTTCTTCGATATTTTCTTATTTTGGTGTTATTATACTTTTTATTAGTTTAAATATTTCATTGCGAACATAACGTCACAGTAAGTTAAAAAAAAAGTAATAATTTTTAAATTCAAATGTTATTAAAAATTAAATTTCAGATGTGTGGTTTGTAATAATATTTTCAATGACGAGGATGAATTATCAGATCATCGATTGGAAAATCCGTCGTGTAATATTAATATTAAAATATCAGAAGCCGATTATAACTTAATATATCGTTGTAAATGTAACCTCAGTTTTATTTCGAGCAAAACATTTTCGGTATGCGTTTTCACGGTATAAATTTATTTTTATGATTTAAATATATAAAACTTTTCTATATAATACTGACAATAGCTAAAAAGTAGAGAGAAAAAAATTACTTATAAACATTTAACGAACATATTTATACGATGAATTTAAAATTTTAATGAATATTAGAAATCTATAATTGAGGAAATCGTCGAATGTTGTGTAATATAAATTTAATCGAGAAGAAATAATAGGGTAATTAATAAAGTATTGTTTTCGACTGTAGTTGTATTCTAACTTTTTCGTGAATTACTTATAAACATAATATTAAGGACGCGGTATTAGATCCCAACATGTTTTAATCAAAATATATCTGTACAGCATTTAAATGGTATGATATATAAATATATATATATATATATATATATATATATATATATATATATATATATATATATATACGTTATATAATATGTTGAATAGATATATTTATTACTTAAATCACATAATACTAAAACGGCGTTATCTGTGTTTTTTTGTTACCTTTTTTTTCAGATGCATGTTTCAATACACAATGGTCAAAAATCACTGTTTTGCATATTTTGCAATATGGGTTTTAAAACTAAGAAAGCGTTTGAAGAGCATTTTATGAAACATGCGTCTAAAAAGTAAACATTTTTATTTACACTATGTAATAGTTTGTATACAGAATGATAAAAACAATGTTGAATAATAAATATTAAATTATTTTTTAAACTCGAGCGGATGTATTTCGTTAAAGAAGGTTGATTAACACTTATTAATACGTAGTTAAACATTTGAAAAAGGTGAATATTGAAGCGTTGATATTATATCGTGGAAAATCTAAGTAGTTATTTTTAGAAAAGATCGAAAATTTCAATTTTTTTTTTTTTTTAAATTTATAATACGTGATATTATTAAATAAAAATAAATTTATATATGTATATGCATGTGTGTTTTGTAAAATTTCAGCGAATTCCCGTGCAAATACTGCGGAGAAATGTGCGACTCGGAAACACCGTTGAAACATCACGTGCTGGACGTTCATTTAAGGACGATAAACGAAGGACGAGCTGATCGGTCATCGTGTCTAGTTTTGACCGAGGAGCAACGCAAATATTTGACTTCCGTTAATCTGGACAATACCGCTTCGCTATCTGAACACGTGTTACGTGATATTTTGAAGAAGAAAAAGACGAATAAAGAAACAAATAACGATGCTATCGTTATCAGTGATATACATGAGAACGAAATTAACGATAACGATCTAGTACGTATTATGTTCTTAATTTCTTTTATCCGTTAACATACGTCATATACTACAACACTGGCCTGAGCCACAAATGAACAAGGCTTAAGAAATCTGAATAGAAATTGAACTTTTTATTCATTGTCCCCAAGAATTTCCGAAAGTGGACTGTTTAATTTATTCGGAAACAAATTAAACAGTCAAGTAGGAGATGGTGTATAGATAAGAGAATAGAGCATCTGTCAGAAATATTAGTCTCGTTTAATACACGTGGGAGTAGAATATTTTTTTTCTTGGCGGTTAGATATAAATGGG
The DNA here is from genome assembly GCA_032883995.1 of Coronaproctus castanopsis. Classification (NCBI taxonomy): domain Eukaryota; kingdom Metazoa; phylum Arthropoda; class Insecta; order Hemiptera; family Monophlebidae; genus Coronaproctus; species Coronaproctus castanopsis. The sequence goes on along the minus strand of CM065052.1, from coordinate 183,791,997 downwards.
GCGTGCCAGGGATCAATATTTGACCGGATTGCGCGTAATTTATTATTTCACGAAACATTCGTTACCATTTGTTTACTAACCGGATCTTTGTTGTTTTTACGAAATCAGACGAAGGTATTTGGAATATACGAAATTTTTCATAATGTCCTCGTGTCCTGAAATCAACGCAAAATGAAAGCGATCAGAAGATGAAGATATAACTTATTTATATATTTTTTTTTATTGTAGGATTTTGCGATTTGCTGTTGATTTGTAACAGATACTAAAGTGAGGAAAGCAATTCCACGCATATGAAAGTCCGTATGTCTTATTTTTAAATCGTAATATATTATGTCAAATCTCGATATACATATAGAAATGAGATATGATTATAATAAAGAATAATAGTTATTGAGGTTAATAGATTGTTCTGGTGTTAAATATATAATATCGTGCGCAGAAAATATTGGATCATTCGAGTAAAGAAGGGGTTTTTTCAAACGTTAAAATCGATATTTTAGACCCGCTTAATATAATTAATAGTCTTTTTATTAAATACCTAAAACTTATTGATTATATAATGTATTTGCGACCGTGACACCAATATTAATTTGTATCTCGAATTAAGCCTTCAGTTTTTCGAATAATGTAACGCTTATTATGAGCAATTTACAAAGAAAAAAATAATTCGAGAAAATATTTTTACACTTTTTTGTAGTTTGTGAATACTTATACTATTTAAAAAAAAAATCATTATTATCCTGTTGGTAGCCAGAGTGTCGTCTGAAGTTCTTGATATTGATTTATATTCAAGCGATCGTGTATACGCTATTGATTATAGATGTTCTCTTGACGTTCTTCTTGGTCTATTGTGTTTATAACTATACCATCTATTATACTTTTTATAAAATTATTATGTCTTATTACATTTTGTAACAGTTTTATTTTCCTCTTTTTTATATGTTTTCTAGAATTTGTTTGTTTTCATTTCTTTTCAAGACATTTTCGTTATTCTGCGCCGTTAAACACCAGTTTTCACAACCGTCCAAGCGTATGTTTTTCCAATTTTTTCCCCCGGCCGCTATACTAATTATTTATTAATATTAATTTTTTGCTATTAGAAGCACACTTGGCTTGTCCTATTCGCTTTTTAATAACTGTTATACTTCTACTATTATCACACTTCGTAGATAACATGTTTCTGGTTCCTATTTTTACGTTTATCCTTCCATTTAGTGTACTTTTTATTACTGATCTTCATTGCGTTTGTTTTCTTCGTAGTAATATTTATCTTCATATTTAGTTACTTTGTCCGATAAAATTGTAAGAATTTTATTCATATTCAGTTCCGATTTCGCTAATATATCCGCGAAAAGTATTTTTCTTTTGATTTATTTTACATTTTTTTCTCCACAAATTTATATAATAAACCAAAGTGAGCCGAATATCGATAATTATTAAACTATCATTATTTTTTAAAAGTACTATGGAAGCTAAAAAATTTGTTAATCGGTTAAATTTTCGAGATAATCGCTGTACTGCGTATTTTTTATTAAACGCAGCCATTGTTAACGTTTTAAATTTCAAATATTCCCTTCTTCATAAAAAAAATATCATCCCAGTTTTAATAGCATCGTGCTATAAATACGATGTAGAATTTATTTTGATCATTATTTCGCAGAAACAGGAAGCCAATCCTCGTTCTCGTTGTTATCGTCGCCGTGCCGTCGATAAAACTGTGTGCGAATATTGCAGTAAACAATTTCGAAAAATGTCCGATTTGGAAAGACACATAAGGACACATACAAAAGAGAAACCGTATCAGTGTGAATATTGTCGCAAAACGTTCTCTCTTAGTTCAACTCTTAACGATCACATTAAAACGCACACCTCGCTAAAAGAAGCGTCTTGTCACGTATGCAGCCGTTTTTTCGCGAATAAAAGCGCACTAACTACTCACATGAGGCTTCACACCGGTAAAATCATTACTGTTTTATATTTTTTTAATAATAAGATAATTCTCTTTATTTATATATATATATATATATATATATATATATATATATATATATATAATATTACATAAATGCACATATTACGTACGTAAGAATTGAATTAGTGAGAACATACTATCTGTACCATTACACTACTCGAGTGATCGATAAAAGAATATATATATGTGTGTGTGTGGTGTGTGCGTAAAAAAATAAATATTGATTTTTAAAACTGACGAAGAATACCATACACGGACAGGATTTGGAAGGAAGCATAATAACGAGTTATGCCATTTATCAGAAATCATGTAAAAAATCAGTTATTTGAATTCTGATATAGTGAAACGAGTTAAATATGATAATAATTTAATCAAAAAAATTAAAAAGGTAAGGAGCCATTCGGCAAGACTAATATAATATCGGAGCGTTTCGTGAGAGAATGTTTGATAAGTTGTAAACGCCCAGTTATCGTATATATCGTCGGTTTAATTTTACACGATTCTATCAGATATATACCAAATATGTGATAGATCGGGCTTATATCTGAATAATATTTTTGTGAAAGAGTTAAAACTTTCTCGGTTGTGATTCATTCTCACATACATTTTGTTATTATACCGCTTAACCAATCTTTAGTTTGTCCCTATGATGTCGTGTATAAATTCTTTACTGTATCTAAAGCTTCTTAAATTTTTGTGAATTCTTTAAATTTAAAATGAATTGGAAAGTAATTGACGATAAGAAACCTTTATTATTTCTGTATATTGAACGTTCAAGATGATCCATAAGTCATTTATATAATTATTTACTTATGGTTTATATTTCATACCGATATATATATATATATATATATATATATATATATATATATATATATATATATATATATGTGTGTTTGTTTGTGTGATATAACTGATTAAACTAACACCAAACCAGTTAGTGAATCTTTGTATTTTTAAGAAGACTACATTTCCTTTGTTGCTTTTAGTTGCAGCTTTTAATAAAATTCTCACTTAAAGCGACAAACCGTTAAGAGACTCGAAATTTCTCTAAGTAGATAGAGAATGAAAGTAAATCAAATTAAACAATTCTCTCGTACATCAGTAACCTACAGGACCCTTGTGTGGTCTTTATACTGGAAGACATTGCGATCTTTTGGTTATATACGCTGGAAACAATTCAAAATGAGCAAGAAATTTAGACAGAGAACGGCCTAACCCGGGATAACGGTATTAACGAACATTTAACGATGACTAACATCGACTAAGAAATAACTTAAAAGTGTTCATTTTTTAATAAGAATTCTGAACTTACTCGTTGTCATTTGTGGGGTCGTTTTCATCTGGAATAGATAACAATCTGCTCTCTCATATACTAATCTACGATTGATTTGTGAGTAACAGCTTGCATACAGTATATATATATATATATATATATATATATATATATATATATATATATATATATATATATATATATATATATATATAATTGTGTGTGCGTGTGAAAAGTACACTCAGTATTTTAAATACGAGATTTACCTATTAATAATATTTAAACTGTTAAATCAAAATATCGGTATCCACACATTATATATATTATAACCAACTAATATTGGTTTTAGTAATTCATTTTTTGAGTATATTTATATTTTGTAATTCGTCGTGAACTGCCACGTTATATTCCGTCGTGTGGAGCCAATTTATAATGAAATTGAAATCCTACGTGGTGGTTGACAACGAAATTTTAAAAGTTTTAATATAATTTTTAAACGTTTATTATTATTTTTTAGGACTTGTTTATTACGTTTGTATATTAAATAATTTATTTTTAATTTATGAATGGGCGTGATCGTCTTGTCAATTATTCTTATATAAATCAACCCCAAGATCACTATCCTAGTAGCCAACCTATATTATCTTATTTCATGTTTGGTTAATAAGAAATAATCTTTTAAATTTCATATTTGTTATTATTGTTTTGCATATAAATCAAAATTACAAAATAAATAGGATTTTGACATATATGTATACATATAAAATTCATAACGTGCAAAATAAAAAAAAAAATTACTACTATAGACAGTGCATAATACAAGACAACTTAAAAAAAAAAAAAAACAAAAAAAAAAAACGTCAACATGACCCTGTAACTCAATTCAGGCACTGATCCAGATGATGAATCAATGGATACGTACGATATGATTATTTATATCTGCTCCAAGTCCGTATGACCTGCGTAATTTGTACTCTTAATTAAATACCCGTATTTATTTCTTTTATTTTGGTATTTTATACAGTTTATTCTTTAAATTTATTATTAAATGTTATCGGATTTAAACTTTATAAATAATGACTAAACTAGTATATTTATGTGTTTTTTTCTTGTAGATCGTTCATATTATCTTGTATAATCGCGTATTATCGATTAGATGCATTTCATTTGATTATACCGATTTAAAAATATTTAAAGATTAAAACTTATTATATAACAGCACATGTACTTTAGCTTGCTTCGAGTTACATGAGCGATTCTAACGTAGTAATAACGACGAATACTAAGTAGTATATAGGTTGGCTACTAGCTATGCCTCATTTATAAGTTTATCTGTGGGTATATAAGTAACAAATTTCCCAGTAGTCAACAAGTGATACCTGATGTTTCTTATTCTGATTCAGACTACTGTGTAACGGTACATATATATATATATATAATATTATTATTTCTATTCTTTCGGAAATATCATAATTCCGATCCTTATCAACATTGCCGATCAATTGTTAAAAATGCGACGCATTATATCCGCATCAAATGAGTGTATTATATATGTTCAGTCAACGTATTTATTATTATTCTATTTTAAATTTTTATATTTTTTAATTTATTTTAAATTTATAATGTACCCCTTATATATGTTTTTATTACAGTTAGCAGTACTCAAAAATATATAAAAATGCGGATATCTTCGTTTATGATTAAAAACACTTATCGCTTGTACATAGTGTATGTAGTATCGTGGAACTTTGATGTGCTTGTAAATGGACCCGAATGACATTTCTTTGAAAAATGTTATATATATATATCAATGAGTACGAAAGTGCGCCTAATGAATACTCTTCTCCATTTTTCTATATGCTGCGAAATGCTGGACATTAAAAGCAGCTGATATCCAACGCATTGATGCTTTTGAGATGTTTTGCTGGCGACGAATGATGCGAATCGTGGACAGAAAAACGAACCAACCTCTCTGTATCGAACGATATAGGATCAATGCCTACTAGGTATAGTATGCAGCGCATAATGAGGTATTTCGGACACGTGATACAACGGAATGGAAAAATTAATTCTTGAAGGAATGATAGAAGGCAAAAGGATGCGTGGAAGGGCAGAACCATATCGCTCCAGCAAGCTGTAAGATTCCGAAAAAAAAAATAGACAAGATTGAAAGGAGTTGAAATTCATAATTTCACAATGCTCGCACCGAGCTAACGAATACGATGATATATATATATATATAAACTCGTAATATTTTAGTGTCGGTTATTTCGATTCGTTTTATGCAGCGATGTTACAAAATTATTAAATTTATAACTGAAAGAGAAAACGTAGAAGTACCTTTATCTATGTAAAATTTATAGATTGCGCCATATAATAAATTCGTTGTTAATGAACGCACAATTATTCGACGATATATCATACATATATATATCAAAGTTTTCGTAAATACGCGCACACACACACACACAGAGAAACATATACGTTCATATATTTATGTGTATTATCGTACGCGTGTGTTTTACTAGGTGACATGCCTTATCAGTGTATGTATTGCGATAAAGAATTTCGCACGTCGCATCATCGTAACTCGCACGAATTGAATCACTTTAAAAACGGCGTTTTTCAATTGGGAAATTCGCGATTTAGTCGTAATGTTCAATTTCCGAAGAAGTCGTCGTCGTTAAATAACCCGGCGAACGTTTTAAATAAACCGATTTTACGTAAACGAAACGGTAAACTGACGTTCGTCTGTCCGTTATGTAACAAAATATTCGACAAACGAGATCCGGCTCTAATACACGTCGAAGCTCATCGACCGGCCGTGTTGAAAATTTATCAATGCGATCTTTGTCCGGCTCAGTTCGCATCTAAAAAGACCTACGTTAATCATACGAAATTATATTCGTCCAGTTGTAACCTTTGTAAAATGCATTTCCCGTCCGAACATCATCTGACCGTTCACGTCGACACCGTTCATAACGTCATCAAGCCGGTTATAGACGAAATTATTAATTCGGCTCACGATATCAATTTTGACGATAATTTGTACATAGGAACCGATAAACAATTATTGGATTTAGACAGCGTCATAGACGATATTTTTGTACCTTAAATAATTGAAGAATATAGTGATTTAAAAAAAAAAAAAATGTAAATAAATAAACTACAAGAAAGTAGTTTACTAAACGTTTTATATAAATCACAAAGCTTTTCGACGATTAATCCATTATCAGGTTAACATAAAATAAAATATAAGTAAATGTATAGAATATATAAGAAATATAAAATGTAAATTGTTTACCACATTCACTATCAGATTATTTTATAAATATTATTTTTCATTTTGTTAATTTTTATAAATTATATATCTAAATTTGTATCTTTACATTTTATACTTCTTATATATATATATATTGTATACATTTCTATATTTTTATATTTTATTTTATGTTCACTTGAAAATTGTTTAATTGCCGAAAAGCTTTCTTATATTTATAAAACGTTTAGTGATTTTTAACTTCTTTCCTATTATTTACTAATCCTTAAATAATTAGTTATGTTTTCAAAAAAAGGCTGTCGGTGCTGTCAGCACTTGGTGTGCGAAGGTAGAAGTGAAACTTCTAATGGCGCATTATATATGGGGGGGAGACAATACATAAAACGAGCGAGCGAGTGAGCAAGCGAAATATTTATACGCATAGGTATACATGTAAAAATTTGAGCATGTTCTTTTTTCCTCTTGCGCATGCGCGCACGGCTATCTGTTATTTCGTTCAAATCTACCCTACACAACGGATATATGTGTGATGTAGATTTGTGAACGAAACCATTTGAGTTATCGCCACATAAAGTTAAGCATATCGGACAGTGCGTTCCTGTTCTTTGTGAAATTTTGTATGAAATCGTGAGTTTTTTAAAAATAGTAAGTGTCTTTTCATTGTGTGTAATGTACACGTTGGGTTTAATATATTTTTAAGTTTCGCACTGATGTGCAGTTAATTTTGTTTATTTACAGTAGAGGCTTGATTATACCTACCTCAGTTATACCGATTCGTGAAGGATTATCCTTATCCAGATGACCAGTTGCTGAGAGAATATGTTTACGAAGGTTGAGCGCACACGAACAGTTAACTACCTCCACCTTTGTTGATCTTATTTCCTGTTGAACCCGTTTACTAGTCATCAAGTTTTTGAGTAGTATGCAGCTAGACAATTATATTCCAATTGTTTAAGTTGTATTATAGTTTCAAATTTCAACATGTAAAAGGATGGATGTGATCGTCCAAAGATAAATTAAAAATTTTTGATTATTTAAAAAAAAAAAAAAAAAAAAAAACTGAAACCGGTTGTAAATTAGTCGATAAGTATAAGGTTAGTACTTCTATCAATATTAATAAAAATACCGATTAAATGTTTAAGTTCTTCACCAGTAATCTTTTGATAGTGTCAATGGGAATAAACGTCAAAAGGGAATGAAGGAACCAAAAAAAAATGATCTCTTAGAAAAGTTCTGGCCAATGTAGATCGGTTAGGTGAAAGAGTTGTTAAGGAAACCTCAGAAATGGAAAAAATTCAAGAACTTCAACAGATGGCTTCCGACTTGGTCCAGCGTGGAGAACGGTGATTGGTCAATTGAAAACCAATCGGATGTAGTATTTACAAGGTAGATATAAAAATTAGTCCCTGAAGCCAAAATATATTTCGATCTAAATGTGATTTTTGTCGATTCTGAACATGGTCGATGGTGAGCCTTATTCTCCTTTTTCGTTAATCATATTTTTAACTAATCTAACCTAATTAAATCAAAAAGCGAGACTTTCTTAAATTAGTAGTTTTGTTCAGGGACTCATTCTTCATCTTAGAATATTATCAATATAGTTAAGGCAGTGGCGACCCTACATAAAAGTTGTAACCGCCGGAAATATCCAGAACAGCTTTAAAATTGATGACGTAATAAAATAGTTAAAAGTACTAATTATTTTATAGAGATTAAACGAAATAAGTAAATTTTAATTACCGGCCAACTAACGAACGAGTCTTTCCCAGATTAGTTTTTCTTCTTCAAATTTCTATTGGCATTTCTTTCTATTACTGCGTACATTTCCGCATGTGAATTGTTTCATTGCTTCTCTTCAATGCACGCTATTCATATTATTGTTGACCGATGTTAATATACGTAGAATTTTTTCTTTACTGAAGCTTTATTATTTATAGGGCAATTAATGATTTCATTTTCAGAGGATTGTTTTGTGGCAATTGTGAAAAAATAAGAATACTTAACTATTATACGTAATCGAATTGTTCCATTTTAATATTTTAAAAAATTTTATGCTTTTTTAATTGCATAATTGTTCTGTGAAAAAAACCCGGAGTGTTAAATTTAAAAAAAAAAAAGAGTAGTTGAGATGAGTCGTTTGTTGCAAGTAATGAATAGTTGCACAGATTTAAATTTATTTTTGCGAATTAGAAATATAGGGTAACTAAAATGTTACCTAATTTCGATTATCCGTATTACGACAGCAATTAGTTCGAATAATCGAGTCTCTTCTGTACAATCGTATATATATATATATATATATATATATATATATATATATATATATATATATATATATATATAATATATATATATAAACCGCTTACATCTCGTGGAAAGAATTATTGCCTTGAATCATCCCTCGTATTACGGCGTTTCTAATCTTTATTCAGTAATATTACAACCAAAGTGTTTAAATAAAATCCAAAATACTCGTCACACAGTATCACAATTATTTATGCATTACGCTTAAGACGATCAGAAAAATCTGAAAGGTCACTTCTTTTGTTTTTCCATAACTGATATCGTATTAGTCTAGATATACTTTCTTTTTCAAACATTTCATCGTTACCGTTGCCTGATATTCAGATCGTACAATGTTGTTAATTTTGTTTGCCTATTCGGAACAATCTGTTCCATAAAACTGAATTTCTAAACTATTAAGTTTGACCGTAGTAGAAACTTTGTTTAAAATTTAATCACTTACGCACTTTTAAAAAATTTGTAAGATTTTTAAATTTAAATAAATACTTGTCGAACATGTCGTGTACCGAGCTAGAAAAGTTAATCATCCATTGTATTTAGATAAAAAATATTTCATTTTATTTTAATTGTCTATTGTATTTAGATCAAAGAATATTTCATTATAATTTGGTATTATAATCATTTAATGTTTACGACGTCCACAATGTTAATATTTACAAAGCACTTTTCAGATTATTTCATTTTTTTTTTTAAAAAAGTAACATCTATAAAATTTCACGTTAAAAGGTTCTTATTTCATTTATTATTGGAATGTTTCATAATATTAAACGTTGTATTCTATGTTGGACAGTTTTGATTATTTCGTTAAGCATTTCATTTTTTTTTTTTTTTCGAAAAAGTTTTATAAGGTGTTTTTTTGTGTTAGTAGTCATTAATATTGCAACTGGTTCTTTATAGTGATCCTTTATTAAAATAAATTATCTAATAGATCCTTGTAGTTATTTTTCTACTCTTCTGTATATGCAATATCTGACTAATTCTTCATTTTGCTTTTACATATCCAAGACGATTTTTATTTACTTTAAAATTCATATCGTCTTGCAATCATATACTCGATACCAAGCATCATAACTCATTTTAAAAGAAAGTTTTCATCATACGTATTTCGCTCGATGCTCGATTTCTAGAATAGTCGGGATGTCGGTTAAAGTTAGTCGATAAACTGCGTTGATCTGTCGTTCGTTGTGTACTTTTCTCCGACCTTTTTAGTGTTGTTTGCCTCCAATCACACGTCGTTTACTATAAATCTATGACGTCATTATTTAGTTGCGCTAAATCTCTAGCTCCCGTACATTTAAGACGTTCGTTCCATAGAATAACCGGTCCGTGATATATTCGTAGCATTCTTCTATATGTAGTATTTCTTAGCTGTAGTCTATATGATTCCGCATAATTTACACATTATGCCAATTCAAGCTGGTATTATTTCAGCTTGGGTAATATCAACTTTAATGTCAACTACGAAGAAAATGAATGTTACGTTAAGCTAACGTTGGTTACTAATGATATTATTTCTAACTTGAAATTACTTCTACAGTTATATTTTTGTGGTACATTTTAATAAAGATATTATCAGTCTAGTCTGCGGTATACGATAAGAATATATATATATATATGTGTGTATGTGCTTTTGTCATAATAAAATTATTTATCGAGATCGTGTTATTCGATAATGTCATTTTTATTATTCCTTTTTTTTTTTGTGATAATGTTTGTTCTTATTAAGCATTATATACAGTGTTATAAGTAGAGACCGTATTTCTCGGTATTTGCCGAATGATCTTGCTACACGATAAATCAAATCTGATGACAAACGAACACAAATTCAGACATACAGACCCTGCAAACCGAATTTTATTTTGCCGAATAATGCCGAAAATAGGCATTTTTCGAAGTTTGTAAATTTTTTTCAACTTTTTTTTTGGGGGAAAATAATTAAAAATTTAAAAAAAAAATAAGGAAACGATAATTTCTTATTTTTTTATGTAAAATCGTCTGTGGCCATGTCCGATGATGCGTTTTTTATGACTCGGTTATCGATGGGGCGTAATCACAATCAACATTCCAGTCATGTTTCTAACCACGTTTCATCATTTTAACGACACTATTTTACCTTCTTTTCCGAATTAGACTTTTGGGCATTCCATTTCACGGGCGAGTAAGGGAGACAGACTATCGCATTATTAACATTAATTTGTTCCTTCCACCCTTCACTTCGGTAGTAGTTTATTGTGTCTGTAGATGTAGAAAGAAGTTTCTTTTATCTGAAGAATATTTTATCGGATAAACGGCATTCGTTCACAGAAAATAATTTAGAAAGGTACATTTTATTTTATAATTTGACTTTGTTAAAATAATTCCCTCTACATCTACCTATATATAAATACCTACTTAATATATTTTCTAAGCTTGTAATTTTATTGTTACATAAAGTATATTTTATTAATGTACATAGTGTTATTAAAATAATCGCATACATTGTAATGCTGTTTTTTTTTTATTTAATTACTATTACGCAGTTCTTATAGATAAAAATTAGTTTTTTTTTTTTATAAATGCCGAATAATGCCGAAAAAAAATGTTTTACTGCCGAAAAATCCGGGCTCATAACTCTTTCCGTTTAAAAAGATTCAATCGATTTAAATAACATAGTGATTAATGAAAATTATTGAATACGTCTTAAAATCCATAATAATTTTTATATACGTATACGTATTATATTATTAGTGAAGTGAATTAAATATATCATGTATATTCAACAGAAATCTCGTTTTATTAGTCAGCTGGTGGATTTTAAGTCAATAGTCCATTAACTATGACTTCCGAAATCTATATAAAATGTATATATATATATGTTTTATATAAAACGGATTGTATATTTGCAAACTACCCTGTATTGGAATATATCGTTTACTCGATCATGTTAGTTTTCATGTAGACAAATAACATGAAGCGAAATCTCATACCAACTTCAAAATTTACGTAACCTTTCCTTTAAATATATATATATATATATATATGTGTGTGCGAGCGCGAGAAGCGGTAATTACTTAAAAACTTCTCGCACTTTTTTAATAAACACCGCGTATCGTGTAATAAATCATTTATAAAGTATTTATTTACAGTTTTTGGATTAACATTATAGAGAAAATCTTACATTAACCGTTTCAATCGCAGTAATAGGTACGCTGAAGAAGTTGTCTATTTTCATTAACATTCAGTTGACGCGTAGTATGGATTTTTATTAAAATATTTATACAAAAATACATATTACGTACAGTCCTGTCTAAACATCCCTCGAGTCATTTTCACGCTGTCTATTAAAAACGAAGCTACCTATCAAAATAGCGATAATTATATTTTATTCGGTTAATTTTAATGACTTTTCAAAAATTCATAATTTCGTATCAGGGAAATTTATAACGTGTGATTAATGAAAAGATTAAGTTAGCTAAAATGCGCCCACATTTACGGTGCATATGAAGTTCATACTCAATGAAGGGAATCGATTATTAGGCCCGATTATGAATTAAATACTCTGAACTGGGAAAAAATCCTCTAATGTAATTTATTACGAAATGAACTAAATGATATTTCATCTAGGTTATATAATTCGTGTTTAAAATTAATTTCGAACATTATATAAATTACGTTATTAGCGTTACCATTAATTGTATCATTATTTATATATATATATATATATATATATATATATATATATATATATATATATATAATTCAAATCAAATCTGTTAATTATTTTTATGACACTTAAATGGCACATTATGAATTTTCATCGCTTAAATACATGATTACATATATATATATATACTATACATATAAATATATAACACATTTACATGGAATAATCTTAAATAAAAAGAAAAAAAAAATTAAAATCGTTAGTCGTGTATGAAAGTACTTAACGTTTAAAATTTTAATAAGACAACAGTTTATTTAATATACACCTTTTAAAATTATCTTACTTTTGCATTATATTAAGTATATATATATATTGATAATTATTCAATTACAAACGAACTCATCTTCCGTTTCTAACTTCTATAACTACGCTTCCGTTTCTAGAATTATACTGATTCTTCGATCTCCCGACGGTATTTCCTTCGTTATCGCTATTAACCGCTCCTGCTCCTCCGCCGCCTTTATAATGACTTTTCGTAACCCGCGTCGTTTCGCTAGATTCGATCGTTTCTAATCGACCGCCTTTAGACGGTACGGTTTTCTTCGAAAAACTCTGTACGGTATTCGTAACGCTCGGTCGTAACGGATCGTTCGATTTGGACGTTATTCTAACGGTTTCGGAATAATCGTCGTTACTTCCGGATCGTTGTCTGGTAACCGTTTTATTAGTCGTCACGTCTCCGCTAGCGCTGCTCGTACTTTTATCCGGCGACGATTTACGACTAAAACCGTTCAACGCCGTCGTCGACGGAGAACCTCGATCGTTTTCGTCGATACTAGTATCGAACGAAACGGTCGGTTTCCTAATCGGATAGCTATCGTTGCCGACGCGTGGAGAATGAAATGAGCTGCTATATTGAATGGACGATTTCTTTAACGGCGTGCTACTACTAACCGGACCGGCGGTTATTCGTTTCGATCGTTGATATTTATCGTAATCGTATTCGTTGTTATTATTATTGACGCGATAATAATTATTAACGATCGAACCGCCGTAACCGTATCCGTTCGGTAACCGAGCATTATCGTAAGAGAAATAATCGTCGTTAATTTTCGACAAATCTTTAGTACTACGATTGATGCTGGTTACGATGCCGGGACTTTTTAACGGCGGAGGAGATTCTTCTAAACGATGAAGTTGAGGATTCGATACGTAAATACTTTTTTCCGGCATACGATAACCCGGCTGAACGTTGAAACTTTTACTACGCAATAAAGACGTACGATACGTGCGTGCCGGTTTCGTCGGACCGAAAATACCATCGCCGCTTAAGACGGACGCGTTATTACGCGAATTGTTTACGTTATTCACGACCGAAACGTTAATCTTGCTAGTCAAGTTATTATTATTATTATTGCCACCACCACCGCGAATAAGCCTCCTCGAATGTATCGTCTCTTGATCGCTGTTCGGTTCGTTAATGTATACCTAAAAAATATTCAAAATTAAAACTCCATCATCATCATCATTATTAGTGGCAAAATTGAAAATTTTTACAATTACAAGTCGAGAATAATTTTTTATCATATATAAAACTGCCTGCATCTAAAAAACGGAAGCACCTGTCGAAATATGTAGTAAACAACAAAAAACTAGTTAAAATCACTATATATATATATATATATATATATATATATATATATATATATATATAAAATATCATCATCTGGTGCAAAAGTCCGAGGACTGGTTCGTTCCTATGCTTGTCTTACATTCATATCGCTTATTGGCCATTCTGTTCATTTCTGAGTAACTGGTGAATTAGGAATCCCTCTTCAGGTTATGTATCCAGCTTAATCGCGGTCTACCTGTTATTCGTTTTCCTGGGATATATCCTTCAATTACATCTCGCAGCAATCCTTCATGTCGTAACACGTGCTCCCATCCAACATAGTTTCGGTTTTTTTATCTGGTTCAGTACTTGACGCCTTTTATTGACCCGTTTCGAAATTTCTTAGTTTGTTGTTTCCTCCGTCCAGCTTATTTTCTCTATCCGCCTGCAGCACCGCATTTCTTCTATCCTGTCCTCTTCTCGTTTTATACACGTCCACGTTTCCGATCCGTAAAATGCTACTACACCCATTTTTTTATAATGCGTTTCCGCAGCCCTATGGGCATTGTTCTGTTAGTTATTATTATTATCTTTTTCAATATAGCCGGTTTCGCTATGGCAAATCGTTACCGTATGCCTTAGGAACTACGTCCATCTTCAATAATGGTGCTTCCCAGGTGCACGATGAAACCTACTCTAGGTTTGTTCCCGTCGATTACAATATTCATTTGTTGCGATTTCATTCCTATTGTCATTATTTTAGTCTTTTTTATATTAATCTGCATTTCATACTTTTTTGCTGATTCATTCACTTTATATACCATTTTGTGCCGCATACGTGACCTCAAATCATCCGCATATTTGATAGTTCGTACGTTTCGTCCTCCTACTTTTAACTTTTATACTATATCATGTATCTTCTATATATATATATATATATATATATATATATATATATATATATATATATATATATATATATAAATACCAAAAATCTATTCGACTATTAACCCATTATCGAGTGGACATAAAAAATCAAATATAAAAAGAAAAAACCAAAAATGAAATTTAAGAAAATACATTATTATATTACTGATTTGTTGACTGTATACTATATCTTGTATCTTCAATATATATATATATATATATATATATATATATATATATATATATATATATATATATATATATATAATATATATATATAAATACCAAAAATCTATTCGACTATTAACCCATTATCGAGTGGACATAAAAAATCAAATATAAAAAGAAAAACCAAAAATGAAATTTAAGAAAATACATTATTATATTGCTGATTTGTTGACTGTATATTGTTTGCCACATTCACTATCAGATTATTTGATAAAAAAATTTTTTTTTTTTTAATTTGCTATTTTTGTAATATTGTACAGCGAAATTAAATATTTTCTTACATTTTTGGTTTTTACCTTTATATTTTTATAAATTGTGTATATTATTTTTATATTTTATGTCCGCTCGATAATGGCTTAATATCCGAAAAACTTGGTACTCTTTCTATATGTGAAAACTTCGTGATTTTAACTACTTATTGTTTATTTTTTAAACATTACTACATTACACACTATTCAAATTATGGTAATATTAACTGAATTTTATTAGGAATCTTCAACTCCTTCGTGCGTAAAATTTGTAATTCTATGTGAAAAAATAAAATTTGCGATCGAAATAATTAATATTATATATACGTAAGGAAAGTAGAATTGATCTACGTTTACAACAAGAATAATTATAACATATACGGAAATAAAAAATGTGAGAGACTACAGCTATCTTAGTAAAAAAAATCTTACTATTAATATAAAAAAAGAATATATTTAGAAAAGTTAAAAATAATTACGAATATCGCCCCATAGTACATCGGTAAAGTATTAAAAGAAGATACAATTTGTATATGAAAAAAACTTATTGATGGAAATTTATAACAGGCAAAACGTGGCGTAGGAATAAGTAATATAGTCGAGTACGTTGTTTTCTGTGTTATTTTTAGTTCATTGTTCGTTCGTATGTTATCGGTTATAATTCGTAGAGTATATCTGGTTTCCAATAGTCGGGTTTAATTGTATCTTCTGGTATTAGTGCGCGTACGATGATAACGGACTCCGGCGGAGGGGAGTTGCCCTCTCCTGCAGTATATAATTTACCGAATAAAGATATACTATGCGACATCAGGGACTGCTCGCCTCCTGCTGTTTGCAATGATATTCACGTAAGTACTAAATCTTTTATGAAAAGATCTCTTTCACATAATTCTGATGATATAGAACATCTCTCTCCATCTCTACGAAGAAACTTGGATGATTGTAATATTCAATTATACAATCTGAACGTGCATTCTGCCCCTTTCATTGTCATTGTGCAACACAATGCTAATAAGAATATCGGTAGTTTACATCCGCTAGCGCTGTGTAAATTACTCTCACCATTCTCTGATGTTGAATGTTTCGATAAATTGGGAATTAATCGCGTGAAAGCAAATTTTGGTTCGGCTGTTCAAGTAAATAATTTTATTCAATCGGTCAATGATAATACTAACCATGCGCTTAAAGCATATATCCCGAATTCTCGTTTGTATCGGTATGGAATAATTAGAGGAGTACCTTCAGATGTTTCTGAGGAAGAAATTAAACAACACACTTCTAGTATATTTCCGATCATGTCAGTCCGAAGATTCACTCGTAGAAATGATCCAGATTTAGTTCCCACTAATACAGTTGAAATCGGTTTCTATGGGAATGAATTGCCAGAATTCATATTCATTTACAGATTGCGGTTCCAGGTTACGTTGAGCGTAAAGCCGCCGAGGCTTTGTGCAAATTGTAATCGATATGGACATATCGCAAATCAGTGTAGAAGCAGACCACGGTGTATTAAATGCGGAGATTGCCACTCTGTCTCAGTTTGCAAAGCTGAGGTACTGTCAGATGTTTGTCTCAACTGTAATGGAGCACATTCAACGTTAAATAAGAATTGTCCCTATTATGTTAGTCAGTATGAAGTCGCCAAGATCATGGCATTTGAAAATGTGTCATACATGGAGGCCAAAAGAAAACAGTCACTTGGGGAGGTGACTAAAGCTTCTTCATTTGCTGATCGAGCCAAAGTGCCTTATAATCCTGATAAACATTCTAATGATTCCGATCAAAACCATTTTAACTCTAGACACTTTCCAGAATTACCCAAATGTAAATTCCCTCCAAAACCTATTCCAAAACTAAACCTTGAACAAGTACTCATCTTCCCCTCTGGAAGAACCCCTTGTATTCGTAATTCATCTAGTGATCCTGTTTCCAGTAATAAGTCTGGACCTTCAACTACTCAAATAGTCTCTGAGGTTAAAAATGTTCCAACTTCTCTGAAATCTTCTACCACAACTTCCTCTACTATTACTAGTAATAAATACCCCCACAGAGCTTCTCTGGATTCTCAAAACTCCACTCAAGCTAATAAACCTCCTAAAGGGAAAAATCATAATCCTCCATAAACAAGACCTTCTGTTGGCCTCCATGCTTTATTTCTGTCATTTGGTGTGCGTAGGCATGTGTGTATGTGTGTGTGTGCGCGCGCGTGTGTGTGTGTGTGTCTGTTGGTTATAATTCTTTATATTATCAGCATGGTTGTTCTAAAAGCTTCATTGTACAAACTTTTGACATACACCTGTTTAATCTTATTCAAAGTACACATGCATGGTTTTACACCAAGTCACATGTGCATGTGGTTTGGTGGTTGATTAGTGTGTGGGCATATGAGTGTGTGTGTACATACAATTGTGTATGTTTGTGTTAGTTCAATCACTTACTTAATATTTGTATTCAGGCCAGTGCTATATATCACACGTTATTATTTATATTCAAAAGTTTTCCATCTCCCTCTCCTTTCCCCCCATAACGGTAATTGATCCCTATGTTTAAAATAATGCAGTGGAATAGCCGCAGCATTATAAGTAATTGGCCTCTATTTGAGAAATTCCTTCTTCTTAATAACTTTGATATAATTTTACTATCGGAAACATGGCTTGGACATGATACACCCTTCTCTATGCCAGGATATAGATGTTTTAGAGATGATAGACCTGATGGTTATGGAGGATCTGCAGTCTTACTGAAAAATCACATCCAATATTCTGACGTCAACTGCTCCCCTCCGCCTGATTTGTTCTATAATACTCTTTGTAATTGGGTCTGTATACAGGTGTTTCTAAACACTAAGTGGATTAGGATTATCTCCATCTACTGCCCTCCTCAGGCAAGAATTAGTCCTCAGTCCTTCTCCTCCTTTTTATCAGCCCAAGATTGTGAGGTGATAATTGGAGGGGATTTCAATGCTCATCATCCATCTTGGGGGGGTTTATGTACTAACTCCATGGGTAATGATATATTTTCTCTACTATTTTTTTGTAATCTGTGCTTACTTAATACAGGTGAACATACCACAATCCCTACTCCACATAAATCATCCTCTGCTATAGATCTTACTTTTATGTCCCCTTCATTGGCCATTCAAGCGCACTGGATGGTTAGTCCTGATATCTTGGGAACAGATCATTACCCGATCATTACTACTCTTACAAATTTGCCCTGCAGTGATGCCCCTAGTCACTCTACCAGAATATGGAATATAGGGAGAAGGAACTGGACATTATTTTCTACAACACTGGATCATAATTTGGAGAACATGAATCTGCAAACAGATGCACATGTCCAGTATGATTATTTTGTTAATGCTATGACTGATGCTCTACAGCAATCTACTCCAGTAAGGAAGATTGGTTCTCGAAAGCGTTCTCCTCCATGGTGGAGTGCTGGATGTACAGACTATGTACATAGGAGATATCAATCCTTTTTGGTATTTCGTAGGTCGAGAAACATGTGTGATTACCTTCATTTTAAGAAAATTGATGCTGAAACACGGCGCTATTTGAAATACATTAAACATCAATCATGGCTTTCTTATTGTAAATCTTTTAATAGGGACACCTCAATCCGCCATATTTGGGACAGATGTAAACGTTTTCGCAATTCCTCTTTAGAAGTACACCCTTCTTTCCTCAATTAATCTTGGTTCCACGAATTTGTTGACAAAGTGTGTCCCTCCCACATCCCTACTTTGGATGAATTATATGCTGATCCTATCCCATCTAATCAATGTCATTTCATAAATTCTTCTGTACTGCTTAGGGAGATCACTCTACCTGAATTATCTAGAGCACTCTATAGGAAACCAGATACCACTCCAAGTTTGGATGCTATTCCATATTTCGCTCTTCAAAAATGTTCTAATTTTGCGCTTAATACTCTATGTGATATTTTTAATAAATTGTGGCTTTCTGGTGCTATTCCCAATGATTGGAAACAGTTTATTATTATAGCAGTTAGGAAACATAATAAACCTGTAGGAGATTGCAACTCTTATAGATCTATTGCTCTTGCCTCCTGTATTAGAAAAGTTTTTGAAACAATTTTCCATAATCACCTGGTATGGTGGTTGGAAGCATAGCTCCCCAGTGGACTGTATGGATTTCGCCCTGGATATGGAACAATGGACTGCATATGTCAGCTCACGGCTGATATATACACATCATTCATCAAGAAAGAATTTGTTCCAGCTTGTTTTATCGATATTCAGGCTGCATATGACAATGTACATATACCCACCTTATATTCACGGCTACTCAACATTGGAGTTCCGAAATTTTTAGCTACTTATATATATAAATTATCTATTAATCAAACTCTTCATTTCTCCCCCAGCGCAGCTGGAAGTGCTACAAGGACGGCCTATACTGGTTTACCCCAAGGATCAGTGCTGAGTCCATTGTTATTTAACTTATACCTATCTCCACTTTTTTTGCAGCTGCAACCTTACTCCAACTGCCTCTCTTATGCATATGACATACTCATATACTCTAAAGGTTGACCTCACCCATTGTTTTACTTCTCTTCAATCTTCCTTAAATTCTGTTAATTCCTTTTTATCCCAATCTTATTTAAGTGTGTCCTTAACCAAGACAGTATTTACTATATTCACATTGAAACGGTGCAACCCTGATCAACACTACCTTGTTTTGGAAAACGTGCCTATTGTCTTTGTCGAGTATCATTCCTATTTAGGTGTCATTCTCGACCAAAAATTACTATGGGGGCCACATATCAAAGCCACATTAGCAAAAGTTAGTAGAATCATAAATATTATGAAGTTATTAAGTCCAACCTGGTGGGGTGGGGATCCATTCATCCTTCGTCTTCTCTACATCTCACTCATTCGCTCTTGATTGGAGTATGGGATCTACCTGTTCCATGCTGCATCTGCTTCGCATCTTAAGAAAGCTACAGTGTTGCAAAATACCTGTTTGAGGTTAATGTCTGGAGCCTTTGTGTCAACCCCTAAATTTGTATTAGAATCTGAAGCTCTTATCCCCCCTCTACAGCTGAGGGCAATTTATCTTGCAGACCAATATATCCTAAGGGGCTATGAGCGAGCACCTGATAGCATATACAACAAATTCTTATGGATTTACACTAATTGGAGATTTGCTCATCATAGAACTCCCCTCTTAGCATTGAGGGCTAATTATTGGCATCCTTACATTAACCTTACCATTCCTAAAGTCCCCTTAAAGTATGCCTCCATTCCTTTTGAATGCAGTCTTTTAGATCCAGAGGTACATACTAATGAGTTTCATTCCCTAATCGAACAGGGTAATTCTAGGATAGTGAATAGCCTTTTCAGGTCAACTATTATGCATAAGTGGCCGAATCATTTGCTAGTTTATACAGATGGGTCTAAGAGCAATACCTTACCCTTCACAGGCGCGGCATTCTACATACCTCAACTGGCAATCACCAAATCATATCGTTTACCGAGTTTTTCCACTGTGTTTATAACAGAAGGATATGCAATTCTTAAAGCTTTGCAATTTGCACGAGTCAATATTACACATTAAAATGTACTTATTTTATCTGATTCCTTAAGTGTGCTTAACGCCATCCAAAATTCAAATCGTACATTCAAAACTAATAGAGTTATTTTGACAATAATAGAAAATGTAATGTATCTACAACAAAAGAATGTCCATGTGAAATTTACATGGATCCCAGCTCATATCGGGATCAAAGATAATGAAATTTATGATCAGGCAGCTAAAATGGGGCCTCCAGAGGCCTACTGATCCCTGCGATTCCCTCCACATGTTTAGCTGCGTCTGCGAAGGCGGATTTGCGTCATCGCTGGAGCTCCATGTTTTGTGCTACTCGGAATAATTTCTATAAACAAATTCAAACAAGTTTACCGAAACAATCTCTCTTTCTAATTAAGCCTCCTCATTCAATACCAATCCGTAAATTTTTCTCTATTTTAATTCGTATTAGGTCAGGACATAATCTGCTGCCTAGTCATCTCCACCGAATAGGGCTGGTTAGTTCCAGTACTTGCCAGTCCTGTGGTTTGACGGCAGATATTAATCATATCATTTTTTCATGTAATCTATATAGTACACACAGAGAAACCCTAATCAAGATATTATTACAGTTAGGTATCTTCCCTCCGTACTCTATTGCATACCTCCTATCCTTAAATAATCCTCTTGTGTTGATAGCACTGGTCTCTTATATATATAAATCCAATATTATTTTGTAACCTTTACATCCTCGTATAGTGTATTTTCCTTATATGTGTTAGTTTAGTTATTTATCTTTCTATTTTATAAATCATTTGTTAGCGTTAGCGTTTAGTTTATATAAATTTATATGTACAATGAGTAGTAATGGTTTTATTACCTAAACTCAATTAAAAATAAAGGGGAAAAAAATGCATAGGAACTTGCAGACGTAACACGTATTACTTCAAATAAAATTCAGCGATCTAATCGTTATCAATGATATATTTTTCCAAAAAACTAATGAACGCATACGCGAAAATATGATATCAGACAATTTCAATGGAAAAAAGGAATGATCGATACACACGAGGTGAATAACAACCAGCTAAAGTTACTACAAATTCTTTGAATAAATGTGCTTTAAATCGAATTATGCATACTATAGTCGAATAACACTCGAATATTTAATAACAACGGGCGATACAAAAAAAAATTGCCGTATGTTAAAATAGAAATATGTAGAAGAAGAAAACATGGAAAACTCGTATTTTAAATAATTGTTTTACACCCATAATTGTTTAGCTCATTTATATTCGCAGCATTAGCTTAGAATTAAGCTGACAATTATTTTAGATTGCGTGGCGTTCCCAAAAGTCCCCACCCTCCGAACTGCAGAGGTCCGCGAACCTCATTTCACGTTGTTTAAACAATGTGTTACGATAATATTTTGACCTATACAAAAGTCCAGATTCTCTCCTCGTTAACTGCTGAATGTGTCTAATCAAAAACAACCTACCACTCCATATAATCCTTCATTCACAATATTGTATCTAACCTTTGCATTAAAATCTCCTGCTATTAGCGTTACTTCATTCTTACAAGTGGAAGTAACTAGTTTTTCGAGATCGCAGTAAAATCATCCAACTTCATCATCAAATCCACTAGTAGGAGCCTATACAACTACATACTCGTACTGTTTTGACACAATTATTGGCTATTCCACTGCGTTTTACATCTTCATTACTCGTGATAAATACAATATTTTGCCATTCGATATTTTAAACTGACCATTTCCATTACAATTTCGCTCATCTCCATGACATGTAATTAGTCTTTCCATCCGTTGTTCTCGAATGGCCAATTTCCTGCACTGTTGTAAACCGCGGACATTATATGTAGCAATCTTTATCGATTCCTTTATCTTTGCGTTCGTCCTTATATGATTAGTCTGGTTTGTGCGAACGGATACCGTTAGCACCCTTGCCCCATTTAAGGACCGCAGGAATTTTTCGCGCTCGTCAGGTTTTTCTCGCGA
This sequence comes from Coronaproctus castanopsis, assembly GCA_032883995.1. NCBI lineage: Eukaryota > Metazoa > Arthropoda > Insecta > Hemiptera > Monophlebidae > Coronaproctus > Coronaproctus castanopsis. The sequence goes on along the minus strand of CM065052.1, from coordinate 183,768,956 downwards.
AGAGATAAATATGATAGTACTTTCCATGTGATTTTCTGTTAGGGTTAACACTATAGTCGAAATAACCACGTTTTAAGGTGCCGGATACTCGTCTACTCGCTCTAGACTGGTATTTACCAATTTGACTGAAGCACGTACGAGTTGCTAATAGCTTTGATATTATTAATATAGTAAAAGAACGGTATTTCATGAAAGCAACATATAGATTCAAGAAAAATAATTACTTTAACATTCTAAACATTTTGAAAAATAAATAATCGCGCCTAATACTATAAACTCGATTATTTAATTTACATATGAAGTTATTACGATTAAACATGAAATCAATTTTCTATTATTGAGCTTATTTGAATACTCAACCAACACTTAAACATATTAGCAAAGAACCTGCCGACGGACTGTGTTAAATTTCATACACAGATTGAATCCTCTCCAGCTTTAACATCGACCCTTATCATAATTGTAAATTTTTTAACGTAAAGTTAAGTACGATCAGCATCCATTGTGAGACCTTTCCGAGTTTTGATAAAATCATGTCTTCACCGCTGCTTATTATTAAATACAGAGCGCAGGCATTTAAAAAAAAAATTAAGAAAAATTAATTCTTAACGGGTTAAATTCTTTTATATAATCGTTGCGTTTCTAAATTAGATTTATTTCATTGATAATTAATTTCTGTTTATTACAATTTGAAATTATACCTGTTTTTTAATCGATTTATCATCCCGCAATTTCCTAGGTAATGTCTGAATACCTCCTCTACTATAATCTGTGACTGGTTTGTTTCGACTGTTACTGACAACTGTATTCTCCGAAGCTAAACGACTGGTCGATTTACTCAATCTATTACCTAACAAACCGTTACCATTGCCATTTTGACTGGCGGTGTTATGATTCCTGCGATAATAAATTGAGAATAATATACTTATATGTTTATACGTTCGACAATTATTAGGTATTAACGACGTTAAAATTACATCGACAGTGGTAAAAAATGAAAAATATTAATTTAAAATAATAATAAAAAAAAAGAATTAATAACGAATAAATACGATTTTTATCGTAATGAATTTGTAGACATTTTATTTTTATAAAATAAACAAAAAAGGAGTTAAAATCACTAAAAGTTTCTTTATAAAAATTATAAAGCTTTTCGTTTTTACTGGCTACTGTGTAACTATGTATAAATTTTATATTGTTGATCGTGTGGTTTTTACCACATTCATTATCAGATTATTTTATTAATGTTTTTTTTTTCGCTATGCTAATTTTTGTAAATTGTAATCTGATATTTTTTTTTTATTTTATACTTTGATAAATTTCGCGTGTTTTTATACTTTATTTTGATGTTCACCCGATAATGGCTTAACAGCGAAAAGCTTTGTGACTTTCGTAAAGAAAATTTTAGTAATTTTAACTCCTTCTTTGTTGTTTATTTTCTAAAAATCGCTACATTCCACACTTTTCAAATTAGTTTTATTTTCACTTCCGTTTGTAAAATTTCAAATTATTACAATAAATAAAGTAACATATTGTTTAAAAAGCGCCACAAATTATTATGCAATAAATTCATCGGGACTTCTCGTTTATTTAATTAATCGTAAATTTAAACAGATAAACGAAATAATTCTAAATAAATAAGAAATTCCAATACGGTATCCGAAAAATTAAAACCTTTTCTCAGTGTCAACGTAAAACTCTTAATATATCGTAAAAATTTTATCCTTTAAATTTAAATAAAATAATATTTCGTTAAAGTAGAAAGTAAATATACATTTATAAAATTTACTGAACTGATTTAGGAAGGATATTATGTGTGAGAAGAAAACACTGTTTGATCGATTACTATCCAGATTGTAGCTATAGAAAGCAGATTTTTCAGTCGGTTTTAACTGATTTGTATTTTACAAAGACGCATGTCTGTCATATCTACGAATAATAGTAAAGAATAACATTTATGGATAGGCGTGGAATTCGCCTTCGGGGATGATATTGGAAATCAATTATGGACTGAAAATTATCGTAATAGTTATCTTTAAAAAATAAATTCTAAGCCATCGTATACAACGTATTTATTTGCGTGTTTTTTATTCTGCTATGTGTTCGCGGTATTTAATATTAATGATGAAACAAACGCCTTCTTAAGCATCGGATTACAAAGTTCGGCCCACACCTAAGAAGAAGAAGAAAATGAAGAATTTTTGTGTAGGTAAATTGAAGTGGGTGTTGACGGCAGTTTCAGTTTCGACACGCGTATGCGATAATCTTTAAAATATTTTCACAATATATTATTACAGGTAAATATTTTTTATTAATAAGAAAATAACATCGTTCACCTTGACTTCCAAATGACCTTCATACATGCAAGATTCACCTTGCTCTGTATGCAAATAAACTATATGAGACGACAATGGTTTTTGTTATTTTCGTCCCTAAATTGTATTATGAACGAAGCGAGCAGACAGTTTTTGTTCTTCGATTGTACTTCCTACTTATTTTATTATTATTTATACCGAAACAAATTTTATATTAAGTATCGGTGTTTTTTTTTTTATTTAATAATCGATAAATACGCGTACAAGAATTATAATACGATTTAGTTCAACCATGTAGTGCTATGCCTACACTAAAAAAAATGATAGTTTATCATACGAGACAATACGAATACGCGTGAAATTAACGAAAAAAGTCTAAAATCTATGACAGGCAAACAAAAATAAAGATACCCGTTTTATGAAGTGTAAAAAAATGTAATTATTACTTTATTATCGCTGGAAATATATTGCCGAACGTTATACGCGATTTATTAATCGAAACCTTGAAATTAGACCAGAAAAACATTTCTACATTAAAAAATAATAATTTCTTTCAAATGATCATTAAAAATATTTTAGAATTCATTAATCAGAAGAATGAATTTTTATACGTAACTTTGAATATAAATGCTGTTATCTGTGGAGATGGAAATTTTAAAGTTACACTGTTATCTGCTCGTAGAAATATATGTACGTGATGCGATGTTTAGGTCGAATCTATTGTTTTTTCAATACATTACAAATTATTAGAATTTTAGAAAAATTTCAAATTACGAACTAAATGATAAGCATTGGACATGAATTGAACGTTATTTTATCGTTATAATCATAAACCATTAAAAATGAATTCTACATTAGATTTTATTATATTAGGTACTAGCTTAAAAAAAAAAAAAAGAGTACTCTAATAAATAAAAGCTGTACATGTTATGAATAAACGGTAAGTCTAACAATAATTTCTGACAAAGTTAAAGAAACAAAATTGTGATATATCGTTATTTATAAAATAAGCATTCTTAACAAATAAACGAGAAGGAAGGAGTTAAAATAACTAAACGCATTATATTTTTTTTCGAGATGTAAATTGACGCACATCATTTAATAAGTACATCTTATTAAATGTATACAAAATATTTTTACCATTTGCTTAATGATTTCGTGAATGAGAAATCTACAAAATTTGATGGGTTGAAATTCGAATATTAATTTCGTCGATAATTTTATTCGAAAGATTGCACGATGAACTTCTTGGGCACACAAAATTTAATAGAAAAAAAAACATTTTCATTAGGCATCAAAATACTTCATCGTAACAATTATAAGATATCCACACGCAGTATAAATGTAAATAAACACGCACAATTTTTACATTTCATGAAAAGAAAATTAGAATTAATTACACACAAAATTTTACTAATTTGCATGTTTACAAACATTAAATACGGCGAAAAAAATTTTTTAAATTTCGCCATTGTTGGGGTAGTGTGGCGGTCAACTTTTCTCGGTTATATCGATAATGTCGAATAATTAATATTTCATTTAAAAAACATAATTTAAAATTATTTTATTAAAATACAAACAAAATTATTAATTTTAAAAGTCATTAAGCAATAAACGTTTAAATTTTATTATTTTAGTTTAAAAATTATTCGCAAATGGTTCCACCGTGGATGACCGGTTGATATCGTGTTTACCGCGTTTTGTTTCTACTTCCTGTTTTGTTCTTTGTTATTTGTTTGAAAATTAGTTGTTTTTATTGTTTTCGTTTTTTAAATTTCTTTATTATATTTCTTAAATTTATGAATTATTTTAGTTATAATTAAATGCGTGTATCATTAATATTTGTTATCTTCATGCGCTAATAAAGAAATTAAGTTAAGTTTTATACCTAATGACGGATATGAATGTCCGAAATGCAACGGCAATCTAAAGTTGTGTAGGTTTTCACGTAAGTTACTTTATATTATATAATTAATTCTATTCAAAAATCACATTAATATAATTTTAACTCGGAAAAAACATTCCGTAGCCGGATGTAAATTTTTTTTGCGTTAATAAACCTAGTCTGCTGGTTAGGTTACATTCGTTTATGTTTGTTTCGGCTAGTTAGATGTAGAATTAAAGAAAAAAACGAGAATAGCATATTACCCGGTTGACTGATAAATATTTTTTGCACAAGTAAAATCATATTTTCAAATTCTCCACCTGAAGTAAGAGTTATGTAAGATTCGTACACGATACATAGCGGTACTAATCAAATTTACGGTTGAGATTTAATTTTTCAAAATATTGATTTTCTCCGAAACATTATGCTTTTCATAAAACAAATTTTTCACTCCTAGTCATTTTTATCGAAATGTTTTTTTACATAAAACTCAACATCTCCCAAATTATTATAGGAGGCAGTGAAACACAAGACGAAAGATATTATCAAAAATAGCGAAATTTGTCATTTAGTTAAAATTATTATATTATATATTCTAATCTATTTTCACGAAACGTATTTTGTAAATTTATTTATAGGCCGGCAAAAGAATAAATGGTAAGCATATTAATTTTTCTAATGTAACGGATATAATTACCGCTTTTTATAATTATAAATTTTAATTTTACGTATCCATTACTAAGTAGCGTGTGTATTACATTGTACGATGTATGTTTAAGCGTGAAAATTATTGTACGAATGTTATGTTGTCAGGTATTAAAATGATAACACAAATTCGTTATGAAAAAAATAACCCTGTTAATGCGAGGTAACTATACAGACATATATATAGACATCGAACTAAGTGCTATATACTTGATAATAAAATGTTGTTTTTATCGCAATGTCGAAAAATCTTTACGTTGGCTTTGTATTAACGTTTTCTTCGATTATCTCTATTGGTTGCTTAATTGTAACTTATAATACAAAATTATTACAGACGAAGGAATTATTATTAAAAACGTAAATCACTGCCACAAAAAACAAACAATTATATAATAGTTTTAGCTGCACGAAATTTAATATTATAGTTTTTTTGCGGTTTCCACATACTTTTAAAAAGAATTCTTGGTTTAATAATATGTATGTTAATTTCATTCCTATATGTATATGCCGAATGTATGAATAGAATAATTTCACTAGAATTAAGTTAGCAGACGATATTATACAATTTTCTCAGATGTTTATATTTATTACACGCGTATATTATACGCTGGACATCCTCTATTTCATTCGTTACACAATTACGACATTTTCCATCATTGATGATTTGCAATTTATTCAAATAATATCCGATAGAACAAGTATCTGTGTCATGTAAAAATTTAGTTTAAACTTTTTGTTTTTAAAACGTTTAATTACATCCGGAACAAATTTATTAATTAATTTACCGTTAGTTAGCATCTTTATTTTAATTCATTAAAAATTTGTAAATCAAGTTGTTTAATATGTTCTTTAGTTATAATACCATTATTTAATTTAAACGATAAATTAATATATAGATCAATAGGTAATACTCGTGCAATAGTTTGAATAGCAATATTTGAAGCAGTTATGTGTGAGAATGTTAAATCAATCGAAAATTTTCGACAAGTAGAATTTACTTTATAAACGATTATAGTACAATATGAGTATCTGTAACAATCCTTTGTATAGTATTAACTTTGAATTATAATTTAGCACCGAGTGATTTAAAAATATATTAATATTTATCGGCCTTATCATTTACCTATTGAATATGCTTATTATATTTCAGTCGATAGTCTATAATAAAACCTAAATATTTAATACGTTCCGTATATCTAAAAACATAATTATTAAGTTTGATATTATTATATAAAATTTGTAAAAGATTCTAATCACGGCCAGTTAGAATCATGATTTGAGATTTGCTGATCTCAAACTTGAGGTTTAAAGAGTTCGTTATTGTTTTAAGTTTACTAATTACTTCATTGCACCTATTTACATATGTGAGTCGAAACAGTTAATTTAGAAGAACATATATCTAAATTAAAAGTAAGTTTGTACAATCTTAGTCCTTCATATATATATATATATATATATATATATACATATTATATATATATATTTCTTAATTTAGTATCAACGTTAGAATATAAAATATTAGAACAGAGCCTTGTAGAACGGCAGTTATTTTCAACTTAGTGCGCGTTATACAGAATTGATAGATGAAATAAAAATTACCTGATAATGCCTTTTCGTTCTTCATCGGTCGATGTGGAATTATTGCTATTTTTGTATCTTCGTCTGAAGTAGGTAGTTCCGTCATATTCTTTCTCGTTTCCGTATATACTTCGACCGAACGGATCTTCGCCTAAATAATATTTTTGAGCCGGCGAATGTCGACTAGTCGTATTTTGCATACCGATCGAAGAATTATTCTCTTCTTCTTGATCGATCGATTTTTTCTTCGTTTTTACGCGATAATTTTTATCTAACGTCCGCGTTCCGATCGTCGTATTTACGTTATGACGATTACGATCATCGACATACGTCGACCTTCGACTGACGGTCGGACTGGTTGTTGCGTTTCGACTTTGTTCGTCCGAATCCGATTTCGAAACTGGTTTTTTAGCGCCATTCTCGGCGTCTAAAATCCCGTTATCTACGTCACTGCCGAAAGACTGGTAACTACCGCCTTGATGATAACCGTTATGTTGTCGCGTTGTAGTCGTACCAGACGATAACGACTGATTGTCGTTCATTTTTCCGGTTTTCTTACCGGTTTTCCGATCTCCGCTTCCCGATCTAAATTTTCCGACTAGTTTACGAAAAGTTTCCCCTATACCTCCGCTCGTTGATTTACCGCTCTTTTTTCCGTTATCCCGTTGCGTTTTAACGAGCGGAATATCAGCGGCAAATCTAGTTTTTTGATAAATCTTCTTCCCGCCTCTACTATTATTATTCCCTTCGCCGATCGATACCGGACTAGCGCTAGTTATTCGAATATCCGGTGTAGACGGAGCCTTTCTCGGATAGGATTTAGGCGAATAATCCGGAGAAGGAATGTCTTCTTGAATAATATCTTGACTACGGTGATGTTCGCGATCGTTCCATTTTCTCCTGTAGATCGTCGATTCCTTTTTCGCTAAATTCGACTTTTTAATCGGTTGAGCGTATTGTTCTTCTCTTTCTAATTCTTCGTCTTCTTCTTCTTCTTCTTCTTCCTAAAATATTATAAAAGATAGAGTAACGACGCGTGAAAAAAATATATCGCGATTTTAAAGAAAAACCAATAGAAAAATAATCGTTAAATCGATTAACGCGTTTTCTTATTAATCGCGTTCAAGAAAAATGTAAAAAGATGTAAAAATACGATTTATAAATATCATAAATTTAAATACCTATCAAATTTTTCGAATTCTCGCGAAGCCCGAGATCGATGTTAACCCTTTTCAGTTGTACAATTAAAAAATTTTGTAACAAAATTATAAATTTTACACAGATGTCTATTATACAATACTTCTTAGTCGAACTGTAGATACTTTTCAATGTACTTATATAAGTGCAGTAGAACGTCTTTTATTCGTCACCCTCGAGAGCCTGTGATAACGGAAATTCCATTACAAATTACATGTATAGTACGATACCAGATTGTACATTTTCAATCATATTTCGAATTCCAAAGCTTGTTAAAAGGTAAAAAAATATGCTACTATTAAAAAAAAATCCAAAAGACTACTGGTTTAAACACGGGGATCTACTACATAAAGATTTCGTCTCAGTGTAGCATCGAACATCAGATCTGGTCCTATAGAGATAGTTGGTTTTTTTTTTTTGGTTTCCATACAGTTTACCCATGTCTGTATATTATGGAATGAATAAGAAAGAGCTACTTATAAATTAGGCAGAGTAAGAAGTAATGTAGGGATCTGTAAAATTAAATAATGATACCAGATAAAATATAGGAGTATCGTATATACTTCAGCATTTTGAAGAGCTAAGAGAAATGCAATATTTATAGGAAACGGAACTTTAAGGCTGTGAAAAGCTTGATAAAATGCGAAAATTACTATGATGGGAACACTGTAGGATAACATGGTCTGCATCGGCCACTAAATGGGTATCCATAGGATGAGAGCAATTAGGAGAACTAATAAGTTTCAACTTGTGTAACGAAGCAGGAAGACGACTACAGCCGCGTCTCAGTCGACGAATGGTAGTAATAAAACCCGGCAATTTGATCGTTTCAACCTTAAAATATTGTAGAACCATGGATTGGAAGGTATGTCGGGTTGAATGGATTTATAATGTTTTGCAGTAAATGGATCGGACCACAGATTTTTCCAGTATTCCTTATGCGTATATTTAATGTACGCTAGGAGAAGTATAAAACAACTAATGTAACCGTTGAAGTGACTAAATGATCAGCTAGATTATTGCCATGGATACCGCTATGCCCGGGGATTCAAACAAATTTAACTCTTCTGTCTGGAATGCTATCGACAAGGAATACGCTGGCAATACAACTTGAACAGTTTATTGTGGACCCTAACTCGTTGGATGCGCGTAGATTATATAATTTTATTAAGACTGATAACATAAGTTTCTAAACAATTTACTTAAACTGACCAAAGGGTGAAAACTAGATTTAAAAAAAAAAATGTATAATTGGATAAAATTTAGAGTATTGCATTTTTATTTAGTAAAATATAGTGCAATATAGTACAATTACCTAGAAAAACTGTGTCGACGTCAAATTGTTTACATCTTTAAAGATCGTTAATTTTCTTCACGACGATGTTGCGTTTTTTTTTTTTAGGATCTTTGTGAAGTTTGCCTTCTTTCATCTTTCAAACCAATCGGATGCACTTTGTACTTCAGCTTCCGAATTTCTGATGAGTTTTGTTTGTATTTTGATTCTTCATAATTTCACCATTATCGAAAATTAGATACAATATCTTCATCAGTCAAAAGAACTTTCATCTTGTCTATCACACTCTAACTAATCTGTTACTTCTTCAGTTGTTAATATGTCATTGTTAAGCAGATCGTCAATAGCTTCGTGATATCGTCAATGTACAAGGAAAACGTGAAAAAATGACGCTATCCAGCGAGAATTCTGACAGGCTGTCCGTGCCAATCTTAATAGGATCGAGGAAATTACCATGATGTATATATATATATAGATATATATGTCTATGTATAGAAATATTTGATATTTTTACCTTAATTTGATTATTGCTGAAATAACCGCCGTCCGACGACAGATTATTCGAATAATCGGTCGTTTTCTTTTCATTCCGATGACGATAGTAATGATGAGCGCCGGCATGATTATTATTATCGTTATTATTATTATTATTATTATTATTGGACTTCGATCTTTGTTGCACCGAAGCGTAAAGTGGCGTCGACGACGATGGTAATTCCGTCGACGATATGGGAGACGACGTCCTTTCGTAATGTCGATATCGATTGGTGGTGGTGGTTTGCGATTTTTCGTCGATCGGTTGAAACGGTGAGTAGGATCTTTCATCGCGATCGTTCGAATTACGTCTACCGTGCTCGATGGAGGTAATTCGTTTATCGTTAAGCGAAGTAGTACGTTCGATTTTCGGTTTGATAATATATTCGGTGGTAGTATCGCCTCTCGCGATTGGCGATGCAGGTTTACTTCGCCATTCGGAGATTCCTTTAAAATGCGCGCGATCGACTTCATTACTATGCTTATTATTATTAACGGCGGAAATATACGATTCGGATGATCGTTTATTAGTATTATTACTATTATTAGTATTATTAGTATTATTAGTATTATTATTATTATTATTATTATTATTAATAGGCGTGGTCGAAGACGATTTCATGGTAACGTTTATAAAACTGCTGCTGCTGCTGGTAGATTTTTGTTGTTGCGATTTTTTCCTCCTAGAATCATCGTCGTCGTCGTCGTCGTCTAATGAAATCGTCGTAGACGAAGGCGATTCGCTACCGAAATGATGTTCGAGCCACTTGGAAGTTTCCACTTTTCTAGTCTGTTCTTCTTGATGAAAATTTAACGGTTTCTTCGTTAACGCGTCCATTCTTTCCGCTTCTTCTTGTTTCAATTTTTCACGTCTCATTCGTCTTATTTTCTCCGATAAACTTTCCCACGCGATCGGATCCATTTTTAAACTATCCGGATTACCTTTACGATCGCCTTCGACGTTTTCGGCTTCGTATCTGATTTCTTCGCCGATTTTAACGCCGTCCGCTAGATACTCTACAAATTCTTGATCTTTGGTTTTACGAAATTTTTGCGAACTCGATTGATGCGTCTCGTATTCTTGCTGTTCTTTGTCATCTTTATCATCCGGTTCCTCCGTATCGTTTACCTTTAATTTACAATTAAACGCCGAGTATTAATATACGCGTATTTATTTTATGTTAATTTAGAACGTACTTAATAAATCCGCGTCCTAATGAACTATATTTTAAAAGAATCTTTCGGCTATTTTATCCGCGTATTAAGGCGTTTATTTATTAACTGACAGTACCGTTCGAGAATTCGAGAAGAGGGTATCCGAAAACTTTGGAAAAATTTTACATATGCGGAGAACTGCTTAATGCATATAGATAAAGACGACAAACTAATAAGGGGAACTCAAATCTAGACAGCCACCCCTTGGAAAACTGTGGTACATGTGGAAGAACATTGCATCATCTTGTTGAAACCATGCCTAAACCACGACAACGGACGACGACGAAGTGAGGGAAGCAAAAACGAGTTTATCGCCTGGATATAGCGCGCTGCGTTGACAGTATCAATCAAAAAATACGGTCCCGCGAGTACGGACGTTTTTTTTTTTTGGAAAGTGTCTCTCGAAAGTTTTCAACCCACCTTAAAATTGAATTGCGAGATGGTACAACCTCTTTTCGAAACTCTCTTTTGCACTGTCGCGATCGATTCACGTCGAAAATAATGTTCCACGCAAAGCGCGCGCTCCTTCTTGTTATAGGATGTCGTGATAACTGAAACTGGACAAAAAAAAGAATCTCTTATATGTACACTGAACCTGAAGCAAACGATTTGCGTTATAGCAGTGTCACCAACTGAGCTATTCGAAAAACAAAACCGTTCGTCTTCTCCGCGGGTCACCCTATATTTCACACGTCAACTGTAAAATATGTAAAATGTTCAATTAAAGCGTTAAAATTTCATGTAACATATAGAGGTGATGCAGTAACCGAAAGGGTTAATTACTATCGCGAACTAGAAACGCTTCAAAAACGAACGAATAATTACTGGAAAAAAAATTTTCGTCGAATATTAAAAAAAAAAAAAATGAAAATTACAGTCTGGAATCATCAAAACTCTAATACGACTAAAACCGTAACATGACTTAATATCATTTAGCCACGGTAGGAATAAATAATAAGTGTCGGATATGTACAATGAAACGAACTTATTAGAAATATATATATATATATATATATATGCGGAAATAAGTAAACAATTATATAAACTGAGTAAAAATATAGAATTGAAAAGTTATAGTTCGACAACGATGTCACATGAACCAAGACACACACACAAATACCGTATATCTGGAATATAATGATAAAAGGAATATATGCTATAGATGAGAGAAAGAAGCAAATTCGAAGCAACTATATATGAAATCACGATCTTGTGGACGACAGCAGGAAACAGGAGCATTTAGATAAACCCATATTACAAGATAACCGATTTCTAAGATTTGTACGAATTTGGGTATTAACACAGAACCGGAGATTGGCTAATTACAAAATCGTTTTACTACATATTGTTAAACTTTTTTGCATCGACTTTCTCATCGCGATAAGCGTTTCACGTAAATTCGCCCTTTTCACACTACTCAATATGGAAGCGACCGAATATTTCTACATTTCTGTTGATTTACTTTATATAAGATTAAAATTAACCTGTTATTTTAACATCTCTACACGCACTTCGACAAAAATCGACTGATTTCTGTTCTCATCCACGAGATTATTAGTCCATTTTTTTGTTTTATTAACGTTCTCTCCTACTATAAACGCAAAACATTTTCTAATCAATATTTCACATCTGTTCGCTAAATTACGGCGTTTACTTTTGTATCATTACATCTAACTGTAATTTGTAATTTTTTTAGCTCCAATCGCGCTTTGTAAATTGCTATATCTGGTCGGTCTTATTCTACCTTACGAGCATTTGTATATACGCCTATTAGAAACGAAAAGTGCCGTAATATAACACCTGGATTACATAACAGAACTCCTGCATCGGGTGTCCATCGAGGAAACTGAATTATAAGTCACCCTAGAAAAATCCGATACTTTATTCGTATATATATATATATATCGAGAAATCCTATATTCTAAATTATAAAATAAAATGCAGAGGGAAGATTTTAAAAAATAATGCGCTTATCTAATATTCCGAAATGGTGCGGATGTTCAAAAGAAATTTACAATAGTTGCGATGATCACCGAGCGATGAAGACGTACAGAAAGAAGAAATTATTTTGTTTATTTTTTCTTTAACGGAAAAAGTATATATATTTTTTTACACTATTTACTTTCTTTTAAAAAAATATTTTTATTTACTTATTTACGGATGAACCTGGAAAACGAAATTCTAAAACATAAATAAAAGTTGTAAATTTTTTAATAATTTACGATAACGTTTTTAAAAATAAAACAGATTTTCGTTTACCTCTTCGTGTTCGGTAGTTTTTGTTGTTTCCGTTATTAATTTACCATCTTTTTCAACTCCGGTTAAATGTTTCGTATCTTCTTTATCGACTGTTTTATGAGTTTTAGTGGAATAGTGAACTATTCTGGGAACGTTGTTTAATTCCGATAGTTCTTTATTGCTACTGCTGGATGCTTGTCTTAATGCCAATCGAATGTCTCTACGATTACTTTGGATCGCTTTCTTGTACGCCTACAAATAACGTACAAAAAAAATTACTTATACTTCTTTAAATCATCCGGCGAGTGTAAGCAAAACAGGCGGTTATTTACGTTAGAATATAACAAAACGAATAAATCAAATCCAAACAATACGGGTTATAAACTATTTTAAACCTTTTAAGAAGCGAATTGTGATTAATTCAGAGGACGGATTTGCATGATTTTTTTAGTTACTCTTAGGGTCTAGGTATAAAAAATCTTCACGGATTATCCTGATTAGGGGGGTGTTTCTTGTTTTTTGTTTTTTTTTTTAATATATTTTTACCTATTTTGATGTTATTGCATTTTATTTGCATATTTTTATTATTTCGAGTATTATCTGTATATTTCACGGTTTACTATTTTGATAATGTTTTTACTGAATTTGTACATATTTTGGATTTTATTTCCAGTAAATAATTTTGTTTAAGTTGGGAAAAGTTCAAAATTAAAAGAGTATATTAGATTTTATCGTAAAATGGTGTTCGCAACAGATAGTATACTATTTTATTTTGTACATTATGCGAGTGTAAAGTTTCATGCGATCGCGAGTGTTCCATTACTTAACATTTGTTCTGAATAAAACATAAAAATGCTGAAAAACTGAAATCTAATCAAACTATAAGCAATATTCAAGGTATTTTCAAGCAAAATTTAACCCAGTCAAATTATAAGACATATGCCAATTTATAATTTCGAATAATAGACCATTCAAGAAAATGAATACGAAAAGTTTCAAGGATTTTTTTCTCTACGTATGTATCTCATCCACTGCCAATTGAATCGACTGTACGATTATAGGGGGAAAACTATTTACCGGCACTATACACAGTGATGTATAGGAAACAATTAGAACTCTATAGCTGAAACAACCGACCCGTGTGGTTGAAATATTGCATGTGTCTAGTAAGAACGTTACAAGGTAATTCTAATGATAGTGATAGTGTTTTCTATTAAATTTGGAACAGTTAGAAAAAATAAATCACCAAACGATCGCAAAATTTTTCAATTAAGTTTTTTACGGCCACATGGAATTGAATACGATAAAGTACTAATGTTGGTAACAGATGGTGTACCGTACATGAAAAAAGATTTAGGCGCATTAAAAGTCGTTTATCCGAAGTTGATCCACGTTACTTGTCTCGCTCATGGACTGCATCGCGTATGCGAGTCTATAAAATCAGTTTCTCAAAGTATGCACTATAAACATCGTGCGATGTTGAAAGAACATTTTCGATATTTAAAAATTTTTTGACGGATAAATTTTAAAATGTATACATTTGCACGTATTAACACTTAAGTAAATATACAAGCTTAAAAATTCAATTACCCCATTTTAATTTTTAATTGCATATTTTTTTACATATTTTGAAGTTTTCAATGCGTATAATGTCATTTTATTGTGCATAAAAATTCGCCCCCCATATAAAATGCTTTTTTTATTTCAACGCCGGCGCTATCTTCCGACTAATACCTGTATTATAAGTGACAATTAACCCCTACAGATATCGCTCGATTTCGTTTATTTGATTGTTCTAGAAATATTTAATGCGCTTCTGTCGCGTTATTATTATATACAACGATATTATTAAAAATTCTTTGTTCAGATTGAGGTAATATTCCGTAGTAGTACAAAAAGAAAGTTATAAAACATCTGTATATCGTTAAAATCGAATTCTGTATAAATTATTGATCCGATTCACCCTAAACGATAAAAAAATATAATTGAAATATTCGGTTATAAAAGCAATAAAAGCAAAGTTGGTAGTTAGACGTGCACACATACATATGATCTGATCCCATACACAGCCATATCACACTCATTCACATACATATATATATATATATAATATTATAATTACAATTACAATAGCCTTTCTTTGCATATTTGAAAAACATACATTTATATTACACATACTAGTTTAATGTTAATTTGCTGTACTAAATATAATAAAGTATAATTATATTAGGAAAATTAAGCCCCTTCTCGAGCATTGCCCTCTTCCAACCAATAGACGATATTTTTCTCCTATTTCCATTCCAGACGATTTTATGTTTTACGCATCAAAAACTTTCCGGAGTGTTTGTCAATTTCGCCCCTTCAAACTTTCCCTATATAGTGAAAATTATTCAGTGCGCATTTCTTGGCCCATCTGTTTTCATTCCAATCACATGTCCAACCCAAACTTCATTTCGCGTAGTTTCATGAGAATATCTTCAGTTTTCGATTTATCCATTAGTATTTTATTGTTTACTTTGTCCAACCTTGTTTTACCCCAATCATTACTCTTTCCATTATTCTTTGAACTACCTGCATTTTTTTTACTTTGTTTGATCGTCAGTGACCATGTCGTCCGAATAAATCTTTTACCGACCAGAATTTTACCTATTCGAACGCTATTCTGCGGTTTAATTTTTTTTTTCTGTTCTGCCTGTGAAAGAAATTATTTGGCCTAGATATGTAACATGGTCTACCCAACGTAACGTCTTTCCATTTTTTTTTCTCCATTTATTAGTAAACTCGTTTTTTCAAAATTAATTTTTAGACCCTTTGTTTCTGATTTTTTTCACTTCGTTTAACATGTTTTTTAATTGTTTTGCCGGAAGCTGAGATTAAAGTTACATCGTCTGCGAATCTTAAGTATGATAAGTTCCGTTAATATTTACACCATTTCGTCTTCAGTTCAAATCTCTAAATATTTCTTCCAGCGCAGCATTAAATACAACCGGTGCCAATTAGTCTCCTTGCCGTACCCCTCTCCTTAAGAAGAAATTTTCTCCTTTATACAATATTATTTTTCAACATCCATTGTCCTGTATGTTTTTTTTTTTTTTAATTCTTATGTATTTTATATATCATCATCATCATTATCGTCATCGTATTGTTCGTTGCGGAACGTCGTGACTAGCCATTGTAGGTTTATTCTTATGTACAAAATTAGCTAGTATACAAACGCAGATGCGCGCGCGTATGATGTTATACGGAGTTGGGTGTCACTGCTTTCTCCGTGATAATTAAGAATTATATAACGATGAAAAACTTTCTTCGAACCATCGACCTTCGAGTTAACAGTCGAGCACTCTAGCAACTACACCACCGCGACATTATTATTATTATCATGTATATATATATATATAAGTAATTGGGTAAATAAAAACAATTGAACTCAATATTGAAAAAATAACCTACGCTTAATTCTTTACTCTATTTATACCTAGTGTATTACTTAGCATGTCGTATATGTTTAGATATTCTACACCAAACAACCAAAAAAAGCAATTTGGTTTTAGTTAATTATTTTTTCGACGAATTTAAAATTTCATTTCGTGATTATGAAGGACAAAGTTAAAACGAGTAATCATGGCAAAAGATCGTTACAATAATTTAGAAAATAGATATTGCGAATTAACAATAGTTTATTCATATCGAAAGTCGAAATTTTTATTAATTTCATAAAACGTTTTCTAAAAATCACAAAACTTTTCGGCTGTTAGGCCGTTATCAAGTGAAGATGAAATAAAATATAAATATATGCAATATATAAGAAGTAAAAATACTCATTTAATTATATCTAAATTGGTATTTTTACACTTAATACTTATTATGTATTTATATATTTTTATATTTTATTTTATGTTCGCTCGATAATGGCTTAATAGCCGAAAAGCTTTATGATTTTTATAAAACGTTTAGTAATTCTTGTTGTTTATTTTTTGTTTCATCGCTATATTCTGGAATTTTTACTAATTTGATAGATATCGTCGGTGTTATTTAAACCTACGGTATATCTACAACTGGCTTCCTTATGTTCTTCAACGCGTAATGTATTGGCGGTAGTTTTCATAACAGATAAACATGTAGCGCCTGAAAAATATTAATAATGACATTTCGCAATAAAGACCATGCTATCGTATTGATCCGCCTTCGTTGAAACGGAGTGTAGGATGATTTAACCAAATGAAAATCTATCTTGTAACCGTAATTTTACTAGTTGGTTAAATTAATAAATCCATCCTACTTTATATATTTATTAAATTATGTCGTCGTTATAATAATAATAATAATAATAATAATCCTATTGCCCAGTTCTACATTGTTTGAATGTTGATTATGTAGCGGCATTTGCTGAGTGGGTTTTTCATTTTCCGGTTGCATATTTTTCGTAATAATGTTAATAATCCTTGAGAACGATTATTAATAATTTATCGTACGTTTTTCGTAGAATTGTTTATCGTTAGACATCTTAATTGATCCGAGTAGCCTTGTTCGTTTCTATTGCTACTAATTGCGTATTTTTAAAAATTATTGTTTACTATTCGTTTATCGAGGAAACCGAATGGAGTAATCTATAATTTACAAAATTCGAATTGATACAATACTAGACGAACTTGTAAGCAATTATTAACAAAATGATAAAAATTGAAACACGAGAATAAACGTTACTAAAACATTTAAATTGTATAAATAAATTATATATGTTTACATAAATTACGCGCGTTCGCATCTTTTGTTTAATTCTAAATTTTCATCTAATTAGAATCAGATCGATCGTAACTAGAAATGTGTTGTTATTATAGAAGATTTGATTAATTAAATTTTACCAAGAAAAGAATAACTTATAATATAGAGTTCTATCGTTCCGAAATATAATAAATTCCTTAACCGATAAAATTAATAATAATTTTTTAAAAATATGCTAAGTGATAGTTATATACATTTATTGCTTAATGAAATTTTCAGGAAAAATTCCTCAAAAAACTGGCAACGTGTAATTCATAAGTAAATTTTAAACACAATGGTTAAATAATTTATAAAATTTAAAAGAGAAGAGAATGCAAAAATAAATAAAATAAAATTTATCTATAATATCATCGAATACTACCCTAGTAAGATATGTTTAATTCGTCTATGTTTATATTTTTTATACCTGTGTCGTAGAGACTGATAATCGTAGTTTCCAATTTCATCGACATTTTGGTCAGCAGACATTATGCATTAAAAAATTTTAAGGTCCTGTTTTTTATTATTTCTCGTATATAGGGATAGTTTAAAATGTCATGCATTGTTTTAATTGGCGTGTATCTGGGTTTTATTCTTAGATGATTTTGTAATCGTTGTAATTTGTTATATATTACTTAGACAGGTGTTCGACCACACAGGACTGGCATAAAGAATTTTAGGTTGAATTACCTGATTATAAATCAAAAGCTTATTCACCAGTGATAACATAGATTTCTTGTTAAATATTGGAAAACAGCACACTCATTTTTGTGTGTCCCCCTGTAGATACACTCGTTAATATGTTTAGTAAAAGTTAGCTTACTATCTAGTGTTACACGAGATAATTGACTTTTGATTTCCAATCTAGGTACTCATTATGAATTCTAATAAAGTCATTTATAGCTGGTTTACGCTTTGTGAAAATAATAGTCTTTGTTTTACTATCGTTAATTTTAATTTTCCACTTATGAAAGTATTTGGATATTTTGTTAATTGCAGCGGTTAATCTGTTGTTAATCGTATCAATACGGTTGTTATTTTTTATATATATATATATATATATATATATATATATATATATATATATATATATATATACAGATTTGCTAATTAATAAACCTAAAATTAAAATTATGATAACAGACAAACACCAATCTCCTGCCAGAGTATGAAAGAGTGGATTCTTCAATTTATTTAGTATCGTTCATTACCGTCAATGAAAGTTGCTCAGATAAAATAATTGCTTTAAGCAAGATCGCAATGTACGAATGAAACGTATAATTTGTAACATAAAGTGGTCATTACAATTACGGAAGAAATTAATAAAACACTAATTCTACCAAATTTCTTATATATAGCCGAGACGTGGACGATTAAAACGATTGACGCATTTTGAAATTTGGATATGGCGACGAATGTTACGTGTATCGTGAACTGAAATAAACAAATCTCTCGATACGGACAGAGTAGGCGAATCGATAGAATTACGTTGATTGCGCGAAAGACGATCTAACAATATTTTTTTTAGTCATCTTCGGAGAAGATCTAAAAAAAAAATATGACTGTTCGGTAAAGCATCTGGTACAAGAGGAACAGTCAGAGTGCCTATTCGCTCGATTGATGATGTGTGGAATCAGTTTGGTACGGTAGCAACAGCAGCCACTACAGCTCAAAACTGGAATCTATGAAGAGCACTCGCAAATCATAACAACGGTTAGAATTTACTAAATACAAAATGGATGGATATATATGTATATATTAAACAACTTTACAAATGAGTAGGACAATGAAAAAAAAAATGGAAAATTATTAGTTCAATTTAAATCTTTCTAATAATGAATTTATAAATTTCCGTGATGAGTTAAATTCTGTATTGAATTATCTCGCGTTATGATCCACAAACAATGAAATAAAATTCGATTGTATCTTACAATTTTCTTACTCGAAAAAATAACCCTTCAAATAGTGCGCATATAGTACTCTATCTGCAAAACGCAAAATCATTAGCGTAGATATCATTATATATTTCTCTCTTAATAACGGTTTTTATCAATTTTGTAATATTCTGTTTTTAATAGGGATGTTCCAACCATCATATAGTTGAATATCTCTCCTCCCGGTTTGTATGCGACCGTACTTTTATGTGATGTTGCCTGCTTTAAAATCTTTATCACAAATCAACAACAAAAGTAACAACGATTAAATTTTGATTAAGTTGTTTAATAACAAAACAAAATTCCGATTATGAGACGATTTGAACTGATAATTTGACAAATTCAAAATAACGATATTACATCATTCTAATTACTAAAAATACTAAGTAGAAATTAAATAAAAACAATTACAGCAATATGATAGAAAAATCGAAAAGAATAACTCCGCGGTTATAATTAGAGTATTTGCAGTAAACCAAAATGCTCCAACTTATAAATAAAATATATATATGTATATATATATATATATATATATATATATATATATATATATGTATATATATATATTTTAATATTTAAATTAAATATCGCCATTTTATTCGACGGAGCTTATAGCGCTTACGTCGATTATACGTAATCTGTTAGCTATATGGTAGGACTTTATAGAACATTTTCCGATATATGTAAACAATAATATTATCAACTTTCAAATTTAATTTAAAATGTGTATCTCAAATTTTGTCGTATCCGGCGACACTTAATAATATTCTACAACAGTGTTTTTATATTAACCGGTTTGGAAATCGAAAACCGGCTTCCGGACGATGCGATAAGGTAACGTGGGACGAATGATATATATCGAAAAGCAGAATCTACGATTAAAAATATATTCGATAGTGCGATTAGTATAATGATGGAAAAACAGTCCAGAGTCCACGATGACATTTAAACACTTAACTTCTTTGACCATCCTAATCACTAATGTTATCACTATTAATTGCGATTGTTCGGTAAAGGCAACGGACGCCTCTCGGTGAAGAGGATTGCTTCAGTTTTTTCAGGTTTAGTTTCAATTTCCAACGCTTATAGTACTTACAAATAGTAGAAATAGCGTTTCGTAATCTAGGAACTACTATGTCCCGTCTGTATAAGTCGTAATATTGCGCATAAAGTGAATAAATGAAAGTTTTGTCATTCGATAAGATTTAAAAAAAAAAAAATGACACTTGCAGAATTCCGGCATAATAAGTCCTTATCGAAAAGTTACTAGAATAAATCTGTTATCCGAATAAGATTTATTTAATATAATCAAATATGTGAGGTATCCTAATTGCAACATTTTATATAAAATGTCAGTATGTAAAGCGGTATCAAACGCCGTATATATATAAAATATATATATATATATATACATATATGTATATCGATATCTAGATCTAAAACCAAATTGTTCTTCGTTAGGAAAAATATTATTTTCTAACGATTCTAACTAAATGTACAGATCTCTGCTAAATCTGTTTAATTTATTTAATAGACTAATGGGGGGGGATATTATTCTAATATCTTTACCGAGTTCATATAGGATGATAACTATTTTCCAACGTAGTGGAAAGTAAGATGTTATGAGAATACTATTGATTAGTTCGGTTAGAACGTTTTCCGTGCTAGACAATATATTGCATTCTGATTTAATATAATTTTTAACTTTTGAAAGTCAAGCTTCCTACTGAAATTAACCTCATCGTTTGTTTATAAGTAATAACGTGTTTAAAGAAGCAAATATGTCGTTTTGTTTTTGAAAAAATGAAGTCTAACTTGTCATTTAATTTATCGATTTATCGGTTTTATGCTATTCCTTAACGGAGGAAATAATTTACTTTGTTTTTGGTTAAATGAGTTTATTGGTTTTCGTATTTTTTTTTTAACATTAATATATATATATATATATAATCAGAATTATACTACTTAAAAACGAAATGCGAATAACTGAAATTTAAATCTTATATTAAAACTAAATATATAATTATTTCCGCTAAAATGTTCGAAATTTTCCTTGTACCGTTGGAACAATTTTCTATATATATATATATATATATATATATATATAGAAAATTGTTCCAACGGTACAAGGAAAATTTCGAACATTTTAGCGGAAATAATTATATATTTAGTTTTAATATAAGATTTAAATTTCAGTTATTCGCATTTCGTTTTTAAGTAGTATAATTCTGATAATATTATTAAATTAACTGAAATTTTATCGTCATCTGGAGTGAATACGACAGTAGTAGAATCTATAATGGATGCAGTATGAAAAGTCTCATTAAAGTTGACGCCGTAATTAATAAAAAAAAAATATTGTTAATATAGCACATGTTTGCAAGATCGATAACGAAATAATTATTATAGCATTGCTAAATACCTCGAAGGTCTATATGTGGAATCGATAAGTGACGATATATTAAAGTCAAATTTTTATCACGTTTTTAATAACATATTACCTGCTAAAACAATTTAATGTTGAGATGATAATAGGTGATTGTTGACTGAATTAAGTTATGTACACCTATAATGTGTTTCTCGTTAATACCTGCGTCTATAAATACTGAAGTAATACTGAAGTACTTTGTTGCATTTCAACCGTTTCAATCACAATGTTCCTCTATATGTGGGACATGAAATTTTAGTGTTAACAAAAATTTTCATACATAAAATGTCTCAATTTGAAAAATATTTATTATACGAATACATTGAAAATAATCTAACATCCACCCGAGAAGCAATATGGTATAATAAACAATCCTATAAAATTTATAAATTTATAATGTTAAACTTTTATCATGTACGACGGAAAGGATTAATATTTGCAGCTGCGATATACATTATTAACCGGTGTAACAGTAGTCGAACTATGAATTTGTAAGAATTATCCGCGTTCTTCGACTTAAATGTAATATTTTCACTCGATTCGGAAACCTTTAAATCGTATTCGGTAATTCAATTTTGCGAATAGCGACCTCTATGGAAGTAGCACCTGTTGCTTGAATTCTAAGTAGTCTACGAACATGATAATCTATATATCGCCTCGGTCATCTGCCTCTATGTTACTTTTTTTTTTTTATAATCGCGGCCCTTTAATATTTTCTTTGATGCTTTTCAATATTCAAGTCTTATTTGTTCTCTTCGGCGATTCCTAGAATGCTACGTCATGCGCATACATCGAAACCGTGTTTAATTACGCGTGTAAAGTTAGTATTATGATTAATGATGATTATCTTAATTAAAAATCGGCATTCAGATCGCGAAAAAACCAAACAGTAATCAATAAATTAAATTAATCTTAACTGTCAATTTTCCAAATAATTTCTCCGAGTCGGTGTTAAACGCATCCGTTTCTATCGAGAAGGTTGGGCTTGTTTTCTCATTTTTCCCCGTAGATTTTTAAATAATTCGAAATCTCTCCATTTTATTTTAATTTTATCAAGATTACTGTTTTGTTTTTTGTTTTTGTTTTTTTTTGGTTTTTTGAATTGTCACAAAACTTAACACTTGATTTATTGCAAGTAGAAAGTAAACTTTATGAAATATTATATACGATTTATAATGGCGAGAAAGTGAACCATATATCCAATCGCAACGCAATCGGTAAGTAATAACCGTTCGAAACGAAAGAGAGCGCCAAACTTATCCAGATCGTTATTATTCCTGATTGACGACGGCGTTATCTATCGTATAACGGGAAATCATCGATATAAAACGATCATCGGATTTAACAAGTCGTATTTCCGAAATTTAAATAAATCTAAAAAATTACCGTCTAAACTTTATCTTTATTTGCAAATGTACCTTTTTATAAATAAAGATAACCGTTAAATTGAGCGAAATAGAAAAAAGTACCGCGATCTAAAAATAAAAATCAGCTGTTTTACCGTTCTGCGAGGTAGTATTTTAAGATTTAAGATGTAGGAGAGATGGTAATAAGGTCGCGGTCGGCGCAATTAACTAAATCAGCCAACTAGAGAGTCAAATTGCGGAATGTCGATGTAACACATTGGGTATTATTCCGAATTCATCTCCGGCTGATTCGGATTTCCTGCGCAATTATTTTATCATTATTATTATTATTGTTCTCGTTGCAATCGGTTACCGTTGATGATTGCAACGAATTTAGACTGTACCATATCCATTTGATCTGACGTAACTAAAACAGGTGATACGCAACAAGTCGTCTTATGTTTATTTAACTCGGTCGATGTACATATATATATATATAAAATATATAAAAAATCATCGTGCATCATCGCATTGACTTACCTAATCGCCTCATCATTTTTATAGTACATCCTCGTTAACGGAATATATCCTCCGAATTATCAAAGCTCTAATATTACTTTTTCATCTACCGCACACACTAACGGCTATTATTAACTAAATGATTTTATTGAACTCTAACTGTAAAATATCGTCATCTCGCACAGCTGGTTGTCATCGTCCTAGTGTATGTTTATCCCGAATTAACGTCTATTGTTACCGTCCTTTATTGGCGAAGATCTTAGGAAAGAATAAA
This sequence comes from Coronaproctus castanopsis, assembly GCA_032883995.1. Classification (NCBI taxonomy): domain Eukaryota; kingdom Metazoa; phylum Arthropoda; class Insecta; order Hemiptera; family Monophlebidae; genus Coronaproctus; species Coronaproctus castanopsis. The sequence continues at coordinate 183,744,733 of CM065052.1, read as the reverse complement.
ATGTCAGAACAAATTTAACGTATTGAAAAATCATAGCCAAGACAGAGAAAGAAACGTGTATTCCATTTTAACGTGACAACAAAGAAAAGACACAGCCGGTCGTCTATTAGGAAAAATATGAAATTTCCTTATCAGATAAACTTAATATAAACTAATAACAAAATAATAACAATAAAAAAAAACAAACCAACTTATAATTATTACTCGCACAAAATAAGATAAGCTTATTTCCAATTAAGCTTTTATTTTATAAACTTAATGTAAATAATTTGAAAAATGTACAATATAAAGATTTAAAAAAAATAAACAATAGAAATAGACTTTACTGACTATTTGGTGTTATTATTTATGTACAAATATTGCTGATTATTAATTGCGTTGTTTACCACATTCGCTATCAGATTATTATGTTAATACTGATTTTTTTTTGCCGCTTTAATTTTTGCAAATTGTAACCTAAATTAATATTTCGTACATTTTCTATTTTTATATTTTATTTTTTATGTTCACTCCGTAATGGCAAAAATATTACCTTGCGGAACACTTGCCGACGCAAGTTTTAATAGCCGATTTGGAATCCTGCTTCAATTCCGTAGAACCTCTCTATCAACCCTTGGCGAGGTGAGTCCGCCTGCATAATTAACTCTTACCCTGCTATCCCAATAGCAAACCGCCGCCTTGTGATTAGGGTTTTTACCCGAAAGCTAAGGGAGACAACCCTGGCAGAAAACAAACCGCTGCCTGCGGTGAAAATTTTTATCTAAAAGTTGAAGGAGTAAAAGAAACCTCACAAAAATACTGTTACTAGAACACCAACGTTAAAAAGAAGTATACAGAATATAGTATTCCAGGCAGTCCGGTTGGCGCACGGCGTTATCGAGTGCCAAAATTTCATAATGTGAAATATGCGACTGGCCACGTAATGATGAGTACCATACGCAGAAAATGAGTGTCTCGACAAAGAAATGCGAAGGCAAAAAATGGAAACAGCGAATAAGAAAGAAATATACGATCTACATAAAATGTAAGAGCGCTATGCCAAGTAGGGAAAATAAAGAACGTATGTATTGAAGTTAAACGCTTGGTCCTTGATACTTTAGGTATACGCAAAACTAAGTGGTTAGGAAGTGGGAAGATAAGATGAGTTCATATACAGCGGTAAAGGTGCACGCAAAAGTAAAGTCGGAATACTGATGAAAAAAGATACGTTAATGTGAAAATCAGGACAGAACCAAGATCGATAGTAGTGATTCAAACATACGCACCAACGGCTGTTAAATGCAAATAAGAAATTGAGGAGTTTTGTGAAGAACTAGAAAACACTCTAAAACGTGCAAAATTCGGTGACATCGCCTTTGTAATAAGCGATTTTAACGCAAAAGTCGATATGAATCATGGAACCACAGCAGCGGGAGATACTGCCTGGGCAGTGGTAATAAACGTGGGTAACGTTAGTTACAATTTGCAGAAGCATACGTCCTTAAATTATGAACACATGGTTGGAACAATATTCAGGAAGGCTGAAGCCCTGGAGATAAAAGCAGGAACCAAATAAATTTCATTATGATTAGTGAAAGATACAAAAAATATGTTGAAGAATTGTCATACTTACCCAGAGCCGATTGTTACTGAAACCATATATTACTGGTAGTAAAATGCGAATTTTTGTTGAAAAAACTTCAAAGAGAGAAGAAAAAACAATAGAATGTGGAACTTGGAAATCTAAAAGATCAAAAGTGATAGCAAAATTACAAACTGAACTTGATCAGGAGGCAGTGAAAAATTGTATTACAGACAGAATCGGTACACAGGAAAATACAAATCAATCAAATAATGACCATTGAGGAAGACTGGAAATAATGGAAAAGAGCATTAATAAATGCTATTATGAAGAAAGCAATACCGAAAGGAAAGAAAATGATCACAAATCGTGGATACCTCATAAAATCACAGATATATGATAGATAAAAAAAGAAGTATCAAGAACAGAGATGATGAATATAAAATACCAAATAAACAAATAATTAAGAAATGTGTACAAAAGCCAAAACAAAATGGAGATGCAATGCAGAAAGGGAACAATGAAACAGAAATACATGTTCAAATAAAAAATATGGTGAACAACAAAAGAAGAATAATGGATCACGAATAGATTAAAAGCAAGAATGGAAATTAAGAAGTACTAGAAGAAATATGAATATTGCGATGAAAATCAACCGCAACAAATCAATGATAGAACGAGATACGCCGAAAATAGAGATGTGGGAAGTGGAAAGTTACCAAATATCAGCAGAAGTCCACGAGAACATGACATCTGGATACAAACAGCAATTGTTAATGCTGCTAAATAGGATATACGATTAATGAAAAATAGATTTCAAACCTGATATTTATACCGATCCTTAAGAACGCATCGTCACAAGCATACAGCAGTATCCACTAATTGCATTAATCATACGCTAAAGATATTTCTCTCAATATGGACAAGCAGTAACAAGCAGTATAGATTTAAAGGCACCAGAGACGCGATATCATTATTTAAAATACAACGATCACTTAACATGAGTAAACGGAGGGGACAGTCGAAGAGTTCAGATATTTCGGAGCTCTGTTCATCAATGACGGAAGAGATACTAAAGAAATTAGATCGTACATGGAATGGTGAAACAGGCATTTACTAATCTACAGGCACATACTAAAAGATTGGAAATTAAAAATGGATACTAAAATGAGAATTAACCAATGCTATATAATATCGGTAGCGAAATATACCTCGGAGACATGGACTTTAAACGCGGAATGTATAAAACGAGTAAACGCATTTGAAATTTGAACGCCCTGCCGCATGCGGCGAATCTCATGGAAAGAGAAGAGAACAAATAAAGGAGTGCTCCAAAAAAGTGGAACGGAAAAGATGATCCTGGTAGATGACATCATGAAAAAGAAAAGAATATATGTAGAACTCAAAATCAAACAGGAACGATTATTCACGCTGGCTGTACAGGGGAAAATCGAAAGGAAGCCTGAAGAAGATTGGAAATAATAACATTAAGAGTGGAGCAGCCAAAAAAACCTTAAGGAAATAGTGGATAATGCAGGGAGCAGACGATTATAGGGACAGATATTCGATTTAACTATATAAAAACGTTGTTGTATACAATTTTTGAAATCAGAAGCGCAACCTATGATTATTTATATATATATATATATAGTTTTTTGGGTGTTTTTTTCCTATACCTAGCTAGTGCTATCAATAGTGAGTATGATACCTGCAGTTAGTTGAGTGGCACTATAGTGAGAGACAGAGAGAGAGAGGAAAGTTTGATTATTGGGAAGGAAGGGAGAGAGATTTATGATATATGCTTAATGATCATATTTACTGTAGAAGTGTAATAACAATTCACTTGTAGGAAAGTTTGCGTAGATTGGACATGTTAATTTAAAAAAATAACGTTAATAATTATAATAGGTATATATATATATATATATATATATATATATATATATATATATATATATATATATATATGTTTAAAAAGAATATACTTGATTACTAAAAATAGTTAAAATCACTAAATTTATTTTTAATTATGCGAAGCTTTTCGGCAATTACGCCATTGTCAAGCTATATACAGTTAAAATTAATTAATATAAAATCATAACATAATTAAAAATAAATTTAGTGATTTTAACTATTTTTAGTAATCAAGTATAAATAAAAATCACTACATTCCACAATCAATAACTTTATAAAAAGAATGATGGGGAAATGCACCTAGTGTCATATTGTCATATTGTAAGCCGCGTAAATATTGGTCAAGGTCTTCATTTCACTGGGATACCTTAAGCGTTTTTAGAGTGCAAACTTAATTGTATTTTATAGGCTGTGAACACGACTTATTTATGTGTATGTCTCCGTACGTATAAATAATAAGTATATATATATATATATATATCGTAATCGTGCCTTTTGTTCAGCGTTAGCCACTAAGAATAATAATTTAAAAAAAAAATTAAATAAACACACACAAAAAATCGGGTGTTAATAACACCATCGTTTAATTAATTTGAAGTTCCGAAATTTACTTACAGGATACCAAGGACAGTTAAAAAAACAAATCGAAAGAAATGCAACTTTCCTCGGAATAAATTTAAAATGTTTCAGAATTTTCGTGTGCGCGGGGTCGTTCGTTTTCATTCGAGCTAAATCGTGTCTAAATTTAACAGTCTCTCCTGGAGTTTTTGAAATTTTACAGTCAGCGTGCAAATATATGTTTCGAACAACTTTTCCATTATATGTAGATTAATAATTTTAACGACGAGTTTTATAATGTTTTATAGAATTACGTTATAGATAATTAAAGCTACTATACTCAGAGGGCCAGTTAGAGTTATTATTATTATTATTATTATTATTATATCTTTAAAAAAATAGCGGTATAGATTTTAGTATTGAGGAATCGTAAGTTATCGTTAAGTCGAATTAAGATGTTTTCGCTAATATTCGAAAATATGAAATTTTTTATTATTATCGATTTATAGAAAAACGGAATTTATTTAATTTTTCAGATAATTTTTGTTTATTTCGATGTGAATAAACTAGCAGCTTCGTAATTCACATCAAAAGATATAATATTACGGTGTGGATATTTTAAGTAGGCAGTCATATCCGTTTAAATGAAAAATCGAAATAATCGTGTGAGGGGACGATGAACGAAAAGAGGAACTTGACCGAGAGAAGAAGAACGGTTTGTTTTTTTTTTGAGAATAGCGCAGTTGGTAATAGTTATGAATATTGTTGAAAATCGAGCTTAAGAATTCTGCAGTTCTCGTTCGAATCATTTTTACTGAAACGAAACGATTAAAATATTATGAAAGTTATCTAAACAAGATACACGATTAGTGTAATAACGTTACATTTTGAAATGCAACATACACACATACAGAGTAATGTAAAATTAACATTGACAAATAACAGCACAAGTATATATTACAAATATATTTTTTGTAACTTTTTTTTATATATATAAACACCCATTAGAGTATTAGAACTAATATGATCTTAAGTCTATGCTTAAATAAGTATTAAAATTAATACGGTGGTATATGTTTAAAACTAATGTGATAAACATATAAGACGGGTTTGATGACACTAGCTGCAGTGAGCAAGGCTTCTAACTAACATATATTTATATATATCTGAATACTAGACCAAATTGTGTGGTTTCAGACGGCGAGTAAGCTGTTTTGCTTCAATATTGCCATGTCGTTGCAAACGCGGTAATATCACGTATCATTTCACTTAAGAACTTTATTCGTAAGCTGACCTCCAATATGAGATTCGTAAATGTAAATACTACGTGTCGCGATTTGTTTTTATTTAATTTTTCGTTTTTATTTTGTTAGCATCAAATCATTATACTATGCGTAGCATTTATCAAAAAATTAACATTAGTTAGAGAGTATAATGCGATTTTTACCGCAGGATGGAAGGTTAACGATGATTTATTGTGTTGAAAAATGTTGTTTCGATATTGAAGCTACACGCGAGCTAGTCTCATACGCTGAAGTGTTTAAAATAAACAAATTAGCGTCACTGCACCATTTTGGAAAATGTGGTAATTGATATAAGTCTTAGTTTTTCCCCCCGTCTTTAAAATACCTAGGAATAATTATCGATCCTAAATTATCGTTTATTCCTTATTTCCAATACATTTCTATAGATATTAACAATAAATTATTACGTTAACAAAAAAATGCATAGGATTATCATTTAAAGAACGATCAGTATGATATAAAGACGTCATTCAGGCCTATTTTCATATATATGTTAATAAAAGAGAATTATTGATCTGGCCAATAAACAGCAAAGGAAAACCACTTCAACCTCTGCCGGTTGTGTCATCTGTGGGTGTTCTACCTCTTGATTTATTTGTTGGGGCTTTTACGCGTGAACACAGGCTTTTTGGGGGGAGTGTGCGGGATTATTTTAAACTACTTGAGAATATATCCAATGACCAATGCAAATTTTATAAAGCATATTACTTTTCTATTATTTGCAAAGCGGCAAGACGGGTACTATTAATAGTATATCAATACGGTTAAAAATGCTGAAGTTTGATGTAAACTTCTATAGCGCGCAGGTGTTGGCCGGTTATGGCAGTTTCAGATCCTACATCTTCTTAGGTTCCGGCTTGTTAGCCATCCAGTCTATACCTGGTGTACTGTAAATGAAGTTAACGATATTCAATATAGTCCGTTTATCCGTCCAGCATTCACTACCCTGCGTCGCAAGTTTGGCATTAACCGCACTGATGTATGTAATGTTGATAGATAAGCGAAAGACTTTCTGTTGCTGGCGAAACAGGTAATGCGATTTAAATTTTAAATTTCCTAGTTTGCAATTAACCCTTCAGTCAACCGCGAACCCAGGACCGGCGCAGTTCTTATAATGTGGTCAACTATTCTTTTTAACTTTAATCTTTAACTTTAACTAGTGTCTAAGCGTTTTATTTAATTTAAAATTTTTATTTCGTTCGCTGTATTGAAGTTTTCCTTATTTTTTCTATTCATAAATTGTTTATTTTGTTTTATATTCCTAGTAAGAATACCGATTTATAATATACTTAACTCAAACTGGTATGAGATGATATCATACTTCTATTTATTTATAATTTTTTTTTTTTAGTCAGTTGTGGTATAGTTATTCTATACAAATGTTTTTGGTTTTTAATTTTCTCCTTTATTATTACTATTTTAAGTCATTCGTAAATTTTGCATAAACTCTTTAATTAGTTTTTTAATTGATCAGAGAAGGGACTATGTAATCTCATCCCTTCTTTTATCGTAATAGATTAATTTAAGTGTGGAGGTCTCTCTACATCTGTGCCCGGACCCTTCATCAATATATTAAAACTCCCGTTTCTTTTATAGAGGGAGGGGATTTTTAGTGGGTAAAAATCCCACACGTTGATTTTTGACTGCCTAGCGGTGCATGCTTGTATGCATTGCGTCAATAAAAACTAAATTTCCTAATATGTCTTTTAAAAATTTTCCCCACACGCTTTAATAAAAAATAATAATAGTTTCTACAGATCACGAATGTTGATAAAAGTACTATTTACACGAATTAATTGACCTACGTATTTAATCGGGAGGTTTAAAAACGCCGAGATTAACGTCAATCCTTTTCTGATGTGAAGTATGTATATATTATATATATATATATATTGCCCCATATTTATTTAAGTTATAGATGAGTAATAATTAAACGTTCGCGTGATTTCATCGAAAATATTTTAAAACGTTAGAATTTAAAAATATTATACGGTGGAAAAATAATTGAACAGAAAGTTGTTTGGATAGATCCTTAACTATAAATTATTGTCGTCTTTAGTCGTGCTCATTAATATTATTCGAAAATTAGAAAAAATAAAAATAATATAAATACATTGCAGCGAATGTTGCGTCTATTTCGGAAATTAATATTTAAATATATATCGCATTTTCTGGTGACTAGGCATATAAAAAAAACGCAGAACTGTTACATTGGAATGCCTTCAAAGTAACTGAAATAAGAATATCCGATCAAGATAAATAGAACCGGAATGAAAAATGATCAGTCAGCAGCGATCGCTGAAGATTATTTTTGGAAAATTTATCCGTATTTCAATTTTAGGAACTTACAAGCGACTCACAGGTAGATCATCTTCAGCAGAGATGCATGGGCTTAGGATTTCACGTTTTAAAACTGCTGCCAAAACGTTCTTAGGTGAATTTATTGGAAAATATATTTCCACATATTTGGTACCTAAGAAAATTCGTATATAATTTTGTCACCAATTCGTATTAAGTGTACCGATAAATTTTTTATTTTTATAATTCCTAATTTTGCGGCTCATAATAATAATAATAATAATAATAATAAAATATATTTTAAAAAAACGGAATCTTACGTGGGTGACGTAAATATTAAACTCTTATAATTATATATATATATATATATATATATATATATATATATATATATATATATATATATACTTATATAATGAATCATCCGAAATATAGAACAATGTTAAAATTATAAATATTCGTTTCCGAAAATGATGCAGTTTTTCAACCAAACAACAAACGATATCTTTTAATGCTTTCAGTCACGATGTCCACTATTATATGTGATACATGAAATTTTAACGCTAACAATTTTTTTTTATTTTCCATTTAACGTGTGAAATGTCTCTACTTTAGGCGTATTTATAAAAATATATTGAAAATTGTCCACCAAAGCACACCATCCAAATACAGTCATTCACAGAATTCATTAGATCAATGGGAAACCATTTCATTGTCGGAGGAGACTTTAATGAAAAAAAAATATCTGGGGCCAACCAACATACTGGCCGACAGACATAAATAAAGTTCCAGACTTACTTGATTTTTTTATTACAAAAGGTATCTCGAGTAATTATATTACAGTTAAAAATGATCAGTCATCTTTGTCATCTGATCACTCAATTGTCCTAATAATGTTAAATGTACGAATATGTCTAAAGGAACATAGATTAGTACTATGTAATAAATACACAAATTGGAATGTATTTAGAAACCTACTGGACGAATCTATAAATCTCTCAACTTCACTAAAAACCACAGAAAATATAGATGACGCGGTCAATAAGATCACAATTCTTGCACTAAACCTTTTACATCAACCAGTAGGACGCAAGAGATTGAAAAGGAAAAACGTTGTTGATCTGGTGTAAATGATTCAATTAATAAAATCGAGATCGTGCTGATGGGCTGATCTTGATAATCATGATCCTGTCATCACTACTATCTAGTAAGTGACTATTATTAGTCAGTTCTAGATGTGAAGAATTTAAATTAAAAAGAAAAAAAAAAATCTACAGTTCACCTAAGAAGCGGTATTTTATAAGCTGTATAAAATGTATAATTTTTGTGTCAAAATTTTACAACGCACGACTGAAAGAAAATAAAAAAATCTCTTACGATTTACTGCAAATAATTAAGGCAATAAATGAGTCGGTAAATTTAAATATTCCGGTTGCTAAATAAGTGTATAAATCTAGAACCTAATTTAAAAGAAGCTTTCTGATAAACACGAATTTACTATATCAGCCCGATCAAATAACTGCAAGAATTTTCTCATTATCACCGACTCGCAAAGCATTTTGAAGGCTACTGAAAACAAAGGGAAGGCGTCAGATTCATTGATTTCATTCGTCATGTTGAAACTTTATCATCTGGAAAACTTGAGTATATTTGTGCCTTTCTTTTGGGTACCGGGACATCGAAGAATCTCAGACAATTAAATTGTAGATTCATTAGTTAAAGGTGGGTCTTCTAGTGGTATGGTATTCTCTTCAGTTTCAGCACTTGATATCATACATTTTACACAGTCGGAACATAAGAAACTATGGAAACAGACGTATGTGGAATGCCTACAGCAGCCGCCTCTTACTAGGTACCATCAATTGCAACCGTCTCTTTCTAGATTTCTATGGTTTTACTTTTTTTAAAACATTAAGCGGAGAGAAATTTTACTTTCAGCAGATTGCGGTTTGGGCATCGTTTGTTGCCGGACCGCCTGTTCGTTATGCAGCTTAAAGAAACTCCTTACTGCCTTGTACATGCTGGACGTGCAATTTGCAATCCTGATCATGTGTTCTTCGAATGCCCTTCTTTAGTAACATTACTCTCTGAACTGTAACTTAAACTTGGTCCTCCTTATAACGTATTGTCCCTTCGTCATCTTGAGAAGTTGCATCTGTTTCCGGACATAGCGATATTTTTTTTCCCTTTATTTTTAATTGAGTTTAGGTTATAATAAATTTATATAAACTAAACGCTAACGCTAACAAATGATTTATAAAATAGAAAGATAAATAACTAAACTAAGACATATAAGGAAAATACACTATACGAGGATGTAAAGGTTACAAAATAATATTGGATTTATATATATAAGAGGCCATATTAACACAAGAGGATTATTTAAGGATAGGAGGTATGCAATAGAGTATGGAGGGAAGATACCTAACTGTAATATCTTGATTAGGGTTTCTCTGTGTGCACTATATAGATTACATGAAAAAATGATATGATTAATATCTGCCGTTAAACCACAGGACTGGCAAGTACTGGAACTAACCAGCCCTATCCGGTGGAGATGACTAGGCAGCAGATTATGTCCTGACCTAATACGAATTAGAAAAGAGAAAAATTTACGGATTGGTATTGAATGAGGAGGCTTAATTAGAAAGAGAGATTGTTTCGGTAAACTTGTTTGAATTTGTTTATAGAAATTATTCCGAGTAGCACAAAACATGGAGCTCCAGCGATGACGCAAATCCGCCTTCGCAGACGCAGCTAAACATGTGGAGGGAATCGAAGGGATCAGTAGGCCTCTGGAGGCCCCCATTTTAGCTGCCTTTTCATTATCTTTGATCCCGATATGAGCTGGGATCCATGTAAATTTCACATGGACATTCTTTTGTTGTAGATACATTACATTTTCTATTATTGTCAAAATAACTCTATTAGTTTTGAATGTACGATTTGAATTTTGGATGGTGTTATTTCTAGAGAAGTTGTCCGAGTTTATAAAAATATGAGTTAGTAATTATAGTATCACGTTGGGTTGGCTGTAAGGATATCCCCATTTAAAAAAAATATATATATATATATCGGAAAAATACCGTCTACATTACTTCTAAATCTACTATCGCAGTTTTCTTAGGCTTGATTCACACTATAGTTACGGTAATGCTCCCGTCTTGATCCGGTAAAATATACCGAAATTAGAAACAATGTAAGCATTCACACTATCGGTAACACTTAAGTTACGCTCCAGTCACGATCAATCCAAAAGAAATTTTGGCCGGTCGAGAACATTTTTCGACGGAAAACATAAACAATTAATTAAATATTTAATTTAAATACAAACAAATAAAAATATTTTTTATGAAAAGCAGAATAAAACCGAATTTGATTATTGACGGTTTGACTGAAGCCTGAGCGTAAGTGTGAACGTCACGTGAGCGTGACCTTACCTGTAGTATGAATCGAGTCTTAATCTCTGGACATTGAAACATGTAATTACTTACCAAAAAATATGCATTCGGCTAGCACGTACGCCGACTAAACAGCTTACTAATACACGATTACATTAATATCAGAAGTATAAATAGAGCAATCGCGAACTAATAGTCCTTAATCTAGTTCGTTTATTTTCGTTTAAGAATCCATTGGAAAAATTTCGAAAATTTATTGATTTTTTTGGGGATATTATAAATATTCGCGAACACCGGATAAAACGTTAACACATTAGAAAGTTGTCCGACACGAATGACGGTTACGTGTACACAAATCGAAGTATGTATACGCGTGTATGTTAATGGTGCTCGATTGTAAGGTAAACGGCCATGGCCTTGCCAGAAAATAAAACAAAAAAAAAAATCGTGGAAAAATTAAATTATACATATATATCTGATAATATGTATCGCGTACAACCGGTTAATAAGAAACTCGCACATGCACACCGTCTCAGATATTTCTATATAGATATTTTATTTAGCGGGGTAAAACGATGCCCTGAAGGTGTAATTGGTCGTTGGATTCAGTTAACTGTCAAGCGTAATTGTTAAATATCGAGACACGCGAATGTTATGTATATTATAATATCTTATATATGCGTATGTGTGTGCTGTGTATATGCGGATGTGTGTGAGCCTATCATTGTTGGTACGTTCGATTTACAGCGTGATTATCTGTTCTTTTTGTCGTATTTAATTCGGCCATGGAACGGGAAAATGAGATTTTCATTCCATCGCTTAAGCCACTAAATGTTGTCGGCAATCGGTTCGAACGTACTATATCTCTCGATAATGGCCTACTTTTCTTCGGAATTTATCGATATAAACGTATTTTATACGTGTTAATATATTATAAATACATTTGTACGCATGTATAAAACCATCTCAAATATGGTCTGGAAATTCTCCCAATAGCGTATTTAATACCGAACGCGTTGAATAACTTGTTGTAAATGTCTCTCTTCTTTACTTCTTGGTTCCATCTCGAGATGTAAGTCTTCCGCCGGCTTGAAGATTTACCGATGACGATGGCGAAATAATTTAAACCGCCAGACTTTCGTCGTTAATTGAAAGGTCGTTAAACCTTTTTTCTTCCGTGCAAACTTAAACGACCATCTATTATTATATCGTTTACTAACACATTTCGCACAATTAATTCCACGACGTCAAGTTATACGTGCGTGTATATGTATATACATGTGTATGTGTAGTCTGAATTGATACGGATAATACAACGGATCAAGTTGGAATTAATTTTAAACGTATCTGTCATTTTACACACTGAGACGTGTAGCAATATAAAGTTTAAATAAAAACTGAATTCGGTTAAAAATAAAATTATATACTAGAAAAATCGTAATCTGTACAAAAATCAAACTGCAATTATAAAAACGAACAATATACAAACCGAAGCAATAATAAGGAAAGGAGTACGTCAAGCATGCAACCTGTCACCTTATCTGTTTAACTTATACATGGAACACGCTATTAAAGAATTACATAACATGGATTGTAAAGAAATTCAGATAAATGTAAAAGAAATAAATATGATAAGATATGCTGACGATATTGCCGTAGTAGCAGAAAGTGAAAAAGGACTAATACATATTTTAAATGTAGTAGATAACCTTCTGAACAAGTATAACATGAAGATTAACAAAAATCATGGTGTACTCCAAAAGAAAAATCAACGCAGCAATTATCATTAAATCGGGGAAAAAAATAGATCAGACGGAAAGTTTCACGTATTTAGGTAGCAGAATTTGATGGAATGGAAAATGTTCAACGGAGGCCAGGTGTCGAATAGCGCAAGCAAAAGCAGCACTTAACATGGAAAGAAAATTGTTAACATAAAAAAAAAAAAAAAAAACTAGATTTAGCTGTAACAAAAAATTTCGTAAAAACATTTGTGTGGTCGGTCTCTACGGTGCTGAAACTTGGACATTGCGGAAAGTAGATATCGCAAGGCTGGAAGCTTTTGAAACCTGGTGTTGGCGAAGAGTGCTTAAAATAAAGTGGACGGATAAGATTACAAATGAAGAAGTTTATAACTGGATTAAGGAAGAAAAACATATTATGAAAACTATCAACGAAGAAATAGATGGATTGGACATGTGTTAGGGCATAATGCGTTACTGACAGAATTAATAGAAGGAAAATTTGGACGGAAAACGTACAACAGGCAGACCGGGAAGAAGATTCATGGAACAAGTTATGGAGGAAACAAAGAACTATCAAGAATTAAAACAACTAAGCGGAAGAAGAGAGGAATGGAAGAAAAAACTGCGGATTTGATTTGCTCCATTAATCAACCAATCAATAGATTGGAAAAAAATAAGATAATATAATATGCTATTAATATTGGTAAAATACAGTCAACAAAGCAGCTACTCATATAGCTAGGACAGTTCGTCAATACGCGGAAAAAGTATTCCCGAATAAACAAAATTATATATATTTAAAAAAAAAAAAAAAGCGATAATACTAAACTCCAACGGCGACGTGATTTTAAACCGTGCAAGTACAAAAATCTAATTGAATGGACCTAATTAAATAAACTAATAAGAAAACCAATACATTCGCAAAATTTAACACCGATGTAGTAAAAACAACAATTGAATGAAACAAAAGTCCGAGATTCTTTAAAAAAAGCTTTGACGTATAAAAATACTAACCAAAATTGAAAACCACCGGGAGGGGAGAAATAATAACGGACAAAAACGATATAACTGAAGAAGTTGAAAATTTCATGCGTATATATAACAGCAATTGAAGCGAAATAACAGCAATTATAACAACAATTATAACAACAATGATAAAGATGCTCTTCCAAGAAGTATTATACCAAGAAGTTGAGTATTCTCTGAAATTTCTAAAAAATAGCAGGCACCTGGACCTGATACCAGAAACAATTAAAATACGGTGCTCCTAATGCACAGCCGATCCTTATTCAACTAATGTCTTATCAATAAAACGATACCCAAAACAACATAGAAGGAAGCACAGGTTATCCTGACACATAAGAAAGCAAATACGCATCACTACTTTTACTCGAATAATAACGAATCGTATAATACAAATAATCGACGATCACCAACCGAGGGAATAAACAGGATTCATACCTGGGTACAATGGATCATTTGCTATTAGAACATTAATACAAACTTGTGAAGAATATAGCATTCCACTATATATGGCATTTGTAAATAATGAAAAAGCGTTTGATTCGGTTGAAATATGTGCAGTGTCAAAGTCACTATGTAAGTTTGGGAGTAGAAGAGCGATATGTGAACATTACCAGAACAATGTACGAATCGGGTTCAAGGAAAATCAAGCTTTGGAAACGAACTGCGAAAATATCAAAATTATTTGTTGCAGCCTTAGAAGATGTATTCAGAAAACTAAACTGGAATTCAAAAGGCATAACAATAAACGAAGAAAAACTTAAATGATCTACACATCGTTATAGCATTAGGGAAGTTATCCAACATATTCCGGAACAAAAAAGCCTCGATCGCCGAAAGAAATCAAAATAATCGTTAAAAACATGGATTCTAAAAAAGGCCCGAGCTGCGACCTAATAACGGTTAAAATATTAAAAGAATTATCGCGTAAAGGACTAGTTATGAGACTGTACATATTTAATGCTGTTGACTTACTATCACCTGCAAAATTTTCGCAACTAATGCTGTTGAAAGCCAGCCAAACTTTCTACGGTCGTCCTGTTACCTATAGTTTCTAAACTTTTCAAAAAACTGATATTGAAAAGATTGAAATGAAAGTCCAGAAAATAAACAACGTCTCCCAGATCACCAATACGGTTTTAGAACCAAACAGTCTACCATCTAACATCGAGTTAGTTAAAACAATAGAAAACAGTTTAGAAGAAAAGAAAGTATTCGATTCGGCATTCCTGGTCATCAGCCAGCCTTTTGATAAGGTATGACACAAAGGTCTACTGCATAAACTGTGAATTGTATTGCTGTATCAGTACTACAAATTACTTAGCTCTTTTTTTTTTAGACATTTTCAAATGAAATTAGGAGATGAAGTGTATAATATACAACCTATACTTTCTGGAGTTCCACAAAGAAGTGTGTTAGAGGACTGTTCCCATACTTAATGTATACAGCTGATCTTCCAGTATCTGATAAAAACCTTCGCAGATGATACTGCCGTACTTTGCGACAGACATTGTCCGGAGGAAGCTAATAAAAACTTTCAAAGCTCATGAAATAAAGTGACAGCATGAATAAAGATCAATGAAAATAAATCCAAAAGAGTAATTTTCAGCAATAGAAAAATTATTATACCTAAAGGTATTACCATCAATCTAAAATCAATGCCGATAAGCGTCGATGCAATATACCTTGGTATGTATGTAGATAGCAAATTAACTTGAAAAAGCATATTCAAGCTAAAAACAATGAATTAAATTTAAATATTCGCCCAATGTACTAGTTAATAGGTATTCAAAGCTAAATTTGGATATTTACTCCTGTTTGGCGACAGGGACTGCAGCGCTAAAATAACACTAATGCAGCGATTACAAAATAAAACTCTACGAGCAAATGCGTCATGGTTTGTATCAAACATAACTTTGCATCTTAACCTATGATCACCCAAACTGGACAGTAGTCAATTTGCTGTCTCAGAGCTGCTACGAGTGCAGACGGTCAAACCATTAAATCTGATCAACTAAATCCAATTTGTACATTCCAGGTACTCCTTTGATGGAAAAAGTGCCGCTCAAGTAACTGCAGACATCATATGTACCATTGATAGCACAAGCTAGGTATAGGGGGAACGAAAGGGAAAAAATAAGGAAGTAGGGTCGTTAACTAAAATCGATAAATAAAAATTTATATATTAGGTGTGTTTGTATGTACGTACTATGCGTGTGACCATGGCGGAAAAACTAATCGCCGTATGTTCGAGCTATTTTACGTTTCGTAATAATTTATTAAATTAATTTTCCGGCATTAAATACTACATTAAATCGTAAATTTGTTACGGGCAAATATACATCTAAACAGAGTATAATAAGAAATTTTATAAATTTTATATTTATAATTCGAATATTTTAATAACATAATCAAATCTATCATTTCACATAAAGTTCCTTTGCAATATTGTACGTTTAAATTAAGTATTTTCTTACATTTTACTTTTATTTGTTTTATGTTTTGTTTTATTTTTGAAAATGGCTTAATAGCCGGAAAGGTTTGCGCCTTTTTATTAAAAATTTAACGTTTTTAACTACTTTGTTATTGTTTATTTTTTAAAAAATCACTACATTCGATTTCAAATTGGATAATATGCTATTGAAAATTAATAACGCTAACATTCTTCAGCATTAACTACAATTTAAAAATATGCATACAGGAAACTACAAGTAGTTCAAAATCATTGCTGCATAATTTCGTTGAATGCAACGCGATATACTAAAATTTCTAATCTACATGATCATTTAAATATCCCTTACATACATTCGTTTATTAGTAAAATCTCAAAAAAATTATACGAAAACTGTAAAACTCATCAAAATAAACTAATACGTGTAATAGGAAATTACAATATGGAACATCTACGCATACGTTATACTAAGTATAAGCATCGTAGATTAAAACATAGATTTTTGTAATTATTAACCTATTGTTAAGTACAGATATTTTAAGCTAAATTATGTCTAAAAACACTGCTTTTAGTTTTGTTGATTTATTGACTTTTTTTTAAATTTTTGTTACCTTCAGGGTGTGTCTTTTTTGTAGGTTTTTTTTTTCATTTTTTCCTGCACTATTTCTAAAGTAATTTCAAAGTGTACTATAAGTTTTGTAATTATACATATTTAGAATTGCTAAGGTTTATGTATAGGTACTTAGCTTTAAGTTATGAAAGAAAATTGTTTTCGGTTTATGTTTAAAAATATAATAAAGATTTTTCATTTTCATTTTCAAGACGTACATTAACATAGAAAACTAAGTATTACAACAATTTCAGATGAAAAAAAACGCAAGACAGGGACGCTATCATCCATACTGTTCAATATATATAGAGCATATTGTCAATAAAGTAACACACGGATGGGAAAGTGGAATTGCTATAGAAGGGAAGAAAATATTTAACTTGAGATTTGCCGACAATTTTACTGTTATTGTAACCTCAGAATAAGAAATGTATCAGTTATTGAACAAAATAATGGGACTAACGATGAATAGGTCGAAATGCTCGCTTCTAATAGTGAATAAAGATGATGACTCTACAAATCTAGCCGGAAAACTGATTGGAGACATACCGATAACAGAAAAAGTGATTTACTTTGGAGCAACAGGTCTCGACGTATGGGTGGATGGATATATACAACTATATTAATTATATATATATATATATATATATATATATATATATATATATATATACACCATCCTTCTGGCAGGGATAGCTTTCAAAGAAAATAATTGTTATTGTAACCGCACCATCCTCTGGTGGGAATAATTTTTAAAGGAAATAGTTATTACTATAATATCTACAATAGAAACAAAATATTATAGTTGACACAATTATCTCTGAAAATAAGTAATATTTAAACTTTCTTTATGTCAAATTTTAAATTTGTGACACATTTGTAAATTTTACGTTCTATTAATATATACGCTTAATTCTCCGGAAATATTGTCTCTTTTTGAAAAATAATGATAAAAAAAAAAAACAAGGCACTCAAAACATTATTTCATAATTATAGACGGTTCTGAAATGAAATCATTGCCTACAACTAGTAGAACTGAGAAATAAAGTGAAAACTACTAATGATGACAGCAAAGCTAATGCGCGCAGAGTGGGTTAATAAAAAACATTTTTACGATTTACGCAGACGGTGTTTGTTAAATTTAAGCAATAACCTTGAAACAAGTGGTTATATTTGCGATTATTATTATTAGCATTACTCTAGGAAACAGGTTTTACTTGTTTACTACAGCAAGCGGTGGTGATTTTTTAAAGTATTTGCCATGTGTAATACATACTTTATAAGCACGATGCATACAAATATTATTATTATTTCATATATATACATATATACAATTGATACATAGCCTAGGAATAACTAAGGTTTCCCATGCAAAAATATGTTCAACCGACTCCGCGCCGATTTCAAATAATAATTGCGTTATTATCAGCGTTCTAAATGGCGACGAAGTGAGGAACAAGTTCCATTATTTTTCGGAACAAGTTCTCTAAGTTTATAGTTGACGGTAATGAAAATCTCCAGTTTCATTATCTACATTAAATGTCCCTTAATAATAGGCAATTTTAAAATCCTTTATCTTATTACTTGCTTTATTATAGCGCGGCTTTAATAAAAAAAAAGTCGCGTATCGTCTCTATTTTAATTTTCCAAAAATCAAATTCTTACACTATTATCGTAGACCACGTTGCAATTAAATTATTTCCTTTTTTTTTATTTTAATTTAAAAATGAAAATCGATTTATATTTAGTCGGAGTCGGATTTTAGAGACCCATTTCGTTTCTGTCGAGATAATAAAATTCACGAATATAGTTTATGTTATAAACCTACTTTTATAAATATTTATCACGACATGTCTATATCAACCTACTGCTCGGTGTAGGCATTCCCAAAACTTTTCCATCGACTTCTATATTACGCGGATCAGATCCAATTGATTCCTGCCCATTTAACAACATCATCTCGCCACCTAGTCATAGACCTCTGACTACCAATCGGTCACCACTGTAATATCCGCTAAGTCCATCTTTCATCCTCTTGTCTTGCAGAATGTCCGGTTCATTTCTATTTTCACGTGGCGATCCGTTCCACTGATTCTACCAATTTCGTCTGTTCACAAAATCCATGTGACCGTCTTACGACCTTTGAAGCCTGATTCCAAGGGTAATTCTCTCGTAAGTCGTTTGAGTTTTATATATTATATTATATAATAAGGAACATTGTCAACACAAACAACATCAAAAATTACCCTTATGTACGTACAGTCATGTATGCGATTGGGATCACGCGTAATATATTTTTGATACAAATAAAATTACGAATCTTGGATTACGAAGTACCTCAAAACTTCCGAGTAAAATATAACTAACCCTATTTTGGTATTTGGTATTTTTTTTTTATTTATTTATTTTTTTATTTTTTTTGACGTAGTAGGGTGTTTTGTATATAACGTAAAATCACCGGAGGAAATTAAATATTTCAGATTTTTAGATGCCCATAGGTAATTTATTAAATATCCTAAATTTTTTTAAATCGATAAGTTCTATGTCAATCAAATGCTGCCCTTTTAAAATTTATAATATTCATACAGTCATTAAACTAATGAAGTAAAAATATTTATTTACAATAGTGGATGGAAGTAATGACAACACTAAAATGTGTGGATTCACGTTTGAATTAGTGTTCTCGAATATTAAAAAAAATTATAAATATCAATTAGTTACCACTCCTGAACTTCCTATACATTAGTTGATGGATATTATTTTTAGTGTAAGAGTTAAGGAAAGCTCGTTTGTAATATCATACGTAGGGTGTAAATCTGGAAAGAAGGGGCAAGTAAACATGAAATATTCAATATCATCAACAGGACCAGATGAACTAGAGCTGCAAAAGATGCATCCTGGACCGCTGGAAAGATGGAATCTATGCTAATAAGCACCAAATTTACTATGTAAGAGCACTTGCGCGACTAAACATATTATTAAACAGAAAAAAAAAAACGGTATTGCCAACACGTTCATGACATTATGAAGATGATGATAATGATTTTAGAAAAAGTTATCGCAAAAACAGAAATAGTGTAACTCTTGAGTAACGTATCATTTCTTTTTTTTTTTTCAAATTATACACAGCTTGATAAAATGTTTAAATAAAATGACTCGAGAGTGTGAAAATATTAAATAATATTTGCCGATTTTTAGATAACTAGTTAATTTATTACGCGTTATACAAATCTTTTTATAATTGAAACATTCTGTATCAACCAAATGCCTTTTATTATTAAAATAGACGTCCGTTTTACCGTTAAAACTTGACGTACCGTATAACGGACATTGTAGCTGAAATGGTTAATTTAGAGCTTCTGCATCAGGTGAGAACGAAGATTTCGTTTATAGGAGGATAGTTTTCATTTAAGTTTCATGTATCGTACAAGTATTTCATACAGTTTGAATACTCAGATTTTAGGATGCCTCACATATACGTATATGCAATAATAGTAATAATAATAATAAAATACGTGTTAGTATACGTAGTCGTGTATATATACGTAGAAAAAGAGAATGGGTAATAATGTAAGTTTTAATAAAACATTAAGGAAAAACAGTGTACAATATTCAATAAGAGACGAATCGATCAATTGAAAACCACCAATATTGACGTGTAATAGAATTTTTAATCGACGAACGGGATAACCCATTTAAAGAGATTTGTTAGACGAAATTAATCGACCGTCTATTCACTTTTAAATCTTTGGGTTGAATCATTTAATGATTCGTTCGAATTATACATTTTTTCACTACCCGTCACATACCGTTAATTATTCACCGATTTAAAATTTTGTCGATCTGAATAGTTCTAATGATAAAAGATTCTTGAAATGCCCATATGGAAATGCGTTGACAGCTAGGAAATAGGTTCTATATCCGTATGGCAGACGACTGGTTAAGAGGACTAGAATATAATGAACCATATTTTATATATATATATATATATATATCAGGTCAGAGTTACGAAGCTATGTCTCACACATTCACCGACGAATTTCACTGAAGGAGGACATCACCAGGGGCAACTTCTATCAAACGAGATGACAACAACCTTCGTAAGCAATTTGCAGCGTCATTTCTTTAATGAATGTTCATCTCGCATATATATATATATATATATATATATATATATATATATAATATGTAATATATATATATAATATATAATATATATATATATAATATAATATATATGTTATAGATAATCACATGAGAGGATACTGTTCTAAAACTTTAATTAGATACTGGTAAAATATTATAAAATAACTTAAGGCGTACTAGTACTTTTGACGAATCTTGTTCGATTCATTTTATTTTTCGCATTATCTCGTAACCTTTAAAATATGATACGCGTAAAATGAATGTTGCGTTATTAAATAACAACGCAGCAAATGTTGAACTTTGTCCGATTATTACTAAAATGTTATAGATGTGTATTCTTAATTATAATTGTAGCAGAAATTACATTCATAATTTTACCGCATAAACTTTACAGGTGGGTCCGTAATAGATGAAGTCGCCAGTTATCGTAAGAAATAAATAAATTACGGTATTATACGTATACGCATTTTTAAAAATATTTTATATATATATATATATATATATATATATAATAAGATGGACATTACGCTTAAATTAAATGAAATTATATTATTACATCAGTTTCCTATTTTCATATCTGAATTATTTAAAATTAAACATGTATATACATAATCGTTACTAGTAGCCCCAAGCAATTTCTGCAGGCTACTCCATCTTATAATAGTCTAGTATTTGTAACTAAATAGTGTATTTTTAGAATTTCGACAGAATGTTTGTTATGCATTTTTTTTTCCTAGACAGAAATAAATGAACTAATTATTCAATTTTACGTCTATTCGTTACAGTTCTCTATTGAACTAAAATTTCCGGTATTTATTATTTGATTTTGTTACAACGGAAAAATTGAAGATGTTGTTTTATTTAAAAGAAAAAAAAATGGTACAAAAGAAAACAGCGCCATTAAATATTTACTTTTTCAAACGATTTGTCGAAATTACTCCGAGATTACGGCACTCTTTAATAATAATTCGACTATCGATTATTTTAAACGAAATTAGACAAGAATAAACTATATCGATATATTTCAGGGGGGGAAAGGTATAAATACATAAAGGTGCAAAGGACCATTAATAACTCAAAAGTAATGCACGGCATATAGATGAGTAAAAGTAACAGGAAAATTACGTATCAGTTAATCTACACATATATATATATCGTTCATATATTCATAATGATATATAAATAAGTATTTCAAACCTGGATGTAACAAGTCCTTTGTAAGTGGACTTATATTTAAGGGCAACAGGCAGGATGACAAAACATAGTACCAACCACTACTGTGTAATATATCGTATGTACAAATTTAAAACTCAAAAATATTATAATTTAGTTTATAGTAAAAAAGAGAAAAGTATCACTATATTAATGACTTGCCGCGGAGACTTATCATTCTATTATTATTAATACAGATATTATTACTTTATACTGTTACTAACATTACTATTATTCACAAGTTAATTATATGTATATATATATAAAGAGTTTAATATCAATAAGTATGCTATTTCTTCATACGATCTAAAATAGTTTCTAATGTAGCAAAAGTAGATCATCAGCTGACAAAAATAATAGTTTTACGTTTGAAATTAAATTTTCTATTACAGGAAAGCATGTAGCTTTATATTGGGTCAGGTGGATGGAATTCATCTTCTTCTTTTATGTGCCATACTTAAGAGAGCGTAGGCGATCACCAATATGCCAACTAGATTTTACGTTGTCTCGCATCTGCCACTAATTGTTGCATCGAAGATGCGCCGGTCCAATTTTTGATATTTTCCAGCCAATTTTTGATATTTTCCAGCCAATTTGTCCTCCTTCTTCCCGGACTTCTTTTTCCTTCTATCTGTCTTTGTATAATAATTTGTAAGATTTCATACTTTGCACCCCTAATGATATGGCCAAAATATGACACATTTCTCCTTATAATAATATTCCGTAATTGTCGGTCTGTATTCGCTTTCTTTAAGACATCTTTGTTGGATATTTTTGCTAACCAAGGTATCCTCAGCATCCTCCTATGTAGCCACATTTCCACAGCCTCGTATCGGTTCGAATGTTTTTTATTTAGAGGCATAGCCTCAATGCCATATAACAAAATTGGCTGGATATAACATCGAACTATATCTTGTCTTATCTTCAGACTAAGCGATCGATCACATAATAATTGTTCCACATTATTGAAGGCTACTCGTCTTATCAATCTTAAATTTAGCACGCTGGAAATCAAACGCTGGACGTTCAAACAAAAAGTCTTCTAGGTCATCTATTCTGTTACTAGAAAAACAGGTGCACGTTTGAGTACTGACAATATGGAAACTATATAAGTAGTCTGAAAATTTGTCATGAACCGACGAGATTTGTGAGTTGTAGAAGTTAATATTTGGGTTTTTAATCTTTATTCTGTCAACAATACTTGGGAAAAACTGGTGTATTTTTCTTCCCGTGGTCTCAGAATCTCACGTCTGTCGCTCTAATAATAATAATAATAATTAAGAAATGTGTTTTTTAAATATATTAATTGGTACGCTATTGCTGAAACGACGTAAGTTACTATTTGTAAACTTACTAATTGTAAGTGAATTAAAATCCCGGAGTATGCGAAATTCACTAGTGATTACTCTGCCTATGAGAGATACGTTGGTTGTACATCACTAATGTCTCAAACTGCTGATAATGGTGCAGTTTGTTATAAAGATATGATACTCGGAAGGAATTTCCTCTGCTGTTTGTTAACATTTTCCAAAATTTTGTAAGCGTCATAACCACAGATAGATTAAATTAATCCCTTTATAAATGATAAGCCTCTTCGATAAGTAGAATTACGTGCGATAAACTAGTTTCTACAGCGTAAATTTGTCACATTGGAAGAAAATTATATAAAGGAAATGTAAAAATAAAATTTATAAGATATGACAATGACTGGTGAAATATTTAATTATCTCGAAAACCTCGAACAGGATTTGAAACAATGAACAATTAATCGAGGAGGGGAATTTTTATATTAACGATGCATAAAATAAATAAACATACACGAGAGAATATATATATATATATTCTAATGAGAAAGAGGAAGAAGCCTACAAAACTGATTTAAATTTAAATTTAGTAGTTATTTTCCTTGAATTAATTTTATAAAAATAGTATAGAACACGAAATACAAACATACATACATACATACATACACACACACAACACACATATATATATATATATATAGTATAACTAGCGAATTTGACGATTACCTCTTAAATACGATTAACCAAAGAAAGGTTAAACATGTTCTAACCTAACCCCCTATGAAGTATTTTCAATTAAATCGTAATATATACGTTGACCATAAATAAATTAACTATAGCATATTAGACCAGAATTAAAAAATAATATTCGAGAAATATTCGAATTGTAATAATAATGATTATTAATTTTTAATAATGATGATATTAAACACATTTCGGAGAACGGTGTTTTGAAGGTTAATGAACCGAAAAAAGAATATGTGAATATATGAGCCTTCGAACCTAGAATAAGGATTACACGTGTGTCTTTATATTGTAAATCTGTTTGAAAATGTTTCAAACATTCGAATTTGAATTATTACTAGACTTAATTATTATTATTATTATTATTCACTCTGCACGGAATTAAAATGAAAAATCCGTGGAATTAGCGATATACGTTTATAAGTTCGAAGAACCTCCTTGTAGATCTCAATTTCCAATTAAAGAAATTCGTAATTTGTATCAGCACCCTCACGGGGTCCGGTCGACAGGGCGAAATATTTAATACCAAGCGGAATACGAATATTATATTTCCTTACAAAACTGGCTGAAGTATATTTCGACTAAATAACTCGAATAATATTACATAAAAATAATGGACAGGGGTCATTTTCAATAATTTTCCTCTTTCACACCGCATACGCATATTTATATATATATATATATATATATATATATATGTATGGTGTGTGTATGTATATATATAAATAATAATAATGATTAAACACAAAGAAACAAAAGGAATTTGACTTGAGATAAATAAAGAATAAAGTCTAGGATATAATAGAAAAAACATATAAACGCGAATATTTTTAGAGAAAGATCATTCACCTTTCGAACTATACGGGTGGGTAGGTAAAAATTAAGAAACGGACATCTAATTAGCATCTCCGACAACATTATTTTCATTTTCTAATTTAAAATAATTAACATAACGCGCGCGCGCGTGTGTGTGTGTATATGTATATATGTATGTGTGTGTGAGTGTATAAATTCGTCATCGTATTCTATCATGCTATATTGTTTGTTGTCATCGTTAAATTCTGACAACTATTCTGTCTTACATTGTACAGCCAAGTCAGTATTATAGCTTCATAATTAGAAAATTTCCCCCACCTATTTAAAATATTTCGCCTACCTAATTCACAGATAGGCTATCTTTTTAAAGAAAGGTTTCGCGCGTAAGTGCGCAATATTATGTTGGGCACGCTTTTAGATTTAAAAAGTTGCCCCGTGATTGATACGTGATTAGTGAAAATAACGTCAGACTTTAAGAGCAGACGAAATTTAATGAAAATTCGAATTTCTTATAAAATATTTCACTTTGATTAAGGTAAAAATAAGTTAATTCTATTTGTCGTATAAGGTTTTATTATTATTATTATTATTTATTAAGTTTAATTTTAATACTTTATGAAAGATAGCGTAATGGTCTGAAATCTTTATCGAAGTTTATTCAAGTATCCTAGTGATTTATACTCATAACATCGTTATCTCTATTAGAAATCATTGCGTTCTCTTTAGCTCATTTTTTCATTTTTTTTTGCTTCAGTTCTACCGGCATTTATTCTAAAATTATTCTTACAAAATATGTAATGCGTAGGATTGTATTTTTATATGTATATATATATATATATATATATATATATATATATATATATATATATGTGCATAGAATTAATATATATGTATATATACACACACACACATATATATATATATATTATATACAAAACATTTATATCAACGATTGTGTGTATTGAGCATGTTAAATATTGTGAAACAACCTGTGCAATTGTAAAAGAAAGTTGAACTGTTTAAAATGAAATAACAGTTCAAAAAACGGGATCTAAGAATAAGGAAAAAATTATAATAAAGTTCACGAATGCAATTTATATTGTAAACCCCGTTTTACAAATAAATGAATTGCCAACTGAGCTCATATGACACAATAAAATTACCCGTATGATATGTATATGTTTTATTTATATATATATATAATTTTCTATTATTTGTTTCAACTCTCCCGACATTGTATATTAGATTACAGATGCAATAAGGGCATCGTTATCGATACTTAAATTTCCGACTGAACTATTATTCTATTTTATGGTTAACTGAAGTGTACATTATAAGACTGTAAGTTTTATTTGTCTTTACTTATATATATATATATATATATATATATATATATATATATATATATATAAAACAAATTAGTACCCTAGAAATAATTGAGTAGAGCGTTTTCCTAAGCGGGTGTACTAAATTCGATTATATTTAAAACAAAAACACTGAGGTTATTGGCAGTAAGTCTGATATGCCTTTACTTATATACATATAGACACAAATCAAAAACTAATAAATTATAAGTAATTGGGTAGAGTTGATTTGCTACTTCTCCTAACCTGGTGTACTAAATTCGATATATATTCTTAAAAAACTGACATGGGCAGTGTTTTTATCGATTTGGTCATATCATGGTATACAATGGCAACTCGTCGAATTTTAATAAGGAAGCGTTATGATAAATACTATGTTTTTTTTTTTAAATCTACCACTGTAATCGGTTATTAGAAAATCTGTTGTTCTGCGTTGCGTTAGAAAATAAGACTGAGCAGAGTTTTGGGCGTTTTCAACACAAATGACGACGAACGAATAATTTACTATTACTTTAGGACGTTACTTCTTTTATTTTGAAGGACGGTAAAAGCGAATTTGCAAAAATTCTCGTGAATATACGATTTTTAGTAGTTGTAGACCGCGTTAGAGATAAATCGCATCGAATTTATTATATACTGCGAATTATTACATAATCTAAGACTTGACTTACGTCATCGGTAATGTCTCCGAGGTGTTGTACATCTTCCGTTTCTAAAGTCTCTTGTTTTTCTTCTCTACTCCTTATCTTATTTTCGCGAACTTCCTTGACGATCCCGTTTCCGGCGCTGTCCGTTCCGGTAATCGCTATCCAACCTTCGTTCGATTCGTCATCGCCTAATTGCCGATGCTGTAAAACAAAGAAAGATATTCACGTGCTTTTTATTATATAATAAGATATTATACAAAAATCGACACTATTAATATATATATTTAATATTTTATATCGATGAGGAGAATGTTCAAATTTAAGGGTGTCTTCTTTATTCGTTCTTATTTTATAACTTGTCTCGAAATCAACTAAGATGAGATAACCTTTTTAAAATTCATTATACCGTTCGAGAACGCTCTTTTAACAGAACACGGGTTTGCTAACGTGTTTTTGATTTTTAACGATCTTTAAAATGAATTTTATTTAAACGAATTTTTCGGATTTATATATATATATATATAAATATGTACCAATTGTACTTAGGAAACCAAGTCGTTCCACAGGCTAAATCAGTAAAGTACCTAGGCATCTATTTGGATTCACGATTGACCTGGAAAGTTCATGTTAAAATGAACGCTCCGCAGATCAAGAATAAAACACGTCAATTATATTGGTTAATTGGCAGGCAATCGGGGTTAGATGTTTCCTGTAAGCTTCTGCTATACAAGCGAATTATTAAACCTATTTGGATTTATGGCCTTGCTCTGTGGGGCTGTACAGTCAAGTTGAATCGGGATATAATAGGCCGTCAGAACATCATGTGACGCGCGATAGTTGATGCTCATCGTTACTCGAGTAACGATGACATTCATTGTGATCTCAATATGATATTCATTAGTGATGTCATTAAGCAATTCGCTGAATTTCACAAGCAGCGGTTGTGCAGTCACGTCAATGCAGAATAAAGACAACTGCTTGACATTAAACGTGGAATTTGACGACTCGTTCGTTTGCACCCTGTAGATTTAGTATAGTAATACGTAAATTTATGTATAATGGATGCGTAGCCAATGGGATACGTACTCCACACTCGTTTTGTACTTAGTGGTTAAGTTAACTACTAAGTAATCATTAAGTTAAAGATGATAATTATCTACTGTATTAATATATATATATATATATATATATATATATAAAATAAATTTAATATTATTCTGACCAAAGTAAGTACATATTTTTTTCGCCGAAATACCCTGTCCGAATTGTGCTCGGTTTAATGTATTTCTCGTTTTATAGATCGGTGTTTTTGTTTATTTCATTATTATTATTCTTTATTGTCACACAAATTGAGTTCAGGTTATAAAGCCATTATTACTCATTGTATATACAAATTAAAATTAAATGCTAACAGATGAGTTATAAAATAGAGAGGTAATTAACTAAAGACATATAAGGATAATTATACATGGATGTGAAAATTACAAAATAATATTAGATTTATATATATAAGAGGCCATATTAACACAGAAGGATTATTTAAGCATAGGAGGTATGCAATACTAGTTTGTAAACGTTGTGCAACGAAATGTATAGCCATTATAAGACTATTCTATGTAGCGGTCTCTTGTGATAGTTTTTTCAAGTTTAAACGATGTATGTGAATTTTTCTTTTACCATATTGTGTTGGTTTACTTTTATGCTTTTGATAGAGTGATTGTATGGTAATTTTTTTTTTTGTGTTGTACTGTTTTATTTTATTGTATATGAAAATGTCTAACAACGGTATAGTATTACTAATAATTTGGACATATTACAAGAAACGGATGATTCTTGTTCAGAGTGAAAATTATACTATTTTGAAGATGATTCAGATACAGATCCGGATTATTATTTTTCTGAAGGTTAGTGAATTTTAAGAGAAAAAAATAAATAAAACTACATCGGTAAAATTTATGATGAATGTTAGAGAATTGTATTCACAAAAACAACCAGCAACAGTAACAAATTACATACCGGACGATGGATACGAAAAGAATCTAGCGCGTGGTGTTCTGACTGCGAAGTTTGGGCTGCTTATGTTTGCCAGAATGTTTTCGGGTTATCGCATTAAATCAGATTATCGGGTGTGATATTATAATTACAATATTGCGCATGATTGAAATAAATTTTATTTATAATAATTTACAATATGTCCTGTATTAAAGTCCTTACGGTCGGGTGTGTTATCAGTTACGCGCGAGTCTAGCGCGGAGTAGATTTAACAGATGTTCCAATTGGTTTTCCAGAGTACGTATCGGCCCGACTTTATATGTATACAATTTTTTTAAATCCCATATTTGTCTGATAATAAAAAATATCATTTTGTCGAAATTTATACGAATTATACTATCAAGTTGAATAAAGTGTGATTTTTGAAGATAAAATCCTCGTCTTTCTAGCGGTATCGATAATATTTTACGTTAAGATAACAATGTATCGAATTACAAGTCTGCAAAAAAAAAGGCTTAAAATGCCGGGTATTCTGGGAAATTATTTTTTTAAACACCGGGTAACGAAAGTGTTAAATGATTAATTTGATTTAGCGTAGGCGACAAAGTTAACGCCGATGATCTTTTGTGACGTACTCGCATAGGTCTGTTGAGGAAACTAGCGGCGGACTCCATTTCTAATTCGAATTTTTTAGACTCTTAACCGGAATAGTCACTTTATCGACAGGAAATTATATACCCTCTTTTTATGAAAAATTACCAACAGCGACTTCGATCGATTTCATCCTCCGTAAGGTAAATTTATAAAAATTAATTTTTCTATACTTTCGCTCTTATAAGACGTCCTTTTATCGATTTAATAATTTTCACCTAACTCGGTCGCAGTGTCCTGTATACAGTACGTGAACTTTTAATTTTAAATATGTATTTATATAACCGGCTAAAAATTATTTAGATATATTATATTATCGTTAAATGTTCTTTTTCTTTAATTACAATTTATAATCTTACGTTAAAATTAATAATTATAAACCAGAAAAAAAATATAACACCAATAATCACTAAATATGTATGTAATATTTATTTGTTCGTGCTTGAAAATGACGTAATTATCGAAACGCAATAAAAAACTTTTAGTGATTATTGGTGTTATATTTATTTATTTTTAGTTTATAATTAATAAAATCACTACTCTACAATATATATTCGACATTTAAAATTAATAATGTACGATTGAAAGATTTCAATATTTTTAATCGTGTAAATAAAAGTACATAAAAAGTAAAATAACTAGAAATTTAGTCGGTTGCAAATTGTCGTTTCGAATAAATATTCTACCGAATATAAAATTACACATAAAATCACGTTGGGTATAATAAAAAACATATACACGTAAAATCTTCTGAAATACAATCACTTATTTAATCACTTAAAATTTTATACAGAAACACGTATTTCAGCTTCGTAATTTACCTTTTCGAGATTGTCTAGTTAAATTTTAAAATTTTAAATTTCAAAAACTATCGAATAAATCTCAATTTTATTATTAAAGTTTAGAACTATTACATAAAAATCTATTCTAATACACGAAACTACGTATCGTCTCCTAGACACCTACTCAAATATTTCTTTACTAAGTACGATGTCCAGTTCTGTAAACAGATTTTTATTAGTGCTATTAAACCAAAAAAGAAAAAAACAATTCTCGATCATTAAATTATTTGCTCCCATAAAATCATACCTATACATACACATTACGTCTTACACACACGAACGCGTTTGTTTCATCTAACACCGGTAAAAAAATGTTTTCTATGTTCTAATGTACATATATATATATATATATATATATATATATATATATATATATATATATATCGATTTTAACTACTTTTTTGTTGTTCATTTATTTTCAGAAAATCACTACATTCCACACTAGTTCAAATTGTATATATATATATATATATATATATATATATATATAATATACGTGTATAATTTATCTATACGTTGAAATATAAGTTTCTTATGTTTTTCCTTTTATGTTTAAAATTAACATTTCAAAAAAAATAAAATAAAACTGGTTTCAATTTGATGGCAGCACGATTTTTTTTATAACTTTCACTGTCTTTTGTCGGAATTACTTAACTCCGAAAATACCATCTACAAGATGATTAGTTCCTAACACGTTCCACGTTCTTTGTTCATTTATAGACTTCAATAATATTGATGCTTTTACATTGATAACATTCCATCATTCACCATCTTGTTTGGGCTATTATATCCCCCATAAAAATGTGGAACTTAGCTATTTATCTGTTGATACGTATCGAAAAATTTAAAAATCATTTCCTAGTATTTTGAGTGGGGGGATCTTTTTTAATTTTTGCTTTTCAGTACTGATCGTCAAAAGATGTTTACTCGCTTCGGGATTTTTTAAAAATTTTATCGTAAAACTTTATTGTGATAGTTTACTTACGCGATTACTTTCCACGGCGTATTTACTATTACTTTTAATGCGTATATTTCGTATTTATTTTTAATATTCTTTATTAAAACGAACCGCTCTCGTTTATTTATTATATTAAATTCTTAAATTTTACATTTTTAAGTTTTAAAAATTAATTTAAATTAATAGCTCTACTTAACATTTATTTAATAAATTATTAATTTTTCGATTAAATTTTCAATCCGAAATTTCAATTGTAAATTTTAATCTTTT
This sequence comes from Coronaproctus castanopsis, assembly GCA_032883995.1. Classification (NCBI taxonomy): domain Eukaryota; kingdom Metazoa; phylum Arthropoda; class Insecta; order Hemiptera; family Monophlebidae; genus Coronaproctus; species Coronaproctus castanopsis. Next base: position 183,712,924 of record CM065052.1, on the reverse strand, counting down.
TCGTCGTCATTATAATGTAACAATTGTCGAAAGTGTCGTTCGAAAGTTTTCAACCGACCTTAAAATAGAAATTTAAATATTGCATTTCTCTTAGTTCTTCAGAATGCTGAAGTATATACGGCACTATACTCTTATATTTTAGATTCCGGTATCGTTATTTAAGTTTTACATCGCGTAATTTTGAATTCTTGTGTAACAAGAGTCGACGCAGTAATGTAGAAATTTTGAATCAGTGTGTGAGAAATTTCGATAATCGTTATGAAAAATCACTATAAACATTAGAATTAATTCGATCACGAGTAAAGAGTATCCTTACGAATAACGGTGATGTAATTTTAATTTCGTACATACGCGTAAATATTATATATAACGAAATTACGTATATAAATAATTAATTGTATTCGATTAGATTGAAACAAAATTATTTATAATCGTTATACTATTATTAAATTTAATTTTAATAACGTAAAAGATGACAAAAAAAAAAAAGTTTAATTTAACGAACTCAGTTATCTCTATAAGAATCTTCTCTACATATCATATACATGTATACACGCGCGTCGCACGCATTTGTGTAATTCTCGTTATTTGAGAATCCTTCGCTTTTTTAATTTAATCCAGAAATTCTAACGGTTATCACGTTTATCGAGAACGTACACGAACTTAAGGGGTAGACGATTTTCAATTTTCAAACGAATAAAGAATATAAGGTTTAGGATCATTTTTTTCGGGTTCATTGAATTTGACTAATAACAGACGTTAGTATAATTCGAGTTACGAATTCGTTCTTTACTTTCTCTTTGATATCTAACGGGCTTCTTGCGTTTTTTTCATACGTTCGAAATTCTGCAGACTGTTGTATGAATAATTCAACGCGCTTCAATTTGCCAAGGTATACGGGGCGGTGAAGAAACTCTCCGATAAAGCTATTTTGATTTGTTCGGCGAAAAATACATCTTACACGTGTTAACAATCGTCCTGCCTAATGCGATGTATTTGCGGATTTGAAGAGCTCCCAGAAATATATTCCTAGTGAATTTGAATTTCTTATTTACAACCTCGGTCGACTAAAAATAACATTGCTGCCGGTATGTCCCTACAACTTAAAACATTTCGATTGTTCACTTATTTACCGCTACGTTATCTAAATTCGTTCGAAGAATTTATTATTAAAACGGCTTAAAGTCTTCCTTTCCTAACGCGCACACACACACACACATATATATACGTAATCGTTTCGCGAATAGTATTTTCTGCCATTTGTAATTATATTAGTTATCTGATTTGTTTTACAGTTTAATTTTTGCTTTATATTGAAACGTTTTTACTGTGTTAAATTATATCAATATTTTAAACTGTCTAAAATCTAGAAGTTTAGACATTAATTCTTGCCAAGGCATTTTTTTAGACAAAAGTTAAAATGGTTTAAATACAATTCGCTAATGATTTGATATATAATTTAATTAAACTGAAACGAAACTTTTCGATACTAACGACGTCTTCAGGTGATAAAAATTTAAATAATAATAATGATAATAAAAAAAAATAAATACGTACGAAGTCGATGCGACAAATATATTTAAACTTATTTCTTACTATAATTACTCAAAAGCACGGATTAAAAACTCGATTAAATAGTCTCGTACTGAGCTTTCGTTTTGTCGATAGATATTTACAATGGTATTTTTCATTTATATAAATACTTTTCTAACTTTGCTTTTTCCACCTTACTACACTACTGCTCTACACTCCATCCATATCGACACCACATATCCGTTCGCATAACCCTAACTGGTTTTCTATTTTTTTGTAATTTCAAAGTTTATATTATGGGGATGTTTATACCTTTTTCACAATTTCACGCGTACCTTATTTCGTAAAATTTTATTCTTATCGCTCACGAATGTTGATTTATTCTTTTCAGAACCCCCGTATTAATTTACCGGGATTTGTTCTATAAATTAGTACCGTTCATTATAAATGTGAGTATTCCTCAATCCGAAGATTTATTAGATATCCTGTATGACTCATAGTGAGTTCAACTAAAATTGTCTTTTTTCTACTCCTGTTTTAAAGTTTGCGTAACTTATTGCTCCGTGTCTTCTGTTATATTTACTCATTGACCTTCCTCTATATCGTTATCCTTCCATTTTCTGTTCAATTAGTTGTACAAACTATGGATTGTGCCGATATCCTATCCATTTAATTCATCTACTTTTTAACTTCCGAATTAAGCTTCTCGATTTGTTTCGTGTTTTTAAAAACTTTTTCGTTATGTCACTTTTTCTGTCCGACTTTTAACTTTATATCGCGATTTTTCATTCTACTACAACGTTTTTCTTTCTTACAATTATTATTGGTTTAGTTGTCGGTAATAAAGGTACTGTTTTAGTATAATTCTAAATTATTATTCTCATCCTATACACATTAGACCTTAATAAGTGTTGTTGGTTTTTTGAAGGAAATATGCATACGTTTCATTCTATATGTAACCTTTTCTCAGAACATACACCCAGCGATGTCTCTTATTACTTGCATAAATGCGTCATAAACAGTCGGAACTAGTTCATTGGTGTATGCTATGATTCTATGCTAGCGGTTGAATTACTTATTCAATCGTATAAATATTAATTCCTGCGATGAATAATATAATTTAAGGCTAATCTCGACATTCTGTAGAGTGTACGTAATGATTTATTTTGTAATTTTTTAATTATAAGCTTATTTTTGATTTTTTTTTCGTGCATTCCTATACTTCAGTCCTGTTTTACATGTCAAGATACGATTTTGAAATAATAGTTGTATTCTGTGTCATATAAATTTATTTATATATATATATATCTCTCGTATTTTTTGTTTCTGTATGTGTACTTTCCATCTTACTGATCCATCAAGATGCACACATAAGTATTTCACTTCGTTATTTTTTTATGTATTACGGTAACACGTGAGCATATTTCTCGGGTCTATATCTAGTTTTAATCGCGAATCCATTGAAAGAACGTGGATACACTTTTTTTTTAAACTCGTTTATAGCTTTATCTGCGTTACGATTCTCAGAAATTATCAATGCTGTGTGCGTACTTGATTCAATCGGAAGGTTCACCGTATATAACGTAGTATAAAAATTATTGAGTCAAAGAAAATAGTCCAGTATTAATGGAGACTGTACTTCAGAATAATCATCATATTTGATCTTAAATTTCCTTTTTCTTTAGCAAGACCTGAATAATTTACATAATTTTTCACTTAACCATATTAACTTATATAAAAGACCATTGTGCTCGAAGACGCTTGGTTCAAGGCAGAATTTAGAGGGTTGGTAACTCGACTAAATACCTATTTCCGAAGTGTGTAAATTTTAAACGTACACAACTAATTCATTTTTTTAAAAGAATTATATTTATATATATATATATATTTCTTAATTCCTCAATCTATTAATAGATTGGTGGACAAGCATGATTACTGGATAGAGCAATTTTCTTAATACTTCCATAGTTCTCCGCTTTTACATATCCTTGTATTTGTTTTATGTATTTCTGTCTCAGTCTTCCTCTTGGTCTTTTCCCTTCCATGGTTCCTTCTATCATTTATACTAGGTGTTCATTGTTTCTGTCTATATATATCCAATCCATTTAAGTCTCCTTGTTTTAAGTCTTCTTATTAGACTTCTTTTTTCATTGATTCTTTCTAATATTTTTTCATTTCCTATCATTCCGTCCAATCTACCCTTACCATTCTTCTCCAGCACCAGCTTTCGAACGCTTCCGATTGTTTGATGATTATTTTATTCAAATTCCACATTTCTGAACCCATAGATGGGTGTACTCCATATGAATATTTTAATAAATCTTTTCTTCGTTTCCATTTGAATATTTTTTTATGTTAATATACGTTTTTTATTAAACGCTAATAATTGTCATTGCAATTCTTTCCTATATACCTTGTTTACTGCTTCCTCCATATTCTGTAATAATACTACCCACATATTTTTTTGTTTTACTTGTTTTATTTGTTCTCCGTATATTTTTATTTTTATTAATATATATATATATATATATATATATATATAATTAACAAATTTGATTTAAAAGAGTTACTAAACTAACAATAACAAAAACATATAAATGTAATCTTATATTTGTAATGAACACAAATTACGTAAACAAAAGTTTATTTAGAAAAAAAAAATCAAATATAGCCGTACGTTTTTAAACAATTTATTCAGAATTGAAAAATAAGTTTTCTAGAATTTCTTATAGCGGCATATCTAGTACCTTGTTGGTAACTACTTATTTCACGTATTCGATATCGTGAGTACCTTTTACGCTACAAAATTAATTTTAGGAATAAATTTCGAAACTTGCTTTTTTTTAAACTCTATACGATTTTCCTCAAATTCGCCTATGATTGCGCTAGATTTTATCAAAAATATGGATGATAAATTTCTATTTCTTTACCGTCTTCTATTATTTCAACTAGGGTGTTACTTCTATAGCCTAAACTAGCGTAATTTTTGATCGTTAATAAATTTCTACGTACAATATTTTTTCCCGACAGCTTTGCTAAGAGTTATAAATCTGTAAGATGTGTTACTTTGTAGTACCGTGTTTCTTTATCGTTCCATCAACTGTAGGATAATTTTTATTATTTTTCATGGTAACACTACCAGCATTATTTTTACTCCTACATTATTATAGTAGAAATGAGATGATTTTTACTTCGGTTTGTTCGTGTTCCTGTTTCTCGGTATCTTCTGTAGTATTGGTAGTTACAATCGGTCCAGAATCTTCTACAACTTTACCATCTTCTAGAACGACTTGTCTTTTCACTCTAGTCTCTATCTGTTTCTTCGTCGTAAGTTCGACTTTCTTTTTTGTAATCCATTCCTCTGTAAATAATAATAATAAAAAAAAAAACGATTATATATAGGAAAATTAAACCGCGTTTAAAAACTTAATTTTAGTGTACATTCGTATACATGATAAATCTTTTCGTATAAAAATATTTTTCTTTCAATAATATTTTCACGTTTACGTAAATTTGTAATTATTTAAATTATAATTTAACTAATTTATGGGTATTTTTTATTTTTGTAATATCACATTTCGTTGTATTGTAGTGAAATCCCATCGACTCGAAAGTTTAGATAGGAAACGTCGCTTGCGATCCTCGTCAGTTTAAAGATTGATAGAGGACCGTTCGAACGAACGAGTCAATATGAAGTTGTACCTTTTACAGATTTTTACGATATTCATCGCGGACCAATTTTGGCCTGAGGTCATTTTGTTATCATAAAAAAATTCTCAGCCCTGGTCGAATTCGACGTCCAGTCGTGCGAGCATAGAGCATTTTATCGCCAATAATAAATACGTTTACGTTTATCTAACGGTCCTCGCTTAAAAATTTCGAATTCAATATTTTACGATTAGCCCTACGGAGGAAATTAGTCGCGAGCGACATTTATTTTTAAAAACAAACAGAGTGATACAAAAAAAAAAAATGAGATAAAGTACCTAGGGATTCACCTAGATAAAAAAATAAACGTGGAAAATTCATATATAAAAGAAAAGAACTAGACATAAAATTTAAAAAGTTATAAGATACAATTCGGAATTATCCGTACAAAATCGATTACTGGTGTACAAAGTTGTATTAAAAATCTGGAGTTATGGCGCACAAATTTTAGGATGTAAGCAGAAATCAAATAAATCGAAGATTTAAACGTAGACACCGTTAAAGAAACTATCTCCATAAGCAAGCTGAGAAGTAAGCCGATTACGCATTCGTCCGAATTAGCTAGACGGATGTGACGCTTATGCGACTAAAACGAACAAAGATAAATGATCTAGTTTCATAGTTTGTCAGGTTAAGCATCGCTGGATCCACCTTCCACATGTGATTATTAATAAATACTTAACTGGCTAGTTAAAAAAAAAAAAATTAAAGCTATTTAAAATATCCAACAATTTAAAATAAAAATAAAAGATTTCATTGAAATTACGAAGTATTTTATATATTTCCTTATCGCTAATAAATGAGTTTTCTAAGGTTAGTAAAAGTAAATGGAATAAGTACATTTTATTAGCATTAGTACTCGGCCAGAAGAAAAATGCGAAAAATCTCCGACCACGAATATCGTGATGACGAGAGTCGTGATTTAAGGTAAATAAAAATCGATCTTCGATCGACATTAGCGGAAGAGAAATATGTCATACATCGGGAAATTACGATATAAATTGGAAACGCATAGATTTACTTAGGAGACGCTTAATTTATAATCCACTTCCGTATTTGCGTGAGACGCCTGAAGGCCAACCAGATATAATAATATAATAGAACAATCGAAATACAGTACACGTACTACTCGTAAAAAGACGAGAAAAATTGCCACGCTTAATTTCCGAGTATTTTACGCGAATTATTCCATTAAGAATATTAAGACGATATAAGCGCGCATCGGAAGACTTTCTATACGTGTCCCTGTCAATGTTAATTATCCCCCGTCGATGTGAATTAATTTTATTACCTAAACTATAAGAAAGTATCAGAATTAACGCGACCGTGTTAGTAATCATTTTGCATTCCCTGCGTTTATCCGTTTCAGTACTATAAATTCACGTTTAACCGATTAATAACAGGTTTATTAAATAGGATTTTCCAAGCGGTTCATTCTTAGAAATTAGTTTTAACTCTACAGCACTATATTATATATAGGATTGTGTATTGCCAATGGTACTTTATCGAAGAAAACTCAAATTTCCGACGTAACCATTAAGAACTTCCTCATTGATAATTCGAGGTTAGGCAGTTAGGTTAAATAATATCGAATTGATAAGTATTAAATAAAATAGAATAAATAAAAAAAAATTGTAAATTTTGGGTTTGAATAACAACTTTATATATATATATATATATATATATGTGTGTGTGTGTGTATAATGCAGTTACATTTTTTGAAGTGAAACTTCTATCGGCGCGTTGTATATGGGGAGTTAACTGTTAAAACGAGCGAGCGAGCGAAAGGACATAGGCAGGCATATTCTCACAGTGTAGTCGGGCTCCTGCACTCTTTTCCGCATGCTATATTCATATACTTGTATATTCAGTTTACATACGTACGTACAAACCGAACAGAAATTATGAAATAATATTTTTTGTGTTCGTATTCTTTCTCTTGCGCATGCGCGCACGGCTATCCGTTATTTCGTTAAAATCTTCGCTGCACAAACATTCGAGAACGAAAACATTTGAGTCATCGCCACGTCAAGTTAAGCATAGCGAACAATGCGTTCCTTTATTTTGTGAAATTTGTACGAAATTGTGAGTTTATGAAATAAGTGCTTTTTGGGAAAACGTCTTTAAATTTCACTTTTTCCCCGCACCCTGAGAGACGGAGATATTTAAATTAAAAATGTAAAAAGAAATGTTTCATCGTTCACTAATTACCAGTCCGAGTTACCTTATGAATAAATCACAACGATATGAAAATCGTAGAGGTTGCAACGGTTGATGACCTAAATTGTACAGATAATTTTAGTAACTTGTTTGTGATAAATTTGCTAACACTGTAAGTATTTTTAACCGGAGCACTGTATAATTTTTAATATTCTGCCGACTACGCAGGTTCGATAACTGAGTTGTACAGCAATAATTTCGATTCCAAAGGTAACTCAGAATTTCTACTCCGAAGGGATTACGTCTTTTTTATTTTTGCGTTTATTTCTTTAACTTCGTCGTTAAGCTAATAAAAATTTAACCTGAATTTATTTGCCTATTGGGTACAAAAATGGACGGTAAAAATGAATAACTCCAAATCTGTCCATGCGACTTTCATAACTAGACGTGATACATACCCCCCAATGTATTCATTGTACGTTCTACATGAGAGTAAGACCGATATTATGACTTAGATAAAGAAATTATGTACTGGCTCCTCGGCAAGACCTCCGAAACGAATACTATACGGTACGATTCTTCCGTCGTAGTGTGGACTTAATATCGCTATGGCGCACTATAAGATAATTCGGAGGTTACGGTCGACACAAAATTCTAACTTATATAAAGGTCTTCTCAAAAAAATGAATTTAACCTAAATAGTCAGCGTTATTTATAGAGGCTGGTAAGCTACATAAATTTGTCGGCGATTCGCCTATTGATGATTAGCGGCGAAGTTAGAACATCCCTATATCTTCGGTACTAGTTTGATTTATTGCCAACGGAAATCTTACGGATCATCATTTGATGATGTGTCTTTTCATACTAATAAGTTCGTTCTCAATCCTAACTTAACGATATATCTCAAATATTCTAATATTCGTCGAATTTTTTATTATAATTTTTAATGAATAAACCTTTATAGAAGGTAAAAGAAATTACAAAAACGCTTAACGTCCGTCGATCAAACATCTATACTAGCAATACAGGTTATTCGCTACCTAGAAAGAAATAAGAAAGAAAAGAAGTATATTTTGATTAATTAAATTTTACCAAGAAAAGAATAATAATATACCGTTCTATCGTTCCGAAATATAAAAAATTTCTTAACCGATTAACTTAATAATAATTTTTTTAAATATACACGACGAGTGATAGTTATAAACATTTATTGCTTAATGAAATTTACAGGAAAAATTAAACCTGCAACGTGTAATTCATAAGTAAATTTTAAACGCAATGGTTAAAATAATTTATAAAATTTAAAAGAGAAAAGAATACAAAAATGAATCAAATAAAATTTATCTATAATATCATGGAATTTTAAACTTAATACTACCCTAGTAAGATATGTTTAATTCGTTTATGTTTATATTTTTTATACCTGTGTCGTAGAGACTGATAATCGTAGTTTCCAATTTCATTGACATTTTGGTCAGCAGACAGCGGCATGCATTAAAAAATTTTTTAGGTCCTGTTTTTTATTATTTCTCGTATATAGGGATAGTTTAAAATGTCATGCATTGTTTTAATCGGCGTGTATCTGGGTTTTATTCTTAGGCAATGATTTTGTAATCGTTGTAATTTATTATATATTACTTAGACAGGTGTTCGACCACACAGGACTGGCGTAAAGAATTTTAGATTGAATTACCTGATTATAAATCAAAAGCTTGTTCACCGGTGATAGCGTAGATTTCTTGTTAAATATTGGAAACAGCGCACTCATTTTTTTATGTCCCCTGTAGATACACTCGTTAATATGTTGAGTAAAAGTTAGCTTACTATCTAGTGTTACACCGAGATAATTTACTTTAGATTTCAAGTCTAGATACTCATTATGGAACAAAGTCATTTCTAGCGGGTTTACGCTTTGTGAAAATAATAGTCTCTGTTTTACTATAGTTAATTTTAATTTTCCGCTTATGAAACTATTTGGATATTTTGTTAATTGCAGCGGTTAATCTGTTGCTAATCGTATCAATACGCTATGATGACGTCAGCAGAGCAGTATCGTCAGCATAGAAATTGACATCAACTTCTTTAATTGTGCTAATATCATTTATGTAAATAATAAACAAGAATGGACCAAGGATGCTGCCCTGTTCCTGCCGATGCATATCTGACTTTAGATTTCTGATTTTTAATTTTCACATAAAATTTCCTGTTAAATATTCTTTAGCCATGGAAACTAGTTGATATGGAAAATCGTATTTTATTAATTGAATTCCGTCGTAGCAGTGTCGAAAGCTTTTTCAATGTCTAGCAGAGCCCAGTGTGCTTATTTTTATTAAAATTATCAGTAATTAGATCACAAATTTTTACTAGCTACGTGGTAGTGTTTAAATTCGGTCGAAAACCAAATTGGAACTTATTATTGAAATCGAATCTTTTTGCGATATTTGAAGAAATAAGTGAAGAATGTTTTATTTGTTTCAGTAGGACTTACCAATCGGTGAGGGGCCACTATGTGTCATACGAATGATTCAGCAGCGAATACGACATTTTCAACGGTGGCGCCGTCACGAAAGAATTCTCCCAATAAAGGTAAGTAAAATTAAAAAATACAAATACAAATGGATATTTATAGTCGTTTATATATCGGCTTACACGTAGGCGACATTCGAATATACGAAATAACGATAATTATGGCGAATAACAGGGAAAAATAAAAACTAACCAGACAACTTAAAAACCAGTTTCTTGTTTTGTTTTGGGATTTTTTTTTCTTTTTTTGGTTTCTTTCCCCTTTTCGATCGTTATCAATAAAATTAGTTGCGTACACTCGAATAAAATCAGTAAATCGATTACTTAACATTAGTCGTTTTATATTCATTCTAGAATTATTCTCGGTGTCCGTATCTGCAAGTTTTGCATATTTCGAAGGCATTAACGCGATTTAATTAAATTAGTAATAATTAAAAATCACGTACGCTACTTTTCGAGAAATATAAGTTAGTTCTACTAGTGTAACAATCAATTTTTAATATTAAAAGGATATTTTTTTATTAAAAAAAAAAAACAAAAAAAAAAAAAACTATATAATGAAGCATTGTCTATATATGTTACAAAAACATTTGGCAGAATATGGCATGAAGGTTTGTCATATATAAAATCAAAACAGTATTTCCTAAGCCGTATTTTCAACGTATGAAATCGTATCTAGCGAACACAAAATTTCGTGTCAAACGCTGTGATGACTACTCTGAACCGCATCCAATTAAAGCCGGTGTTCCTCAGGGAACTACTATACAACCTATATACAGCGGACCTACCAAACGTATGTCAAAGTGGCTACTTTTGCCGAATATTGCTCATTGTTCGAGACAAGAAGCCTGAAGTGGCAGTTTCAGCGCTACAGAAAATCTCGGACGTTGTTCTACAGTGGGCTCAATCCTAGAAACTAAAAGTGAATCGTGATAAATGCAGCCATATCACATTCATCAATAGAACAGATCATCATAGTTATCTGTCACTAGGTAAACAGATTGTACAAAGAAGCAACCGCATCAGATATCTAGGAGTACATTTAGATCGCACACTAAGCTGGAAGGTGCATAAAACAAGAAAACGACTAGATATTAAATTAAGATTTCTCTACTGACTAATAGGGTATCATTCGAACCTCTCCTT